>CM048748.1:349994026-350374026 GCA_026315105.1 Locusta migratoria | reverse complement strand
CTCACAATAAATTGAGAACTGTAAAACTGATCCCAACCACTTGGAGGACCTCCTCACACCCCTCTCGGCGAGAGGTGGTCATCCTGGCCCGGTTGCGGATCGGTCACTGCTGTTTCAGCCACCGTCATTTGCTGACCGCCGATCCTGCGCCGCTGTGCTCCTGCGGTGAATTGCTGACGGTGCGACATGTTTTACTGTCTTGTCCCAATTTTAATCATCTCCGTGTAGCCCTTCACTTTCCGTCTACTCTGGAGGAACTTTTAGCTGATGACACAGGAGCAGCTGCTAGAGTTTCGCGTTTTATCAACATGGCCAATCTATCAAAAGATATTTAACCCTTTTAATTGTTTTTAGCCTTATTCTGATACTCTATCTGGTAGTTACTAATTTTTTCGAGATCTGGCTAATCTCCGTTCTTATCTTGGCAGTTGTTCGCCCTAAAACCACAAAAAGCTTGTCAAAAATATTGACATTGTCGTAATTTTCAACCAAATCTCTTATTCCTGCCGTTTTCATCATATCGATTCTCACTTAACTAGTCGTTACCTGTAGTTTTGTATTTTTATATCGCAACAATAATCTTAAGTTTATGTTGCATATCTGCATTATTTCGAACTCATCTAATCAGCACTGACATGTATGAAGCAAGAAATACGACAATACATATTCTCAATAAATCTACTTTCCACACTAGTTTTTCATAAATGTAGTGCTTCTGTTATTTTGTTCGATAATTCGGTCTTTGTGGTATTTTAGCACTTTGGAATACTGCCATTTCCATACAGATTTTAACTTAACTACTGATTAGCCATGTAATGAGCAGAATTTTACTCGTTAACTTAACGGCCAGTTTGAGTCTTTTTACCGTCAGGTTAACTCGTAACAAAACATAAATGCAATTCTCCACTACTGACAAGTTAAAATCTTAACTGGAACATAACGAGACATTGACAAACTGGCCCTAGTGCACATTCTGCTAGTCGACCTGATGGATGTTCCAAGCTAATCAGCCAAAATAAAGAATGGTGGTCTGTCATGATGGTGAATGGTTTACCAAAAAAGTACGGCTAGATCTTGATAGGCCAGATAACAGCGAGACACTTTCTCGGTTGTAGAGTAATACATCTCAAGACTTCGGGAGAACTCTTGATGCATAGGCTGTCACCTTTCCAGCACCTTCCTGAATTTGTATAAGCAGCACCTTCCTGAATTTGTATAAGCATTGCACCAATCCCATAACTACTAGTGTCTGTGTGAAGTTTGGTTTCAGCATTCTCATTGTAAAAGGCTAGAACTAGTGCAGAAGTTAGCCTCCTTAAGTGACCGGAAAGCTCTTTCTTCTCATCCCCGTAAGACTTGGCATCTCCCTGCAGAAGTTCTTGCAATGGATGTCTTGTTACAAAAACCTATGAAATAATGGTAGTATGAGCAGTCAGAGGAAACTTCTCACATCGTGGATGTTCTGAGGAGTTAGAAATTCCATGACTGCTCTTACTTCATCTGGATCAGGACAGACACCATCTCTTTTCATTAGGTGCCCCAGAATTCTTACCTCTGGGGACAAAGTACTTCTTTGGGTTGAGGTGGACTCATGGTGTTTGGACACACTTCAACAAAGTAGACAGGCAGCTTAGACATTCTATAAATGTCCTTGATAAACTGGGCCTGGCCCGGAATACACCTGAAAATTGGTGTAGTATGGTTACCGCCTGCTGACTTTGTTGTTCCTGGGTCAGAGCAGGCCCTATATACAATTCCATAATAGATTTCTTTAGTGCATTTTCGACAGTAATAACAGATCATGAGACTTCGTTGATGACATTGAGCTCAATATCCTCGACTTCCTCAGCTGTTCAAATACGCTCTCCTTTAGGAATGAGTTGAGATTGCTCGTGAAAATTAGTGATGCAAAATTCTCCTTGACCACCTGTAATGCTTATGTTTGCAGCTATGTATAGATTTCCTTCGTTCCGTGATTTTTTGCGATAAAAAAGCACTTCACAGTTCAGCTGGTCACCTCAGCTGCTGAGTGGAACTCTTCTCATTGTTAATGTCGGGATTTCGTTCCTGCTGGCCAGATGAATTTTTCATTTGCGACTTTCAGTACAGTTGCTATTGTATCACAGAACATTATCTTTAGTTTGCGGCGGAAATCATTCGACAGTACAGGGAAGGTAGCTCCTGAATTGATTAGTGCCTGGACAGGTTGGCCGTTGATGACGTGAATGAGATTTTTCTGACATGTTAGTGACTGTCGTCCATGGATGAGTTTCATCTGGGGCGGCCTCACCTCCATAGGTAGTTGCCTCGCCTAATTTTCCTGATCACGACAGCTAGGCCCACAAGAGGGCCTACAGCTTTTTTGTGGATACGTGTGTGGCAAGCACAGGTCCCCGTGCTGCAGGAGCCTTCCTTTCCATCCCAGGCTGCTTGAATTCCCCGCCTCCCACTGTCAGTTTATGCTTTTGCCTGGAGACAAGCATTTGGTGAGAGTCTAGATGGTCTCCTGTACCAGCTTTTCTTTGCTTGGTTCCTTCTTTTTCTAACCTTAGCTTCCATTTTACCACCCTTGCTGTATTCCTATAGCCTTCCTCTCCACCTTTTTTAATCTCCACTTCAGCTTTTAAGACTACCCCTTCTTTCCCCCTTTCCTTCCCTCTTCCCTGTGTGTTCCTGAAGGCTGGCCATGCATTCATTGCATAAAAGGGTAACTGGTGTAATGCTTAAATCCCAGCCCCGAGTTGACTGGTAAAGGCCAGGCCCTGGGAGGGGTGATTACTCGAACTGATAACCTTCCAGTTGTGCCGATTGGTCCCTCCATCTGTTTCTTGTGAGGTGTGACCTGATATATGGACAGTCACCTAAGCGAGATGAGACCTCAGTGAGCCTTCCTCATTAGGAAGGAGTGCGCCATCGGAGAAGCTGGTAATCATGGGGGACCACTTCGCAATGACTTCTTCTTCCTCTTATTCTTCTTTGACCTTTACCCAGAAAAGGAAAGTAGGTGAACCCAAGACCAACAAGAATTTGCTTAACATGCCAAAGTTCCTTGGCATTTCACAAACTGATGAGCACGACTTTGTGATTACTTTCATCATACAACTGGGTGTTGATGCTATTGCAGGTCCTGTGAAAACTTGTTTCCGGCAACATAATGGGACAATGTGGAAACCGAAAGTCCCTTCCAAGCACTAAACTGCTTCGTACCACGCTGTTGCAGACCTTTCCTGTAAAGTAGAACCTCATCGTACTCTTGGCAGGGAATAGTGTTCTCGCAATACCTTGACGGCCTATCATGAGGAAATTCAGGACTACCTTTCCAACCAGGGTGTAACAGCAGTACATCATGTGATGAAAAGAGTTGACAATACCTAACACCGACCTGAATTGTTTCTGACTTTTGACAAAGTTGACCTTCCCTCTTAAGGTAAAAGCGGGCTATGAAATCACCTACATTCGCTTATATATTCCTAACCCTACCAGATGTTAAGTGTCAGAGATTCATCCATATCCATCAGTTCTGCCCTAATGCAGCAGTGAAATATCACCTGTGGTAGGAATGCCCATGAAGGTGTCTGTCCACCTCAGTCCCCTCACTGCATAAACTGCATGGGTGACCATGCTGCTAATTTAAGAGAACGCCCAGTGTACAAAGATGAGCAGTTCATCCAGAAAATCAGTAAAGTAAAAAGGTTTCCACCTCTGCTGCCCGGAAATCATTAGCAAGTAGAGAGCCTTCTGTGCTACCAGCGGGTACCTGCAGCAATGTCATGCCGTCTCTCCTCGACTAAGAACAACTAAGGAGAAGGTACACAGACCTGTGACTCCACTTCTGTGACAATTGTCATATCAGTCAGCCCAAAGTTAGCCCATTTGACATCCCCAAAGCCTTCTGCTCACTCCAAACGCCAGTCCCCATAGATTTCGCAGAAATCGTGGGCCTCGAAGTCTGTAGCTCAGACTTTGAAAAAGGATTCAGTTCATAAAGATTTCCTTTGAACTCAATCTTCCCCTCAGCCGCTCATTCATCACGCTGAACTGCCTCCCAAAAGGCACACAAACAGAATAGTTCCTCTCCTTCCCAACCACGAGATGACTCATTGGTCATGCCATCCAGCAGTACCGGCTCTGGCCGTCCTCTTGCTGATCTGCCAGTCTTTCACTGCCAGAGGAAGCTGCCCCTTCCGATCAATCCAGGAAGGGGGCAGACAGGACTATAAACTGACGGTACATGAATGTCCATCTGTCAATTACAGCAGGAGTGGCCCTCCCCCCACCTTGTAGCCAGGCCCTCAGCACCCCTTGAGGTGATTCCTCCCCTCTTTGCCTTTTCCCTTTCTTTTGTATCGCTTTCTTCATGGCACTCCTTTAATGGAACATCAGAGGCATTCATTCCAACTGAGCTAAATTAAAATTACTCCTTCACCTACATGCAGTTACTGTCCATATCGCCCTCCCCTCATTCACCTTTTGTCTTTGTAATATCTATACCCCCTCGTTGTCTGCCATTCTTAAGGCAGACTTATTCCAACTTCTTGCTCACCTTCTTATGCCATTTTTGTTGATTAGAGACTTTAAGCCCACCACCCTCTATGGGGCTCTCCAGCTTCTTGCCAGAAGGTCTCCCTTTTGGTGGATGTTTTCAACCGCCTCCCAATATGCACTTGGGGTGTCAGTTCGAATGGTATGTTCTATCTTACTGGTATCGAGCGACCATTTCCCCTGTAAAATTTCTCTAAATCATACCACATCTCAATGTTCCACCACCTGGAACATCTCCAAAGCCAACTGGGGCTTCTATTCTTCTATGGCAGTTTTCCATGTTCAGAATTTCCCCACATGTGACAGGTAAACTACCTCAGACGTTAGTGTCACCGGCGACGAATATTCCATATTTCGAACTTCCTCCTTTCCACGTAGGGTCCCAATCATCTGGTGGAATGCAGAATGTGTCAATGCTATTAGAGCTCGGTGACGTGCTCTACGTATGTTTCAACACCAGCCTACTTTGGACAATTGTTATCAATTACAAACGACTGCAATCACAATGCCGTCATGTCATTAAAGAAAGCAAAAAAGCCTGTTGGACTGCTTTCTCGAATTCAACAGATTTACTCCTTCGTCGGTACTCTGGGGTAACCTACACCAGATTATCTGGAACTACAGTCCATTCCCCAGCCTGAACGTCGAAAACGAAGTCTTCGTGGACCCTGTTGACATATCCAATGTTTGAGGCCAATCTTTAGCTGAGGTCTCGAGCTCAGCTCGTTACTACCCTGGCTTCCTCCCCTGCAAACAGGCAGAGGCACGACTGCCTTCGTTTGCATCTGCCAATCGTGAAAGTTATAATGCCACTTTCACCATGCAGGAGCCCTTGCCCTGCCCAGGGGCCCAATGCCATTCATATTTAGATGCTGAAGAACCTCTCTCTTGCAGGTAAATGCTTCTTCGCACTTGAAATCGCGTCTGTACTGAAGGTGAAGCTCCCACTCGTTAGCGTGAAGCAATTGATGTCACCATACCCAAACCAGGAAAGGACAAATATCTTCCTTCCAGTTATCACCCCATTTCCCCCCAGGGGGCCCACAGCTCTTTTGTGGGTACGTGTTTGGCGAGCACAGGGCCCCGAGTTGAAGCGACCTTTCTTCCGTCCCAGGCCGCTTCCCTCTTTCCCCCCAGTTTGTGCCTTCACCCGGAGATGGGCGTTTTTAGTCAGTCCAAGGTTTCTTTCTTTCGTTTCCTCTTACTTCCTCTTTTCTTGGTCCTCTTCCTTTCCTGTTCTTTAGCCTTCCCCCTTTCTCCTTGTCCTCGACCCGCCCTTTTAATCTCCGCCTCAGCGTTTGAGATTCTCCCTCCTTCATCCCTTTTTTTCTCCTTCCTTTTTTTTCCTGTGCGTGTCTGAAGTTCAACCCATACCCTGCGTAGCCGGTGATGGGGTAAGGCGTAACTCTCCGCCCCGGGTAGACATGTAGGGCATGTACGTTCTCCGCCCCGGGTACTTACAGCCAGGTCCTCACCTCACCTCGACCAACTAAGGAGGTAGGCATTCAGACCTGCGACTTAACATTCTGTGACACTTTTGTCAGGTCGACTAGCCCGAAAATTGCTCGTTCCACCTCTCCGATCCCTACTGCCCGTTCAACAGTACATTTGTCGGCCAGTTCCCACACATCCCGGGCACCTAAATCCGCTGCCCCCAGTTAAAAAAACCTGTTCGTGAAGACTTCAAGACTGTCGTCTCCATCGTCAACCGCTTCCTCTGCCCGTCATGCCTCTAAGAAGGCTCGCAAAAAGAATAGCCCCCTCCTTCCCCGCCATGGCGTGACTCTTCAGTCACGCCGTCAAACAGTTGCCGTCCTCGGCCATCTTCTGTTTCACCGGGACGCTGTCTGCCGGGCACCCGGCCCTTTACCAGCGGTGGAAACTGCCACTCCTGATCAACTCGGAGAGGTGGCAGGCACGTCGGTCGAACCTATGGACCACGACCCTCTGGCCCTAGACAGCAATAGCAGTGCGCCCTCGAAATCCGGTCCTCAGCGGCCGTCGAGGTGACCCGTCTTGCTTGTTAGTTTTTATCCTCATTTATCATCTCATTTTTTATCATGGCGCTCCTTCAATGGAATATTCGCGGCTTTCGTTCTAATCGGGAGGAGTTAAAACTACTCCTTCGATTGCACTGCCCGCTTCTAGTCTGCCTCCAAGAAACTAAGTTGCGTCCAAGTGATCGTGCAGACTTTCCACACTACACCTCTGTGCGGTTCGACCTGCCACCCGTGGAAGGTACCCCGGCCCATGGAGGGGTTCTGATGCTCCTTCGAGATGACGTCTATTACAATCCCATTAGATTGCATACTCACCTACAGGCAGTTGCCGTCCGCATCACTCTATCCACATTTACCTTTTCCCTCTGTAATATCTATTCGCCATCGTCATCTGCCCTTACTAGGGCAGATGTGCTACACCTCGTCAACCAGCTCCCTTCACCTTTCGTGTTGGTAGGCGACTTCAATGCCCACCACCCCCTATGGTGCCCTCCGGTGCCTTGTCCGAGAGGCTCCCTTTTGGTGGACCTTCTCCAACACCTCAATCTTGTCTGCCTCAACACCGGTGCACCGACCTTCCTTTCCGACACAACCCATACTTATTCCCATATAGACCTCGCAATATGCACTCCTCAGCTTGCTGGTCGGTTTGAGTGGTATTCACTTTCTGACACGTACTCGAGTGACCATTTCCCTTGCACCATCCACTTCCTGCATCATTCCCCATCTCCTCGTCCCACCAGTTGGAACATTTCTATAGCCGACTGGGGGCTTTATTCTTCCATGGCTGCCGAACATTCCATACCTCGTACATCCTCTTCTCCACGTCGTGTCCCGGTCCCTTGATGGACTGCAGCCTGCCGCCACGCGCTTAGAGCCCGGCGCCGTGCTTTACGCACCTTCCGCCGCCACCCAACTTTGGAGAATTGCATAAATTATAAACGACTGCGAGCGCAATGTCGTTTCGTAAACGACAGCAAAAAAGCTTGCTGGACTGCTTTTACTAGTTCTTTTAACTACTTTACTCCCTCCACGATTGTTTGGCGTGGCGTACGCCGTTTATCCGGCATCAAGGTCCACTCCGATTCCTGGCCTGACCGTGGAGAATGCAGTCCTCGTGGATCCCACTGATCTTTCCAACGCATTGGGCCATTTCTTTGCGGATGTTTCGAGCTCTGCCCATTACCACCCTGCCTTTCTCCCTCGCAAACCAGTAGAGGAGACACGGCCGCCTTCTTTCCACTCTTTTAATCGTGAAAATTATGTCGCCTTTACCATGCAGGAGCTAGACCGTGCTCTCGCCCTGTCCCGATCTTCTGCACCCGGGCCCCATTCCATTCATATTGACATGCTGAAGAACCTCTCTCCTGCGGGCAAGTGTTTTCTTCTTAGTACCTACAATCGCATATGGACTGAAGGTCATGTTCCCACAAGATGGCGTGAAGCCATTGTTGTCCCCATTCCCCAAACCAGGGAAGGACAAACATCTTCCTTCCAGTTATCGCCCCATTTCTCTGACGAGCTGCGTCTGTAAGGTGATGGAACGCATGGTTAACGCTCGGTTGGTCTGGCTCCTCGACTCTCGCCGCCTCCTATCAAATGTCCAATGTGGTTTTCGTAGACACTGCCTTGCTGCTGATCACCTCTTCACCTCGTCGACCTTTATTATGAATAACTTTTTAAGGAACCGTCAAATGGTAGCAGTGTTGTTAGACTTAGAGAAGGCTTATGATACCTGTTGGAGGGCGGGCATTCTCTGCACATTGCACACATGGGGCCTTCGTGGCCGCCTCCCTCATTTTATTCAAGCGTTTTTGGCGGATCGCAAGTTCCGGGTGCGCTGTTTTGTCAGATACCTTTCGCCAGGAGAATGGGGTACCGTAGGGCTCCGTCTTCAGTGTGGTTCTCTTTGCCATTGCAATCAATCCGATCGTAGATTGCCTTTCAGCTGACGTCTCCGGATCCCTTTTTGTAGACGATTTGCAATTTATTGCAGCGCCCAGCGGACGTCTCTCTTGGAGCGATGTCTTCAACGCTGTCTTGACCGTCTATATTCATGGAGCATCGCGAACGGCTTCAGATTCTCCACTGAGAAAACGGTGTGTATAAACTTCTGGAGATACAAGGAATTTCTTCCACCACCTCTACGTCTTGGCCCCGTTGCTCTCCCTTTCGTGGAGACAACGAAATTCTTGGGGCTAATGTTGGATCGGAAACTTTGCTGGTCCACACACGTGTCCTACCTGGCTGCCCGTTGTGCCCGATCCCTTAATGTTCTTCGTGTCCTCAGTGGCACATCGTGGGGAGCGGATCGTACCGTCCTGCTCCACCTTTATCAGGTCATTGTTCAGTCGAAGCTAGACTACGGAAGCCTTTTGTATACTCTTCTGCACGGCCGTCGATTCTCCGCCATTTCAGCTCTATTCACCATCGGGGATTACGACTGGCGACCGGTGCATTTTATACCATCCATTTTGAAAGTCCGTATGCCGAGGCTGCTGTATTACCCTTGACCGCTCGGCGTGACACTCTTTTCGGTATGCATGCCGCCTACGGTCGATGCCCAACCTCTCATCTTACCTGTTATTCTTTGACGACTCACTTGATCGCCAATATCAGTTGTCTGCGATAGCCTTGCTTCCACCTGGAGTTCGGTTTCGCCGCCTGCTTCAGCGGCTCGATTTTACCCTCCCTTCCACCTTTCGGTTGACCGACAGCCCGTTGCCACCGTGGCATCAGGCCCATGTTCACACTCACCTTGAACTTAGTTCGCTGCCCAAGGAGAGCACCCCGGATTTGGGATACCGCTCGAGGCTTGTCGAACTCCATTCGCGGTTCGATAATGCCATATTTATTTATACTGATGGTTCCAAGAGCACTGATGGTGTCGGAATATCTCCCCAATTGTGCGGTTGGATTCACGATTTCTTCTCAGAAAGAACACAGTTCATTCTAATTGATGGTAAGTCATAGAGTAAATCCGAAGTGATATCTGGCGTTCCACAGGGAAGCGTTATAGGTCCCCTACTCTTCCTCGTGTTTATAAACGATTTAGGAGACAATCTGAATAGCTCCCTTAGATTGTTCGCGGATGATGCTGTTGTTTATCGGTTAGTGAAATCAACAGAGGATCAAAAGCAACTGCAAAGCGATTTAGACAAAATTTCTGCATGGTGCGAAAATTGGCAATTGACACTAAATAAAGATAAGTGTGAAGTAATACACATGACCACTAAAAGAAATCCGCTGAACTTCAATTACGCGATAAATCCTTAAGGTCGTATATTCTACCAAATACCTAGGAGTTACAATTACGAACAACTTTGACTGGAGAGAACACACAGAAAATATTGTGGGGAAGGCGAACCATAGTTTACGTTTCATCGGCAGAAAGCTTCGAAGATGCACCAGCTCCACCAAAGAGACTGGCTACATCACACTTGTGCGTCCTCTCTTGGGGTACTGTTGCCCCTTGTGGGACCCTCACCAGGTGGGATTGACGGAAGACATTGTGAAGGTTCAGAGAAAGGCAGCTCGTTTTGTTTTATCACGTTGCGGGGGGAAAGCGTCACGGAAATGTTGCACGAATTGGGGTGGAAATCATTAAAAGAAAGACGTTATTCATTGCGGCGTGATCTGTTTGCGAAGTTTCAATCACCGAATTTTACTTCTGTATGTGAAAATATTTTGCTAGCACCCACTTACTTAGGGAGACATGACCATCCTAATAAAATAAATCAGATCGAAAACGGAACGATTTAGGTGTTCTTTCTTCCCGCGCGCCATTAGAGAATGGAATGGTAGAGAAAAGTTATGAAAGTGGTTAATAAACCCTCTGCCAGGCACTTGAACGTGATTTGCAGAGTATCTATGTAGATGTAGATCTGCCTTCGTCGTTGGGGACCACCGTTTCCAATACAAGCTCCCTGACCGGTGCTCGAATTTCACGGCCGAGCTTTTTGCCCTCCTCCAGGCTGTTTTGTATACCTGCCGCCACCGCCAACCTTTCTGTGCCATCTGTTGGGACTCCCTTAGTGCCCTGCAGAGTCTTAAGGACCCTTTCTCGACCCATCCTTTCGTGTATCGGATCCAACGCTCCCTCCACTTGCTAGCAGATGACAGCAGTCACGTTTCTTTCCTGTGGGTCCCTGGCCACGTGGATGTACCCGGGAATGAGACCGCCGACATAGCAGCCAAGGCCACAGCTCTTTTGCCGCGCATGGCTACCTTTTGCGTCCCATCGGACGATGTTCAACGGGCTCTTCCCCGGAGTATCGTTTCGACATGGCACAGTGCGTGGTTTCCACTGTACAATAATAAATTGAGATCTGTAAAACAGATCCCGACCGCTTGGAGGACCTCCTCACGCCCCTCTCGGCGAGAGGTCATCCTGGCCCGGTTGCGGATCGGTCACTGCCGTTTCAGCCACCGTCACTTGCTATCCGCCGACCCTGCACCGCTGTGCTCCTGCGGCGAACTGCTGACAGTGCGACATGTTTTACTGTCTTGTGTTAATTTTCATCATCTCCGTGTAACCCTTCACTTTCTATCTAATCTGGAGGAAATTTTAGCTGATGACACACGAGCAACTACACGAGTTTTGCGTTGTATTAACTTGGCCAACTGATCAAAGGATATGTAATCCTTTTAAGTGTCTTTTATCTTTCGTTTTTAGCCTTTTCTTGATGTTCTAACTGGAAATTACCAATTTTTTTAGATCTAGCGAATCTTTGTTCTTGTGTGGGCGCTAATGACTTAAAATAATAATAATAATAATAATAATAATAATAATAAAAATTGCCCCATTTCCCTGACCAGCTATGTCTCTAAGGTAATGGAGCGTATGGTCAATGCTTGGCTGGTTTGAATACTCAAATCTCAACGCCTCCTCACCAATGTCCAATGTGGGTTTCTAAGGCATCGCTCTGCTATTGATCACCTCGTTACCGTGTCGACCTTCGTTATTCATAACTTTTTGTGAAAGCGCCAGACAGTGGCCGTATCCTTAGATTTGGAGAAGGCTTATGACACTTGTTGGGTTGACACTGTCCGCACCATGCATACATGGGGTATTTGCGGCCACCGCCCCCCTTTATTCGCGTCTTTTAAAAGATCTAATGTTCAGGCTACAAGTGGGCTTTGTTTTGTCTGATACCATTTTGCCAGGAGTATGGGGTGCCACAGAGCTGTGTTGAGCGTCGCACTTTTCGTCATTGCAGTCAACCCCATTGTGGATTGCCTTCTAGCTGATGTTTCAGACTCCCTGTTTGTGGATAACACGATTTATTGCAGCGCTCAGAGAACGTGTCGCCTGGAGCATCGTCTTCACTCTCTCTTCCTGGACTGTCGGAAACGGCTTCCGGTTCTCCCTTGAGAATACGGTCTGCATTAATTTCTGGAGGTAGAGAGAGTTTCTTCCACCATCTCTCCATCTCGGCCCCGTCGCTCTCCCATTTGTGGAGACGACGACATTTTTAGGGCTAACGTTGGATAGGAAACTTAGCTGGTCTTCACAGGTCTTCTCTGGCTGCCCACTGTACTCGTTCCCTTAACGTTCTGTGTTCTTAGTGGTACATCACAGGGCGCGGATCATACTGCCCTGCTTCCTTTATTGCTCCATTGTCAGATCGAAGCTGGATTACGGAAGCTTCGTGTACTCTTCTGCTCGGCCATCTATTTTTACACCGTCTTAATTTAATTTACCATCCTGGCGATAGGAGCATTTTACACTAGCCCTATTGAAAGCCTCTCTACGCCGAAACTGCCGAATTGCCTTTGACTTAGCAGCGCACATATTGCTATGTCGGTACGCATGTAGTCTGTCGATGCTCAACCACCCTCCTTGTCCGTGATTCTTCAATGGCTCCCTCGATAGCCACTGCGGGCTGTCTGCGACTGCCCTGTTCGCTTTTGGAGTCAGTTTTCGTCGCTTGCTACAGCAATTTGATTTTTTACCTTTCCTTCCACATTTCCAATAGGAGAGATCCCAACGCCACCTTAGGCTTCCGGCTTAACTTTTGTTAACAAATGAATGTACAGAAGATTGCAACACATTTTAGGACAATGGCATGAATCATCGCGAATTCTTCTTGATCACGCATTTATAAAAAGGAATTCACATCACTATTGTAATTGTGGTAGTGGTCTGTCAAAATTGAATCGTACTATAGTTTTCAGTTCAATTTGGAGACATGGTGGGACATCCTCTGGGTGCACCAAAAAGGTATGATAAAAACTTATGTATGTAGGTTTAGTTCAGCGAGCACAGAATACCATAGGCTTTAAGAGGACAGTGAAATTAAGCCGGCTGAGCGAGACACCCAACCAACATGGCGGCCGAGCGCCAGCCGGCCACAGCTGCGAGCGCAGAGTAGAGTTCGCTGTCCCTTTTTCATATATTTTAAGGCATTCCTTTTTGACAATCTTTTGTTGCCATAAATGATTAAAAATATCAGCTAGGGATAGCAAATCATTCTGTATATAAAATAGCACGTTTTCCTCTGTCCCTTTAAACACTTTTGGTAACTCCAGGAGTACCGAACGTATCGTCCTTCGATTTCTTTTAATTTCTTCTTTAGAATCCTGCGATTAACATAGGTTATATCTAATGTCAATAGGAACTTGTGAAACAACTAAAATAAGAATAATAACGTAGAATAGTTTACCGCTTCTGCACTGCAGTACTTCAGTCAGCTCTGGAGCCTAAACTTAAGAGTTAGGCCAGTGTACATCGTATAAACTAGCAGAACTCATACACATATTCAAAAGAGAAAAAGAGGGGAAAAAACACGCGAGAGCATATGTATAGCTTTTACGAATTGTATTTATCATTTTTCTCGTCCAAATCGCTGGCGCAGATGGCTTCAGGCTACAGATATAGTGATTGTGAGAGATGTGTAAAAGTTAGACATATGATCTCGCGGCCTTTTGTCTTGTTTTTTAAATCATCGTGAGTTCTATAATTCTATATTATGTACTTTGGCGCAAGTCTCATAGTTCACGCTACAAAGGTCACGAAAGTGCAGAAGTGGAAACCGTTCTACGTTAATTTTTTCAATTTTCTCATTTTCGTATTGGCATTAATATAGCCTACGTTGAACACAGTATTCTACCGAATAAATTGAAAGAAACCGCATAACGATAATTCCTGCAGTTCTCGAATTAAAGTAGTTCAAAGATTACCCGTGTAAAGCCGGAGCGGCTCAGCTGATTAATAATAAAATAGTGTTAAGTCATAGTTAATCGATACTGAAAATTGTATCGCAAATTACAAATGTTTATCTAAATTTGTCACAAAGTACAAGGTGAGTGGGCAACAAAATCTATGCTCGCTGGTGGGGAAGCCCGCTCAAAGTAACGAGTAGAATCCACCGCTAAATTATCCAGATTTGTGATAAAACCAGGTATCTCTAAAAAGTTTAAATAAAGTTCATTTCATGATCTACAAATTTCTCGGTGACGAAAATTTCCTGAGCACATGCGACTAACTTTTTCAGGTCACAATTTTTATTTCATATAAAAGTAATAGTTTCTATTTTTATACAAAAACAATACGTATTGTACTTAATAAGAACACTGTTGCATTCCTTCAATATTCACCTGTCTACGCGAAAAAAATAGTAATTTTTTCCTATCCTAAGGGGTTCAATTACAATGTAATGAGGCGAGCGGCACTTGAAAAACTACGCATTTATCGGCCCAACTGCGTTTCTACACCCAACCAAGATGGCTGCCGGGCAAATGCCGGGATGGTTCCTTTAAAAGGCCACGGCCGATTTCCTTCCCCATCCTTCCCTCACAAATCAGAGCTTAAGCTCCGTCTCTAATGACCACGCTGTCGACGGGACGTAAAACCCTAAGCTTCCTTCCTTAGTTTTTCTTCAAACTTTTTATGCAATGAATATAACACTTTGCTGTACTCCCTAATGTGGTCGTAGGGCATAAGTACTTAAAGGATTCCGAGAGGGAAAATTGTCTTCTCGAACCTGACGTTTAGAAAGCAAAACATCCAATTTGGAACTTCCAATACGATCACACACAGTACCAATTTATTTTTACTCTGCAAAGATTTGTCACGTGAATAACCTGTGATGCTTTTCTTGAAAGCGAGGTCAGCGTTCCAAATGTTCAGATGTTTGTAATCCTATGAGACAAACTTCTGTCATCGGTCCCTAGAGTTAAAAAGACCCTAGGCAAACTTTGAGACACACACACACACACACACACACACACACACACACACACACACACACAGTTAGATTTATTGATGTACAGGTATTCCTACATCGGTCAGAAGTTTGCTGTCCAACGGATTTGGGTCTAAAACTGCTTTTTCAAAAACTAATATGCGTTTCCTTACGTTTATCGCCTAGCGCTAACAGAACGAAAGTCACTGGATGTAACGAGGATTTTATGCGAGAATACTAGAAAATGACACATCCCAGATCTATTCACTAGCTAATGAACTGGCTTGTTCTCATTCCCTACACAGTGATCTGTATTGGGATGTTCGGAAAAATTTAATATTACATAGAAATTAGACAGAACTTTCGTAGTTTGAAACTATTAAATTTAATGGGTTAAGAAGTCGGTTCCAGTATATTTAAAGTATGGGTGTTCTATACTACCTGTGCCTACATCTTAGCACTAATATTATTGCTAGGCGTGGGAGCGGATCCCAGTGCGTCATATTTAACGGACATTCTCACGTTATAAAAATCTAACCCAGTCCGTTTCGAGTGACTGAAAATTTCTTTTGAACTTCCGCTTAATGTGTTCACCTAATTTCAATAGAGAAAGTTCCTCGTATGTCGAAAATGCCGAAACGTAAAATGTCAAAGGCTCGTACAGATTATTGTCGCAAATAAAACTAAAATTTTAGTGTAGTTCTTAACGAACACATTGACAAGATTCACATTTATACAGTAAATAGGCCTAATATTCGTGAGTGAGCGAGTTGAATGAAACGCAAGATAACGCATGAGCTTCGAACGGAACGTGGCAACTCCTACAGCTTGCCCTTTTCTCACATGACATCTTGCGAGCCATCTATCTCTATAAATGAATTGATGGACAAAGTAACTTCTAATTTGCGGTTGTTTGCTGATGTGTGGTGTATGGAAGGGTGCAATAGCATACAGGATGACTCAGAGAAAATTTCAAGTTTGTGTGAAGAATAGCAGCTAGCTGTAAATGTAGAAGAACGTAAGGTGATGCACGTAAGTAGAAAAAAAACGATCCCATAGTGTTAGAATACAGCATTAGTAGTGAGCGTCTTTCGCGTCGTTCAAATATCTAGGCGTAACATTGCAGAGCGATATGAACTAGAACGAACATGTAAGGATAGTCGAGTGTAAGGCTTCGGTTTATTGGGAGAATTCTTGGAAGATTTACTGCATCTGTAAAGGAGACAGCGTATAAACCCTTGTACGACCACGTCTTGAATATTTTTCAAGTGTTTGGGACCCGCAGCAGATCAGTTTAAAGGAAGACATGGAAGCAGTTCAGACACAAGCGGCTAGATTCTGCACAACTGTCGCAGAAATGCACTGGGAACTCAAATGGGAATCGCCGGAGGAAAGACGACGTTCGTTTAGAGAATTCTGTTGAGGAATTTAGAGTGCTAAAATTTGAAGCCGAGTGTAGAAAGATCTTCCTGCAGCCTACTTAAATTTCGCGTCAAAATCAAAAAGACAAGAGAAATTAGGGCTCGTACAGAGGCATGTCGACATTTTCCCCTCGTTCTATTTGGGAGTGGAATAGGAAAGGAAATGCCCTGCACTGTAGTGGTACAGTGTACCCTCCGCCACGCACCTTACGGTGGATTGCGGAGTATTGTGTGGCTGTAGCGTAGCTTCTCAGCTAACAAGGTTCGAACTCATATACTTAATGCACCTGCTTCCATTAATTGTTGAGCTTCTTAGCATGTCGAAGAAAACGTGTCTGATCAGCGTTGACAATCTCAGAAAGAAGAAATTCTTTTGTTCTTTCGTAGCACAAACTTATAAAATCCAATAACTTCTACCTGTATAGTCAGCTGGAAGTCGTTGACATAGATATTTTTCCTAAAGTCACTGTTCAGAGGCATGACCCGCTCTGCCCAACCTCGACTTACTTTATATTTAGTTGCCGAAATCCCTTCCTGTTTCGCAAAGTCGCGCGCTTTCTACTGTAGCATCTCATGTATCACAGCATAAGCATTGGTTGGCTATTATGCAATCCGCTGCAATAGCACTTTTTGAACACATCTTTGTTTTCCTTTTTGAGCTCAACGAAATGTCTTTTCACTGACATCAGCCTGTCTTCCCGACTTAAATAGCGAATCGTTTTTGGTTTAACTTTGCTTTAACTTCAAATGAACGAGACATGTACGAGACGGCAGACATGTACTCCATTATTCATTGCAAAATCAACAGCTCTTAAAGGATGCCGAATTTCTATTTCTCCGATCACTGGTACTCATTTTCGTATGTTCACAGTATAAGTCTGCATTCAAGTCTAACTGCACGAAAATGCAAGCCTAGAGATATTTATGGTGAGTGGGAGCCCGTTATGTCGTAAAAATTCAATTGTTCCAGAAGCCAGCGGCAGACATTGTTGCCCAGTTTCAAGTAACTGATTCACAGATATTGGAATTTTTTTAACTTCCGTATTTCCACTTTATAAATTCCGGGGGGAGGGGAACTACAGGTGGTACGGTACTGTGGTCGAGTAAATAATATAGTTTAGTTCAGACCTATAATTGACAAACATTGCAGTTTCTTTTTACTTTATTATACATTTAAGTGTTACGGCTGCTTGTATTGACTGTGCTTTTGTTCTTTTTTTTTTACAGGAAGTGCTGCACACTATATGCTCACCCAGTGGTCAAGTCCTTCGTATTGTGATTTTCAAGAAAAATGGTGTTCAGGCAATGGTGGAATATCCTTTACTGCAAATATTGTTTTCATGTATCGTTAATTTAATTAAATATAGGCTACAGTTGTTTTTAACTTAGTGAATATCAGGTCACACTATTGATTCGGGGGACTATAAATTGTTCAGAAATAATGTAAGAAAATGCAGACAGTCAAATTTTCTCTGATCTAGAACAATGCTTTCGAAACTTTGCCTGCATGGTGACATTCTTGTAACTTGCATTTTAAAGTGACGCCCTTTCATTGTCAATAAAATAGGTTCTGTCATAACAAACATGTCACCCTTTTAAAAAACAATGTTACGGTTGCCGTTGCTTCCATTTGATTGTATATATCTGCTAGATTAAGTGCTGAAACGACTCAGTAAGAGCAGCCACACAAGTGGCTTGGCTTGGCAGGCATCTGCCATGTTAAGTTGGCACTATACATCATCTTATTGCCAGACATAATGAATTAAAGGTGGGTTACAACGTGGCCACTTGTCGAGCTGGCGCGCTTAGCTACGCTTGTCAGCCATATATTCTGCTTTCAGGGCATGACATTCCTTCATTACTTATTGAAGATTAAGATTCGTTTAGACATACCAGCTAGTCTTGGAAGAAATAGGCGCCCAGGATATTTATGAATGGTGGAGGTTGTAAGTCGACTACTTAGTAGTGAACAAATAGGAGCCATTGAAATAGAGCATTGATATTATGTACCCTTCATGTTCGCCTCTTACTGTGGGTCACGTGTACAGACAGCGGTGTGTGGCTGATGTGTTGACGACAGTAGCAGCTCAAATTTCTGTATGTTTGACAATTGCCTGATAATTTAAAGTGCAACGGCGAGTACAGGAATTGAATACATTTACTACCATCACATTAGAAATCTATAGTCGGCATCATGTAAGAAGGCGCTTCCGCGCATACAGGTGGAGCGATAAGGAAAGCAGGGAGAGGAACTACGGCCGAGTGCCGACAGTTGAGCCTGCGGGAGAAACATTGCGTAACTCGCGGCTAGTCACACACCTAGAGAAAGATTATTGGCTGCCAGTACGGAAATGGGAGGAGATGTGCTCAATGGCGCCAACGTTCGTGACGCGGACTACAAACATGTTTATAACAGTTATAGTGGGCAAAAATTTTCCGGCCAAATTGTATGAATCAGAATAGTGATGAAGATTTGCTTCATTTATTTGGCTTCTAAAGCTGGCGTCATAAGAAGGCGCTTCCGCGAAGAGGCGGAACAATAGGGGAAGCGTGGAGGGGGCGACCTACGGCCGAACGCCAACATTTGTTCCCGCGGCCAGCTACGCGGCTACAGAATGAACATTATTGGCTGTCATGGCGGTAATGAAGAGGGGTGCGCAGAACGCCGACGCAGACTATAATTTCCGGAGTAGCTGACTGACCCTGGATATTTTGAAACATTCCCAGCCCCGCGCAGTCTTCTTGCGGCCCCCACCCCGCGCCATTTTCCTCGGGTGAGAGCATAGGTTCTCCCTGACATCGTTTTACTGCGTGACGACATGACGGCGTGTACGTGCCTAATTTCGATCTTAGCTATATAGACTGAGCGCCTTGAGCATGTAACTAGCAAAGGAAGTGATGTTTAAATAACGAAGACTGCTGACCTCTTCTGTCAAACATTCCAAGGTTCGGTCGGAGCAACTGAAAGTTCTCTACTGCAGAGACAGTATCATCTTTTTTGTATTTTCATAATGTTCTCCTTATAACTCACATGTTGCTATTTCAAAGTAATGCCAGACTGAAGAAATCGGCAATGTTTAGACTTCGAAAAGTGGGAGTGTTTTTCTTAAAAGTGCATTTGTTCTATGCAGTGAACATCCAGTGAATTATGGACCAACAAAGAATGTAGAACTACCTGCAAATAAAAGGCAGACACAAAGTAATATTGAAAGTTTTAAATATAATGCTGATAAAAGTAGTTTCATACATTGACTAGGAAATATAGGTAAAGCTCTAGAGTTGGGTGAAATACAGTATTAGCACACTTATCCCATTAATAGTGCGTATAGAATGCAAGAACGTGTATATTAAAAGAAACAACACTTCATTATCATTATCGAAAGATAGTTGCCACAGAACTCTAGTACGTTATTTATATATAAAATTATTGGTATGAGCATGACATTTACATCATCTGGTATTACATTGTCTGCAGTTAATGTGCAGATATTTCAGAAGAAAAGATTTAAAAGTCATTAGTCCATATTTCACAGCGTGTTAACTAAATAGGGCTGAAGAAAACATGCAGGTCATGTAAGTAAGTCACAGTAACGTCAGAATGTAAATTCTATTTAATTAATAAGTCAGAATATTCCCATTCATGGTAAACAAAACTCAATAGCAATCTATGAAACAATGCCCACGAACTTCAGCTCCACATATTCATGCCTTTGTTCACAATGCTACAGCGAATACCTAACTGATCTGTTTCTGTAGTTCTTTCACTAGTTTCAGGGGTTACCCGCCAACAGTGTGTTTATTGCGTTACAATTAATCATACCAAGAGGTGTTTTTGGTACCTCTTCAGAGTGCCATTGCTTTGAAATAGCAACAAGTGAGTTAAGATGAAAATCATGTAGCTAGATAAGAAAGGGAAGATGCACCTGAACAAACCCGCTCGATCAGTGTACATAATCGAGACTCGAAACTGGGGATGCACACTTTATTATTACGTCACCCATTAGTATTATAGCGGTGAACCTATGCTTATTCTTCCTCCCCCCACCCCCACCCCCCTCCACTGCTCTAAAAAGGCCCTTAGTGAAGGCACTCCACCTGTACTGATGACCTTATTGCTGGTGATAGTATAATTTAGTTAATAGTATAGAGGCAAACAAATCAGAATTTTAAGATGATGAATTTACATCAGTGGGCACAGCAAGTGAATCTTTTTGCTTGTGAAGGTTGCTTGGTCATCTTACTCATAACCGTCCCAATTTGTCTCCATAGGGTTGCAACAATTAAAAAAGTAAAATGTTCTGCTTATGGTCTGTTTACTTCCTTAATGTATCACGTTTGACAGTATAGAGTCGGCAAAGAGAGCCAAGGAGTCTCTCAATAATGCTGACATATATTCGGGTTGCTGCACGTTGAAGATCGATTTTGCAAAGGTAAGTTTTACTTCTTAGTAATTATTACAGTGCAGTTAAAGGTTGTCTTTAAAGTATGCATTGACAAACATTGTGTTAATCAGTCATTTTTTTATTTAAAAGTTGAATGTGGCGCAGTATATTTGAATTGTATTGAGACAGCTCTCACTGTTCTGCTGGCAATATAATTCAGTATGAATTCCCTTATGGAATTTCATGAGATTTCCTGCCAAATTACTTGCAAGTAAGGGTAAAAGATTCTGGAACTATTGCATCGGAAAGGCTGTTTTATTTGTGGAAGCTAAGTGTGAAAGCTGAAGCAGCAGAAATTAATCAGTTCACACAACAAAACAAATAAAGAATAAGCCACCAATTCTAAGTACTGGATATTGTTACCTCGAGACTGTACCTCTTCTGGATATTGCTTACGAGAAGTTAAAAAGCTCTTCATTTCACAAGGATCTGATGTGACTTTAAACAGTACCTGGAACCTACCCAGCATTACATAAAATCAATAATCATAAAACACAGATTGTTTCTGACCCATCAGCAACATTCATGTTGCTTACTGCCAGTAAAAGGAAAAAGTCTTACAATTACTGGAGGACAAAGGGGTCAACAGCAGATAATCCCATAGTCATTAGAGATGCAGTACAAATTGAGTTAGCATTTTGATATGGGTGGGGAAGTCTGTGTGTTGTGCCCTGACAAAGGAACGATCATGGTATTTGCTTGGAGCAATTTTGGAACAATGAACAGAAAACCTGAATATTGATGGCCAGATGTTGATTTGAATCTGTCCTCTCAAAAGCAAATCCAGTGAGTTAATCACTACACCACATTCCTTATTGGCAAATGGGGGGGGGGAGTCAGATAATAAATAAAAGCCTAATTATGAAGAGCATTTTATCTCTGGAATAGGTCCCATCATGGGTAATTTGGAATTAAGTAGAAATACACAGCAACATGTTCAGTGTTGTGTTCAAAAAGGAAACATCAGTTAAATGTATAGTGCATGAATTACTCCTCATGGATTTGTATGTGGAGTGCAAAATTAAGAGCCAATGTAACTTACAAGCTGTTACAGAAGACTAAGTTTTGATCTTGTACATTATATTTTCTTGAAAAATATGCAGTGTTAGCACCTAAACCAAAATGCTTTTCACCCTCCTTTCATTGTCACAAGCTTATTTGTAACTAAGAGGCACAAAAAACATTCACAAAAATTCTTGTAAATAATGCACATAATTTACATGTAAGTACTAATTAGCCTGAAGTCGAACTGCAGTTGCATAGGTATGCACATACTATAATAATTTTACTGCGATAATTTACAAAGGAAATGTATTTGTGTGTAAAATGACTAAATCCCAGGATTACTTACAAACATTTATGGTACTATCCAAAATTTTGTATATGCATTTTCCATCACTCCGTTACCAAACTCTGGGCAGATAGTACAAATGAAAAGTATTGTCCTCAACTAACATCTCTTAAAATTGCATGCTTCTTTTAATCCTCCCCTATGATGTCATCAGAGGTCAATCAGCAACTCCGTGTTACTGCCCTCATGGTCAAAATTCAAATCTATATGCTTTGATTACATTTAAATGTTTTGAGCAAAACTGCTTATTTGGATGTTTTTCAGAAAAGCAGTCAAAACCATGATCTTAATAGAAAAAAATCCCATTGCCCATGAAATAGTTAAGTGGGAAGTTTTGTAATCTTATTTTACTCGTCTTTCCTACACACTTTTCTGCTAATAAATGACAAACTTAACAGTGAGGTGCTACTTACACTATCATAATACCTGTAAAAGGTCAGGTGACACAGCAGCTGACACCACTTCTGCAGACTTGTTCTAAATTTGGCTGTTTGGTTTCTGGGACTGATTGAAATTAATGACGTGAGGCCAAAGAGAAGTTATATCGAGTTGGTGTTAGTAAGAAATTTCCATTTACTCTAATGGTACAGTGAACACACAAACTAGCTGAATTTTTTCACTAGTGTTAAGCTGTGTGTTTTGTATGCAAAGTCAGAGAACTTACCATTGAGGCTTTGGATTAACAAACATCTTCAGTTTTTTAGTTCATTCTTCATTGATGATACATTTACAGGATCCTACCAGATCCGGAGGTGGCAACTATTCATGATGATATTAACTTTGTCACTTGCAGTTCAATGTAGAACTGTTTCACTTTCATATGTAGTGTACTTGTAATTGACATCAGGGTGCCTTGGTCTTATTTTGTTTATGCAGTTATTTATGTTGGCTTTTAGAAATCCCATTATCGGTTTTTGTCAACATTTTTTGTAATTATCGCACTAGATATTTCTGAAAAGATAACACCTTAGGCAACGCGGATATAGGGCTTTGTTTACTTATAAAGTGTTTATACCAAACATGGAAAGGTTTTTGGTGCATGTAAGTGGAAATGTAAAGAATAGTGAATGTATTACTAATAATATGTGAGCATTTGGGGCCTATAAGTAAACTGGGCGATATGAATGTAAAGGAGAATATTGAATTTGTCAACAGTAGATCAAATTAAGGTATTGCGTGTGAAAATTCTGGTAAGAGAAACAATGTAGGCCTAAATGATAAAGACATCACAGAAGTTGCACCCAAAAAGAAAAAGGTATTACAAAAGTACAAGAGAGAGTACACAAAAGAGTGGTCGTGTATTATTGTTCAGTCAGAAAAATACGTTTATTAAGTGTTCGTATGGTATTTTCACGTCACCTCAGTATTTCACATGGCGGGCTTACATAAAAGATGAATGTTGACTGTGAGAGACTTTTGCAATTTTATAAAGATGTAAGGAATTATTTTACCAACAGCTGCAATTATATTAAAAATAAGCTGCCATTAGAGGACACATTCCTAAAACATGCAGAGGTAGCGGACATACCATTGAGGAAGTCTTCTAGTTTTAGTTCTGTTAACTTTGATTCATCAGTTTCCTAATGTTCTGACCCTTGAAGAGTCCATAGAACTGGAATTCCGTAATTTTCAGTTTGAAACTTTTGACTTTTGTGAAAATGAGAGAGCTGATTTAGTATGGTAAAATATTTCACAACTGTGAGATGAGCGTGATATTTGAAAATGTCACTTTCAATGTTAATCCTAGCAAAACTACTTTTTCCACATAGCTGTGAGGCTACAGAAAGTGTTCAGCATCATAAGAAAAAATCAGAATGACTTCAGACCAAACTTAAGTGCTGATGTGTTAAGTGCATTAATAGATGAGGGAGGAGGAGAAAGGGAAAGGAAGCATATTTCTTTTGGTAGTGACACGAATGGAAATTTTCAGCAATATAAATAGTGAATGCTAGGAAGGCTGCAAAAACTATTCCTTTCATCTTCCAAGAAAAATTTAAATGAAAACGTGGTTGAAGACACTTTGGCTCGGCAATATGTTGATGGAGGTGGTTTATAATTCAGTAAGTACATAAATTGCTTCTGTAAATTTTTATGTTTAATGTTATGCTAACATGTACCATAGTATAATTGCTTCAGATCTCCCCCCCCCCCCCCCCCTCTCCTCACACTCAGTGTTGGATTCCTGAAGCTTGTTACCAAAGGCTGGCATCTCTGCAGATATTCTGCCTGTGTCTTATTGACACCACCTTGTCCAGAACTTATTCTCACTTTGAAAGAATGAAAATTTTCAATAGAAATAGTTGCCAAGGACAAATCTGCTTTGACGTAACATGCTTCATGTTACCTTAAAAGGCTTTCCCAACACTTGATCTCCTAGATGGCCTAAATCATATCCACATGACTTTAGAGACCGAGGATGTGCAGAACAAAAATTATTTACCAAAGTAACATACTGTCTATCTAATCTGAAATAGTGTGTAGGAACACTTCGCTCACATTCATCCAGATTGCAATCTTAATCTCATCACATCAAATTACAGGTGAAATATCTACTTTGTGGGACTCTTGTACAACATTAAGTGGCTTCAATAATACAGTCAACATTGGTTTGACCTTCTTCCAAAAGTCTTGTTTGTAATACATTAAATGTTAAACTTTTGTGTACCTGGTTCTTGAATTCAGTGCAAGATTCACTCTTAATTGTTGCTCAGTATAAATTGGCTCCACATTAATCCATTAGAATATTTCCCTGAGTTTTGTTGCCAAATGATTACATTACCGCACTTCTTCCACCTTTAGGAGTAGCTTCTTATAAATTACAAGCCACTGGGATTTTCATTGTGATATTAAAGCATGAGAAAGTTTGATATGAGGCTAAATCATTGAGTCTAATTTCTGGATTAGAGTATCTTTGTTGTAAATTCAGTCAATATTGAGAAGCCCTGTTCAAATAACATAGTTTAAAATGGTAAGAAAACATTAACTGCTGCAAGTAAATTACCATTTTCCCACTTGATGCTAGAGTTTCCAAATTGTCGTTTGCAGAATATTCACCCAATTTTCATATCTCGTTTTGTCTGCTATGAAATTGTAAATTCTTGTAATCCTTTGTAATTGCATTTTTTGTAACTGAATTGACTTGATTTCTACTTCGCTTAAAGTCATTACCTTATAAGGGACTTTCTTTTATATGTTGATAGTTCAAAATCTCCGTGGAGGTTAGTCCTCCCTGGGGCATGGGTGTGTGTGTTTGTCCGTAGGTTAGTTTACCTAGGTTTAATTAGTTTGTAAGCTATGGACTGATGACAACGCAGTTTGGTCAGATGGATTTACAGACATTTGAACATTTTTTTAAAAATCTCCTGCTCACATAGATGATTTGAAATCACTTGCTAAATTACCTAATATAATTTTTTAGAATGTGACCGTTCATTCATGTACATGTATATTTACAGTGCAGATCCAGATATTAACCTTCAAATGTAGCAATAACTGATTTTAATGTCTCAAGTGTTAAAACTTTAAAAAGTTGTACTAGAATTTTACCTTCTAGTGGAAAAATAATACATAAAGTTGGGAAATAATTATCCTGGGATGCATAAGGATAATGAAACTTCACAATAACAAATGAAAAGGTTTGTCAAACCAGGGTTAAAACCTGGGATTCCTACTTCAGGGCAACGGTCTTCTATGCTACCACACTACGTGGGCTATGTGGAGCACTACTCACCTCAACCACAAGTTCTAACAAGTTGAAACCTACATAAGTAACATTCCTATAGTTCATGTCTCTGCTGATTATACATATTTCCGCATTGGTACCACAACCCGTGTGTTCACTGGTTCATTGATGAAAAGAAAGTAAAAAAGAAATAGCATATTGAAACTACCATTGTTAGTGACATTCATGTATAGTATCATTTTATTGACATTTTAAAAGTATTCTACTGCGTAAGTGCTATGTGCCATTGTGTTGCTTATGTGCAATTCAGCAGGCATGGGTTATGCTGCACATCATTAGTAACCTGAGTATTCATGCTGGAGATACCAGCTCCTATGCTACTTGCTCTGGCAGAGACAAAATTTACCCGAATGGGAGACAATCTACATACTTAAAAAATAACAATTTTTCAGTGTGGTGATCTGACACATTATCCATTATAGTCGACACATAATTTATACAGGGTGCCTCACGAAAGACACCATCCAGGTGTCTGCGGATCGCGTGTTACGGATCCCAGCCGCTGCCACCACATCTGCCGGCCACAGCAGCACCCGATTCTCGGACTCTTATTGAGTCGCGGGCACATATACTGAGTTAGTCTAAAAACATTGCCGTCTGAGTAACCTAAGCTTACCTTCCATCACAGTGGATGTTCAAAATGATGTCCCTCTATGGTAAGTGGCCTGACATCTCAACACATTTGCGAACACTCGATGAATTTCGGCTGCTGAAAACTATCCTATCATCAAAAACACTTTGTATTGCTGCCATAGAAGCATTGAAGCATTGGCAATGTGTGGTCTTGCATTGTCCTGCATGGAACAACCATGCAGCTTTTCGTCAGGTGAAAGTTCTTGAAAGAATGGAGGCAGGGTATTGTTCACATACCTATCAGAATTTGTTGTTTCGTGAAGAAAGATTGGCCCAATTGTTCACCTCGCTCTAATTGTAAACTACACTCCAGTTTTCACGTCATTAAGAGGTTGTTGATGTAACTCGCGTGGATTTTCTGACCTCAAACATAGATTGTTCTGTGAAGTTAGTTACGTAGCCTGACAAATGCAGCCATGCTTCATCAGAGAGAGAGAGAGAGAGAGAGAGAGAGAGAGAGAGAGAGAGAGAGAGAGAGAGAGAGAGAGAGAGAGAGAATGATATGATTAGCTTCCTCATTGTGCACAGACTGTGACAGTCAGCTGCAGTAACGACATCGAGCAACAATATCTTAGTTCGTAAGTTGATGCACTACCGTTATTTTGTACAGCTTCATATTCAGTTTTATGTACTGCCCTGTGAGCAGATGCTCTTGTCACATGTGTCTGAAGTGCCAAACAATGAAGAGATTTTCTCGGGCTTTTTTTCCCAAGGCCTCCCCTATCTCGTCTAATTTATTTTTGGTTAGAACACTACCTCCCCTAGGCCTTTATTCGTCTAACACAAATGCAGTCTTGTGAAAGTTTTTAACTATTCTGCGTATCATGGATTCATTGGGAACATGCCCACACCGGGAAATTTCTGTAGGAATTCTAGCAGACATTCCACATATGATTCTGTTTTTGCATAGTTCAGCACAAGAAATACTCGTAGAATCCTTCATGTAGACCATACTGAAAGGAAACTCGACAGCAAACTCGAACAAAACACCCAAACACTCTGTCGCATAGTACAGAACACAAGAGCATGGCGTTTTTACCTGACAACAATAGGGCTGGCTTCGGTGCTGTTGCCAAGTGTCCTGAACACGCATAGCGGCAACCGGCAGGTGGAAGCGGCAGTAGCTGGCAAACACGCCATTAAATTCGCAAACCTCTCCCAGGCATCTTTCGTGAAATACCCAGTAGTTGCTGCACCTCTTCTTGCAAATGCAGAAAGAAAGCTGTGCAACTTGCAGTTCTTTTAGGTGCATTGAGGTACATTCTTTCAGAATGACTTAATTTCAAAGGTTGGTGATATTTATATTCTTAATCTTAACATCAGAGAGTTTGCAAAAGAATGCAAATTAATAAATTGCATCATTTGTGAAACCATGAAAAAGCATTGTATTGCCACAAAGTTCTTTCCATACAACTCGTTGTTGGTGCGTAACAGAAGTGTGTTGCTTCATCCCCTGCACCCAGCAGACGTGGTCCTTAAGTACTATTTTTATTTCCAAGGTTGGACATCTGTAATGGTAGATAACATAAAAGAAAATCAGCAGACAGTGCTTTGTGCAAACATGCAAGAGTCAAAAGTTCCTTCCAGAAGATGAAAAAGGTATGTAGAGTGGTTTCTCAATTGTGGAGGGGGTACTGCAAAGGAGACCATAATTCATGTAAAAGGTAAGTGTAGAAAAATTTTAGGGACAGTGTACTGATTTTTTTTTTTTTTACAGATTCCATAAGACATTTTTACCACCCAACTATAATAGTTCTGGTGGGAGTCTACTGAGAACTTACCCTCCCACCTTAGTGTTCACATTACCCCCCCCCCCCCCCCAAGATTAGTTCTTATCTAGAAAAATATTATTCTTTAACCAGCAACTTTTTTGTGTGATAGTGAACAATATCTGCAGGAATTTCATCAAAAATCACCACCGGTAACTTTAATGTGTCATCTTGGCTAGGGGACTGGCATCTGAGGGCAGTCGAGGGAAATAATGTGTTTACGTGCTTGCTTTGAGAGTGAAAATCTTAATGGTAGGCCGTTGCTCTCAGTGAACAAGGTAAAAGGCCAAACTGTTGTAGCTTTGAATATAAACAAAAGCACTGTTGTGAAGATTGGAAAGGAAGTATTAATGGGATAAACTGATCATTTAGTATGGATTAGTTTGCAGATGACGCAGTTTATCATTTTTATGATTACTATCGCAGAAAGGAACATCCCACACAAAGTTTCTGGCCACCCTTAAGGGAGCAGGAATTTCTCAGGGGAGTCTCACAGCATTATTTGTTTTACATAACCTAGCTTTTAACTATGGGCATTTCAAAGGCCATAAGCTCTTGGAGAGGAAGGATATAACTGGTTAGCAAAGCCAATTTTCAAGGGATATCAGGAGCATGAATATTGACAGTGGTGTGGCTTGATGAAACCTAGGTCAATTCTGGTTGCATTGTTAAGCAGGCTGGAAGGATGACACAAGTAAAGGAACTATGGCAATGCCTTTGGCCACGGTAGGGGGTCGGCTTCTTCCTAACGCAGGTAGCTCAAAAGGTTTGTTTGAAACAGTCTTCTGCTTTTTAAATAAAGAATACGACAGTTTACCATGAAGAAATTACCCACATAACATTTACAAACTTTGTTCCTCGAGTCACTAATACCTTATCTGGGGAAACCATCGACAATTATTCTGTATAATGCTCCTTATCATTCAATGTTGACAAGGCACCTACCATGGTAAAGTAAGAGGAGATGATTGGCTTCAGCAACACAATGTTGATGTAAGAGCTGACGTTAAAATGGTTCACTTCTCAAAGATATGAGTTACGGAATCGTCACATGGTTCAGATTCCACGTTAAGCTTTAGATCCCTTTTCCCCAGTTGGATAACTGGGGTAAGCTAGGGACGCGCGCATCACCGAAGTGGTGTCGAATCGACTTGAACCAGGCCAATTAACCACATGTAATTGACATTAAATGCTAAAGACAGATGTAATGTAACTGACATAGTGAACCTTATATTGGTTCGTGTAGTTTCATAGTGCCATTAAATTTTCTGCAATGTCAAGGAATTTGTGGACTTGTATTGTTCTTTTCAAGTATGGTTTGAAGTGTTTTTATAAGAGCAACTACATCTTCATTCTTGAAAAGATATACATGTTCTGTATTGTAATAATTTGTTCCATGGTGATTCACTTCATGTTTGAGAGTAACTCGTATTACTTGATTGTGTGCTTCTACCATGGCAAGAGGCAGAAAGTGCCATGCGGCCTCAAACCCAAAATCTAATTTGTTCTGCCAAAGATTTATTTCTTTTATGTAATTTATTACATACTTCCGAAACACATGGACAACCAAAGTGTGAGTAATATATAAGCAGATTCAGATGGATATGGGTTAGAGTTGCATCAAACCAATCTACAGACTGAAGCAAAAGACAATGACAACAGTCGACAGATCAAAAGCAACTGCAGAAGATTGAGATATCTACATGGTTGGAAAATTGCCACATTAACGCCAATAAGTCAGAAATAACGCGTATGAGCACTAGAAGAAATATGTTAAACTTTATTTACGCAATAAGCTATTGAAATCTGCAGGCAGTAAATTCAACAAAATTTCTAGGAATTGTTATTTGAAAAACGGGGAATAACACAAAATATCTTGGGGAAGGCAATAAACAGGCTGCGTTTCTTCGATTCTACAGTTCTACTAAAGAAACTGCCTACAGTACACTTGTCCTTCCTATTTGAGTATTGCTACTCATTATGACATTCCCACAAGGTGGGACCAACGGAGAACATTGAAAAAGTTCAGAGAAGAGCTGATCGTTTAGTAATTTCTCGATACGGGGTGTCAAAGAAATAATCAGAGAGTTTGGTGGAAAACATTAAAAGGCGTCATTTGTTGCGGCTAATGTATTAAGGATATTTCCTTGACTAACTTTCTCCTCCGAATGCGAACGTATTAAAATTAGATCTGACAAATTTCATTCGCTGAAGCTTTTGTCTGCGGAGGCTAATCGGAGCAGTTTCTGCTGCAGACGTCAAGTGAAGGAGTTAACATGTATTAAAATCACACAAGAACTCGAAGCAGTATCTGAAAGTAAACAGAGCTCTCCCTCTTGACCGAAAATAACACTACTTTTCGTAAGTTATCGTTGTGGTCATAAATCGTTCCTAGCAACTGTAGGTTTCCTAAGAATATCGTAACACCGTGTAGCGAGAGCGCGAGTAGTTCCTGAACGGACTTAGTTTAACACAGTGACAACTATTTGAAGACTTTTGTACGTTTGAAAAATATTCTATTACATGTTTTAATATTTACATTTTCCATTTGTCTGCAGCTTCATATATTACTTGAAGAAAATAAAAATGTCGGATATGATTGTTAGCATCAAATACATTAAAATACGTGAGTTGAGGGGTATCATTGTTTACTACCGATGTCTTTATTTATTCACTTCTTAGAGAACGCCGTTTGTGATCACAATTTTTCACTGTCCAATTGTCATGTTCTATTTATCTTGAAGACAAGGGGTGAACTGTTTTGGATAGCCTTCGGCCCATGAATGTTTTTAATTCCTAAAAGAAGTATTAGTACAACAATGTAAACGTTAGTTACTGCGTTCCAGCCAAATTGAGCAAATCGGTTGGTTTTTGTTCAGTATGTGTGGTCTATGGTGGTCTTAATACGATTTATAAAAACACCATTTGCCCTTTCCCTTACCTATGAAAGCTACAAATCGTAGTGATAATCACTTTAACTTTTGATTGAAAATCGTCGGAATTTTACCTGATATTAAGCCGTTATTCTAAAACAACTTTTTCGTTTGATATATTATCCGCTGACAAAAGCGAAGGATTAAATATATTATACCACGCGCAAAATTAAGGTCGTTTTTCAGCAGTTTTTACCATGGAACGCAAACACATTATAGGAAATGGCTCAAATTTTAAGTTACTCTGTAGACATTTTTTTCCCGTTTTCGAACATCTTTATCCCATCCGCAAAGCAATGATGGTTGGGTGCCAAAAGTGCCAATTGCTTTGAGAGACGAGCAGCTAAGAAACTAACCATTAGATTTCAAGGAATATCCCCTGCGAAAGAAGTTTTTGTGTATTTTGCAGTTTAGTCTCTTTGCCTGATAAATGATTTTGGTTTTCCGCAGTTACCGTGTAGCGTCGTATGAAGTAGAACATACTTCAGAGTTTGCAGATTTAAAACCACATTTCGTGAACTTGAAGGTTAGTCACAATTAGGAAATTCAATTTTAAGAAAAGAATTTTGTGAAGAAAGTTCATTTTGTACATCGAACAGCCTTATATTTCAGCCCATCAATAATTTCTTTATAATTCGTCATATCATGTATATGTCAAAACATACAAGGGATAAAATTTTACAGATTTGCAGTGGACTCATTTTCGTTTATAGCCTGAAAATATTACTTAATTTGTATTTGGTGGGGATTCCCTTCACTGTTATTACTGCCTATAATCTTCTGGGCATCGAATAAAGTTCGGCGTAAGATAGGACGGAATTTTGCTTCTTTGAAGTCTTTCTTGTTGAAATGTCTTCTGATACCTTCCAGTACTTCACGAAATTTTCAATGGGGTTCATATGTGGGCTTTTGTGGGGAGTGTTTAGTTGCTTTGGTGTATGGTACAGTAGTCACAGCGTAGTATTTAGAGCCGTATGCTTTAAGTTGTTGATGGACATAGTGTCCAATCGTACCCTCTTTGAAATATAATTTTCCAACACCTGCAACACAACTCCCTTACGGAACCGCCAGTGTTTCCCATGACAGTGTTCTGCGGCAACATCTCCGCTTTTTCCTACGCCACACCATTCATCTTCCATACGTCCCGAATACGTTAAATTTACTTTCATTGGAAAATATTTATTCCAGAAGTCTTCCCTTTAGAATCCATGTTCTTAGGCAAATTAAAGTCGTTTCTTCAGATTCTGTTTGGTAACGAAGTTTCTTGCGATATATCATGTCGAGGTGCCCATAATTCTTGATGGTATTTCTGATTGTTGGTACATAATTAATTGCCCCTAGATTCTAACTCTCCAGTCAACTTACGAGAGCGGATTGTAGGTTTTTTCTTGATTTTTCCCGCCGACTGCATCAGTTAATGTGAGCGAAAAGCGATCTGTTATTGACGGAATCGCCGATCTGGGTCTACCCACTACAGAAATATCCCAAGATGATCTGTGCTTCTTGTGCAAGCGCAGAAGTTTTTCAGTCAGGGTCGTCTCACTACCCATTAGTCCTGCGCATAATAGTTCGCGGCCGGAAGCGCTTACTTTGGTTCGCAGCTCTGTCGCAAACTAGTTCGCTCTTTGTTCGTCCACTCCCAGTGACTGCTGAGCGGTGTGGTCTGTGCATGCAGGTGGAGGGAGAAGTTTCCCCACCTAGCTGCTTGTTGCGTGAGCTGCTAAGGCCGCGGCCTGCGTGGGCTCCACATTCTAGCGACAGCGCGCGACATCCAGCGATGCGACACTGCCGCTACAAGCGGCGACATTCGGCGACAGGGTCGGGTGTCCGACGTGAGCGCGACAACTTCTCGCTACAAGATGGCCGCTACAACCGATCAGCTGTTTCTAAAGTTTGCCATCCGTAAACCGTAGAATAATGATAGCTGTACAGTAAGGCTATAAAGTTTTATTAACTTTAGGAAATAAGGCGTAAAAGGAATGCTGTACATTTTGTTACAAAGCCAGGAATGTTCGTCTACTATTTCATTCGGAACTTCAAATACGAAAAGACTATGAATATCACCGGCCACTTCGAAAGTACAACGACGAGTACATCTACTTTCGACTATGTTCTCAATGAGTTTTTGTGATTACAAACCATCAACAAGTGAATAAGTTCGAAATATGTCTTATTGGAAGACGATAGTAAATCACTTACCCCGAAATATTCTGTCACTGGTCGTCGTAGCGTAGGGGTAGCTACCTGGGCTGCTAGCTTGCAATACATGTAATTTTTGCGGTCGCTGGTTCGCTTCCCGTTCCATCTTATATTTTAATTACTGCAATTACAACTCTTTCACCTTTTATCTGTGCAAGGTTTTATGTATTATCTTTAGAAAGCAAAAATTATTTTTTTAAAAGTATTTACCCTTAGTTCATCTTTATTGCAAACACACGTACCCAACTGTACACCTACCAAACACATTAAATTGCTACTGAAACATTATATCCTGACATTTTACTCAGAAACGTAATTTACACGCATCTACTTTGACATCCCAGAGTTATCTCTGTCTCTCTCTCAGGAGTACTGTAACTTTGTTGTTACCGGTACTGCAAATGCACAAAGCACACAAATGTGAGTAATTCTTCAAATCACGTTCATCGTGGTCTATATGAAACTATCACTCAGAATAAAAATACAGAAGACTGATATATTAGAAACAATTTAAAAAATTAACTTCAGTCGTCTATAAAAGCCAAAGAAAATTTCCGAGATAGTTATCCAAAGCAAAATACTTCATTATATGTGCAAGGTGAATTTTATTTTCTGTTATTTCACAAACAGTTTCCATTTCATAAACTCCAGGGATTATTGGCTCGCAGAATTCTTGCGGCAACCTTCATAACCTCTAAAAGCAGTCGACTCTCAACGAAACTCGGCACTTTGTAGCGCGAGCGACAGCGACAAGATTCAAACAGGTTTGAATCTCAAACTTCGCTCGTTGTAGCGCGCGACGCGCAGCGACGGCAGCGCCACGGTCGGCGCTCACGCAGGACACTCCCGTAGCAATACGTGTAGCCGTCTTTTGTCGCCTGAAGCTGTCGCTAGAATGTGTAGCCCACGCAGGCCGCGGCCTAAGGATGATACGCAGACCATTTCTCGCGTAAAAATTTTGAGTTATCTTTATATATTGGCATTATGGAATTTATTAATCAGATACCAAAAGTATTGTAGCACTGAGTTATGTAACTCAAGATGGCAGACGCTCACCTCGAAATGGCACTCATCGGTAGAAGGCAAGCAAAAGGGATCCATCGAACTAAGGAGCGGGATACGTTTGGCATCATAGTTAGCGACTGGTAGCGCATATTTTAGTTAGTTAGCGACTGGTAGCGCATATTTTAGTTAGCGACTGGTAGCGCATATTTTAGTTAGCGACTGGTAGCGCATATTTTAGTTAGCGACTGGTCTCTCTAGCTCTTTTTGACTTTTGCTACCACTGCTGTAAATGCTCTTTCTTTTGTTATGGTAGCTTTTTTCCATAACGATCAGTGTTGCCCAAGCGTGTGCTATTACTTGTAATTTTGGGTAATTATAGACATCAAATAGGCAAACAAACCAATTATTCATTCATTTATTAGGTCGTTGAAGAATCATTTGCTATAAAATATGCTAAAAGCGTTTATTTTGTTGAATACTTTTTTATAAATAACGGACTCGGCTCGAAATAACGGTAAATGGCAGAAGGAAACACAATTCTGTGCGCTCTCGCGTCCTTTCGCCGTTTCCCGCCAGTCTTCGAAAAAGGAGAACGAACTAAGAGGCGAGGGATCTGGGAACTAGTTGGCCTGTGAGAGGGCGCTTCCGCACTAGTTCGTTCGCGAACTACACAATACTACTTACCCGTAAGGTAGTGACGCTGATTTCTACTCGCGCCCTTGAAAACGGGCAGTAGACTGGGCCTGCACTCGGTTGACGTTGGTGTGTGCAGTGTGTCAGCGTTACACTTTAATCAATGGGCGAAGATTTTACGCTCGTTCAGAAGCTGGATGAATACTTTGACGTATCTCTTCTATTACATTTACTATTTTGTTAATCTTGTTATCGATAATGTATTTTTCCGTGCTTTTCAATAAAAAGATTTACCGATGTACTTTCTGTAGGACTGGTTTTTCATATTGGAATTTGTCACATGATAGACTTAAATTTTAAAAATTATGGAGCTAGACGATTACTTTTTACACTTACTGTACTTGAATGTTTACTGGATGGAAATAAGCGTTTTTCTGTGGGGTTTTCTCTTTGTCATAGTAAGTAGACCTGTTTGCCCATCTCGCAGCTGTGATACGTAAGCGCTTTCGGCTTTTCAGAGCGAGGGTATCTTAATTTTATGGAATCAAGCGATTGACACTCATAGTTGGGAAGCTATTAAAAGTTAAATTTTCAAGTAAATCACAAAATGAAGGCACTATTGTATAGATTCATGTGGTATTTATGCGGTATTTTTAAAATTAAGTACTTAACCTGATTTGTTTAAAAAATGCATTTTAAATGGAATAACATATGCCATTGTTCAGCATTTGGTTTAAAAACAGTATCAGTATAGAATTTCATTGTTTGTTGAATAGAGCTGTAGGGAAAAGGATGTAGGCTATCTACAAAGTGCCCCAAATTGTCCGTCTGAGCTACACCGATTGGCTGCACCGTGTTTTCTGCAACAGCTGCAGCTGTCCATCCATCTGCGTCTTAAGTGGCAGACTGCAGCCCGTCGCACTCTTAACCAGTACGTACAGGGTGAGCTTCCGTTTTTTTTTTTTTTCCACGTTAAAAAATGGGGACTCCATGATACTTGAAACGGACATCGTGTTTTAAAGTCAAACTTGGAGTTTAATATGTATGAAAAATGCATAAATTAAATGAAATTGTTTTAAAACAATGAATTGTCATGTTATATACCTACGTCAGCTTCGTATATTCAGCTTCGAAATGAACCTTCATTCACTGAAATCCTGTATGTGATTGAGTTACAAATCATACAAAAGGCCGCGATCGGAAAATGACACTTCACCGAATTTTAACACTAAAAATAGTCTTGTTTTCATTTACATTAGCACATCTAGAAATTATTAAAAAAAATAAGGGCTAAATTTTCTCATTTTTTCGTCAGATTTGAAATGGAATAAATAGCCCACAACAATATTCATTTTTCTCGTGCTGGTTGGCTGCAAAGAAACTTTTCGAAGTTAAATAGGAACTTGGGAGACTAAAGAAGGGTGAAATAAGTGGACTAGTAATTTGATGTAGGTGCCGACATTATTTTCGACAAATAATGTTCTGTTCGGCCGTATGTTCCTAACCCTACCCGGTGTTACCAGTGTCAGCGGTTCAACCACACACGTCAGTCTTGCCCCAATGCAGCCAAATGGGTAATTTGTTGTAGGGACGCCCATGAGGGTGACTGCGCACCTCCGTCCCCTCACTGCATCAACTGCATGGACGACCATACTGCTAATTCTAGGCAATGCTTTGGTATATAAAGATGAGCGGGTCATCCAAGAAATCAGAGTTAAGGAAAAGGTTTCCACCTCTGCTGCTCGGAAATTATGAGCAAGTAGAAAGCCTGCTGTGCTTCCAGCAGGTACCGACAGCAATGTCCTTTCCTCTCCTCGACCAACAAAGATGGGTATGCAGACATGTGATTTTACCTTCAGCGAGAGTTGTCAGATCAGCCAGCCCAAAGATTGCCCGCTTGTCATCCCCAATGCATTCTGCTCACTCCAAACCCCGGTCCACATCAGTTTCGCAGAAATGTCACAAGCCCGGTCTTCGAAAAAAGATCCTGTTGGCGTAGATTTTCTTAAAACTTCATCTTCCTAACCATCAGCCACTCATTCTTCAATCAGAACTGCCTCCAAAACGGCACACAGGAGTTCCTCTCATTCTCCGCCACGGCGTGACTTCGGTAGCGCCATCCACCAGTAGATGGCCCCGGCCGTCGTCTCGCCAAGACGCTCTACTGCTTGCCGATCTGCCGGCATTTCACCGGCGGAGGAAGCTGTCCATCCCGATCAATCCAGGGAGGAGGCAGAACAGACGTACGAACCCATGGGACGTGACTGTCCATCTGTCGATTACAGGAGCAGTGCTCCCTCGCAGCCAGGCACTCAGCGGCCTTTGAGGTGATCCCCTATTGCTTTCTCCTTTTTCTTCTCTTGCTTTCTTCATGGCACTCTCAGTGGAACACCAGAGGCATTCGTTCCAACTGCGATGAATTGACTACTCCTTAGACTGCACTGCCCCCGCTTATAGTCGGGCTAAAAGAAACGTCTTATCAGACGTCCTAAGTCCGACTGCTCCATAATAACGCGCGTCCACGCGCCTCCTGTATCGCACGAAGTGTTTTGCCAGAATTGAAGTGAGAGTTTCTTGTGCACCCGCCGTACAGCTCTGACAAACCGCGCTGAGACTTCGATCTGTTTGATCCGCTAAAAAAATTATCTCGGGCGACGAACTGAAGGATACGGTAGAGGACTGGCTTTTGTGACAGCGACAGGAATTCTGGGTACATGGAATTCTTAGTCTCGTTAAACAGTGGGGTAGTTGTGCTCAGGGCTCTGGTGATTGCTTTAGAATAAAGACAATTCTACCCAGTGTTGTTGCGTACGTTTTTAATGTGAACACCCCTAGTATATGTCGAATCATCCCATGAAGGCTTTCACGGCCGGCGTCTTCATCAGTAAAAACTTCCGGGCTGAGTTGCCGTGGTCGATCGACTCAACCTCGGAAGATGTTCTCCGTAGTCGAGAACGAAACGTCAGGGAGAGGAAGTTTTATAGATCGACCACGGCAACTCAGCCCGGAAGATTTTACTGATGACCCCTAGTATATGATACATGTTGGTACTGAACTATAAAATAAAATTGAGCCATCTCACTGCATGTTTAAGTGTTCCACTCATTTCACAGCGGGGTATCTTAATCATAGTTAAAACCTGCATCAACCATTCGCATTACGTATTAACAGCGCAACAATGAGTAAGTGTTTATACATTGCATGCATAACTACAGAGTGAGATTGAGAATTCGTGGTATTAAAGAGGAGTTCAATAGAACTGACTGGATAATTACTTTGTAAAGTGAATTTATTGCAGTACAATAATTTAACTTACGACAACACTGTAATGCCGATAAACGGCAGCTGTGTGAAGTGCTCAGAGTAACAGCAAATACAATGTTACTTCAACATAAAGTTACGAAAAATTGTTGCCCGTTGACTGGATCAATTTTGCTCCTTGCGTGTGACGGTTTTGAGATTGAACAACTCGACAGTTACCATTTCGTCAAAAGTTTCTGCGAAGGTACAGGGCCGGAATAAGTGAATAAATCGTTTTGTTACTAGTGGTAGACGGTGCTTCATATAGTCTAAATCCAAGTGTCTTCAGATTAACAAATTAACAATCAGCCAACCAGTTGCAATAGTAGTTAATAAACTTGACCACGGTTTCGACGGATATAAACCCGTCTTCTGAAAAACATGTATACTATACTTGCATATCACAGGAATTGGACATCCCTATTGTCTTCAGATTGCTTGTCCCGGTACAGTGTCCGTCAGTTGACCTTGCACATGCGTTTCCCACTAGTTCACAAAAGAACGAATTTCAGCCGGCAGTGAAATTAGAAGAAACAACTGGAAAAAGAATTTACTGGTTCGTTTAGTGACAAGCAGCGGGCTTAACAGTAATTACTTCTTTACAAAATTGATTTGCACTCTCTACTATCAACACTTATTTGGCAATGATGACATTGCGGATATGTTTTTCAATAATTGTATACATAGGGGACGGCATTGTCCCCTGGAAAGTTAAATCCTGCTGGAAAGAAGAGCATAAACCTGCTGTTAATTCAAAGTTATTTAACTTGTTTACAGCACTGAAATCTTTGTGTTAATAGGAGCCATATTTCAGTTAACTTCACTTCCCCTTCATAGTATGAATCCTGTAAAAAATTAGAAAAATTAAACGTTCAGTTAACCTGCATGTTTTACTTCTGACATCAATATTTATTGGGGTGGGGGGAATGTTAAAACATGCATGTATACATAAACTTGCCATCAGCTAGCTGCCCACAGATGGAATGTAATTTGTTTACATACTATCACCGCCTAATGTAGATGTAAAATTTCACGAGAGTAGCGCTGCAAGCGCTAGCACTCCATAACAGAAGAATGGCATTACACAAACCAAAGAGGTGTATAGACAACATGGAGAGGCTACAGGCAAGTTACAGCGCTCTGGCTGGCAGCACTAAGCAACACTGGGCGCCATATTTGAGAACGTCAGTTTGAAGCAGCAGCGTATGCAGATGCTTCTGTTTCTAATCTAAACTGACGTGTAAGCGCTATTATTAGTGGTAAATCAAGCTCAGTGTATGTTCGGCGTAAAATTGCTGCAACCGCAGTGATAAAACTGTTGCAATATCATACATAAAGAAAGAGAGATGTAATTATATAGGTCATTGTCCATCAGCATGTAGTTGCCTATAAACATTCATTATACTTAACTTTCACATTTACAAAGTTTCAAAATTATGTTTACTTCATGACTATCAAAAAGCTAGGCAGATGACGGTTGTATTTGGTGTGCTTTAATGTAATGACAGTTATTTATATAGTGTACAAAAGCGTATTAACCATTTGGTAGGAAGCCTAGATATATGAACTGTAATTAAACTATTCTTTATACAGATTTCTTTTGAAAAACAAGGTGTTCCTAACCCAATGCGTAACCAGTATGGCCGCAGTAGAGTAGCCGAGCGGTCTAAAGCGTCTCGCTGCGGAGCGCGCGGTTGCTCACCGTGGAGGTTCGAGTCCTCCCTGTGTGTGTTTGTCCGTAGGTTAGTTTACCTATGTTTAAGTAGTTTGTAAGCTACGGACTGATGACCACGCTGTTTGGTCCGATAGATTTACAAACAATTGAATTGAATAACCAGTATGAGGCGTGATAAGTGGCAGTCTACAAAGTATAGTTACATATGCTCTTGTCATTTTGAAGAAAAGTTATGGGTGCTACCACCGATCGAAAGCGGCTATTTGCAAATGCCATTACAACACTTTTTTCGTTTCCTGAGCACCCACAGAAACCAAAAGCTGTAAGGAGTCAGATTGTGGAGAGGTTGATGAATACGTAATGTACTTCAAAGCATGAAACATTTGAACCACAGGCGGAATAAAGGTAATTAAAGACTTCAATGAAATTCGCCTGTATATAGGGAAGATATGTTGGCAAATGCAGACGATTATTGACATTATAGTAACATCAAATAATGCAGCAGTTCGACGATTACAAACATTACACTTACGATGCAGTAGTAAACAAGAAATGCTATTCTTAGTGGGAATTACTCTCCAAATTGCGTCGCCCAGAAATTAAGGAAAAATAAAGACTGGCAATGATTAATATTAAACCTATGATTCAGCGTTAGCAGACGCCCAGTATCACCTGGCGTGACACTGGCGTTTTCAAACATGGCGGCAACCTTTTCAATTGGCTTCAACTATGGCGGCGCTGTGGCCAGTCTGTTGTTCATATAGGTCTTTTACACCAAACGGTTGGTCCCTTCTCCGCTAGGGGTGATTCTGTCATTCCTAGTGCCAGGGTAAACTTTGACGTATACGTAAGTGGTCTCGGGTATACGTTAATAAATATCTTGATCCGATAACTACCAAGCATCATAGGTCGCCCGCTGGGCTAATCTGAAGACATGAAAATTTCTCCAGCTATGTTGGAGTCAATGTACATACATAAAGGCACAGAACCCCCTTCTTTACTTATCATTGCTCTGAAATCGTTAGTTGGTTTGGCGGCGACCCTGTTATCTGTATAAAATATTTTCGGAACAAATATAAAGTACTTTAGATTTTATGATTTGATTACAGTATTTTTCGCACGTGTAACCAGAAGACATTTGTCCCATTTTGCTAAAAAGTCGGTCGGATTTAAAGAGTACATAAACATGACTTGTTAAAAAGTCTGGTAATCCTAGTCAAGGTGAAATTGAAAATAAAACATTTCGTGAAGTGTTCGTATCCAGTGATCGCACGCAATGAAACAACTTCAGTGCTTCCTAATTCACCCAGGCGGTTTAGCAACTGCCGAGAACAGAGCGCAAAAATTGCTACCCGAAACAAAAAAATGATCGCATGGGAAATTTAAAATTTTGTATATCACGAGACAGAGAGAAAGCGAACATGGCCTAAAACTATCACAATTTTGGAAACTTTCTTAATCAAAAAGAAAATTATATCTCCAATTGAAAATGGTATATGAGAACGTTGTAGGGCTAAAAATGATGTATAGATCTATTTTCAAAAAGTATAAATAGCCTGCAGTACGCCAAAATATTTCCTTGCATATTTTTCTCTTTAGATACGTCGATTGAGGCGCTCCAGTCACGGTCTGCACCGCCAATACGGTCGGGGGTTCGAATCCCCCCTCGGGCATAGATATTTGTGCCGTCCTTAGTATAAGGTAGTTCGTAAGTAGTTTGTAAGTTTAGGGACTGATGATCCCGTAGTTAAGTCCCATAAGCTTAACAAACATTTGATACGTCGATTTTGTTAAGTCTTCCCGGAAATCGGCTTGATCTTGGCGGGAATTCGACCTACAGTAACAGTTGTAGGCTTATTTTCTTAAAGTTGCTACACATGCTGAATAATTAAGATTTTGAGTGTAAAGGCAAAAAACTGACTTAGAAGAAGTTATGTTTGGCGTATTATATTACCTGTATCAATTTCTTTGCTATGAAATATCATGTTCACGAATTAAACAAGTAAGAGGGAAGGTTATTCGACCAACTGGAACCTAGAAAACATTTTTGTTTATAAAAAAAAAAAAAAAATCTCCCTGGGAGATCATTTTGGATTCTTAAATTTTAAAGAAAATTGTTGGATATGATTGTTCTTTAGTATTAATAATCCATACTGATTTAATTGCGAAAGCTCTGTCCGTTAAGTTTTCACCACAAAATCGCTTAACCGACTTTGACATTGGGTATAGAGATAGCTTGAACGCTGATGACCAAAATGTGTAATTAAAGATATTTAAGAATATGGAACAGCTGAGCATTGACTTTTCATGGCTTCTGAGACGGTTGAAGAATCCCTGGAAAAGCTATTTTTCATATTTACTAAAATATGTTTGATGGTTGCCTTGTACGTAAAAGATTCAACTTGATGAATACAATGCTTAACACAAGTTGTCAACTTCTTCCGACCGCGGTACTGCTTTCGATGACAGTTGAATCCTGCACACTTTAGTTTCTTCGATTGGCGATTTAGTCACATCTTAGTTTTTTGAGATCTTTTTCGTCTCCGTTGAGGACGGTTCATATTTAAACCAGGAAATAGGAATCTATCTTTATCATCCTGGTCATAACTTAAGAACTATGTTGTGAAATTATTGTACTTTCGATGATCTTTGACAATAACCGGGTACTCTTGGATTTCTTACGCACATCACCAGAAGTAGAGATGTCAAAGCTTTTAGAAGTCACGTTGTTTCCCTTTGTACTTTTTAGGCTTCTCATTTAGGAGCATACTGTTCTCCTGTAGCTGTCATTAATTAACTAGGATTCTCGATTTGTCGCGACGTTCCTTGGTTTTAGTCCTGTTCTGCTTGATTTTGACCCCACTTTTAGTTCCTCTATTTTACTGTCGTCACGGTCTTTGCCGACCACACCCTGGCTTGTACTCCATACAGATGTCATGGGACTGGAGACCTAGCTGTTTGGTCCCATCCACCCATCAACCAACCAAAGCTTTTAGAAGCACGGTCCGTTTCCGAACCGAGCGACCGTCGGTTGTTCCCACCTCTTCCCGCTCCAGTTGACGCACTCGCACCCTTGACTTTTACTCAAAACAGTTAACTCTTAAACGGTGTAGTGTTCTTTCCAATATCAGTGAAACTGTACACCCTGTCATTTGCCCCCTTAATCCTTCTGTCGGTAGCGTACCTACAGATCTTCGTCAGCAGACGTAAAAGACAAACTACTAGCTTTGTCTAGTAGTTAGGTTTCTTAGTACACAGTTAATAACTTTGTGGGACCATTGTCCGTCCAACTATGTTGCAGGTTTTTGTTTTTGATATGTTGAAGATTTATCAACTAAATATTTTTTGAATTAGTGCTTTATTATGAAAAATACTAAGGCTCCAAGCTCTCAATCGTATATATTGGTCTATCAATAGAACTCAAGTGAGTTCTGACGAATTCCCTCCAAAAAACCACAAACATCTGGCTTCAAAGAGGATCAGATGTCCTGTGTGTCAACGAGAAAAAGACCAAGCAGTATTACACCTGCAGTATTAGTAGTACATGCCAAGTACTGTCTAGGCTCTAATGCGCGCTCACAGGAACCCTTCACGATATTAGATAGGTGTGAAAATTTCTTTGGCTGTTCAGTGTATAAGACTGGCTTTTCTCTGCCGTTACATGAACGTGAATTTTGCTACAACCAGTGTGCCAATGCTGATGCAGAAATGTAATAAATACTTACGATCGGCTGAGCTCTACGTAACTTAATACTTTCGAAACTATCAGCAAACATTAGCTACTTGCCAAGAAGAGATTGTAAGTGCAAAAATATTAAGAGTAGTTCCCCGTGTTGACATAGAAATTCCGTATTTCAATTTGGAAGTTAAACCACATCATAGATCTGAGGAATACCACCGTTCACTATCCCCGTTTGCACCTGGTGCACTGTATGTTCTGGTGTTAAATTTACTGCGGTGTTAACAGCTCTGTAGTATATGTTAAGCTTAAGTGGCTGCATTCATGCATGATTTTTCTGATCTGTATCTCGGCATGTGACTTTTAAATCACTTTATGCAGAAAATCAGGCGTGTAAGTTGTGGCGCCACTTGCACTGGTACGTATTAAAGTGTGAGAATACACTGTTCTTTCTTGTTCTCAGATTTACTCGAGTTTGCTTGTAAACTGAATGTACGACATCGTAAACCACTTTCCTCTGGTGCGAGTGACACGATCTTGACAACTTGCTGTCGCTACCTCTGACAGTTTGCCAAAGTGGCTAGTGTAATTTAGAGTCCCCTTGGCAACTAGCTTCCCTTGGCTACGCAACAAAAGTTGTTATTCACCCAACCTACCGCAGTTTTCAGATGATTCACGTTTTAAGATCGCGGCATTTCTAGTTTCTCAGCCGAGTCAAGCAGGCGGTAGTCCACTTAAAACGTTACACACTTTCCTGCTGTACGGTTATCTTGACCTGTGGGCAAGCTAACGTTTAGCTCAGTCCGAGGTAAATCGTCGAAGCTCATAATCACGAAGGGGAGCACTTTGTAAGACGGACTACTGCGAGGACCGCTAAAACAGAACGGGCAGTTCTAACACAAAGGAAGTGTCCCAGCGAATTTATGGGGCTGGCAAGCAGCCAGGGGGAGAGCATTCGCCGTCTGGCGTTCAGGCCGGGTCCAGGCATGACGAGGCGCTCTCCTTCCGCCTGCCTGCCGGCCGGTCAGCTAGCCTAGCTAGCTGCTCGGCCAGAGTATATTTACCCATGCCTTGCCCCTTGCCGCAATCCTCTTACTAACCACAATCTCTCTCTCTCTCTCTCTCTCTCTCTCTCTCTCTCTCTCTCTCTCTCTCTCTAGATCGGATCTCCTCATACAAAACATAAACACAGCTTATAGTATATGTAGGTAGGTAAGAATCCGGCTCGATTATTGTTTAGGAGTGATGTGAAATACCGTTAGAAATATTTACAATTCGCATAGACACTGCAAAATTAACGCCATTCAGAGATACCAAATCGGGATTATGAGTGTACATTTTACGAAATAACACCCACGTAAAGGACTGAAACATGTTTGCTCGTAGAACTTAGAAATATTTTTAAAACAGTAAGATGTCTACACTTCACTCGCTAGAATACCGTAATCACTGAACGTCCAGCACGATTGCTGGTAACATTGCGCAAGCTTAGTTGGACGTAAACGGTTTTATTGTTTTGCGCGTACAATTGGTCCACTGTAAAATTAGTTACCACAGGTTAGCAATATGCAAGACAAGACAGGTCAGAGTTAACACAATATGCTTTGTAAATCCCTCTACACATTGCTGTGTACTGATACATATCATGCACGGCACTTTTGTCTGTAGATTGTTTAGACAAATGAGATTGTTGTAGTGTTAAGACAATACATTTTCGTTGCCAAGTGGCGGCTAACCTCTAAAATATTGCTTTTTGAATTTGTCGTATATGACGGCTTGAATTTTATCGAAAATTTTATATAAATTGATCAGTTGCTTTTATTAAATTTCTTGGAATGCTTCAGTTTTTATTGAAAAAAATTAGTCTTACCATTGATTGGTCCGGTTTTTATGTACTTAAAGTTCTGTGAGTGAACTCGTTGGTTGTCGTTAGTTTCCTTCGTAACGCATGCAACAAGTAAGGAGGTACAGTGTACTTTCCTGCAGTATGTGATGCAACTGTAACAATGCTGACGCGGGCTGTCATTTCTATTAATATTGGGTGTTCACCCGCTTTTACTCGTATCCTAATAAAATTCGGCGCATGTAGGGTTACCAGGCATCCCCATTTATGCGAATATGTCGGCATTTTTACGATTACTGCGAATGTTAAAGTTCTGGGACTAAAATCTTTAACCTATTCGTTTAGTATCAACAATGCGTACACATTTTTGCTTCCGTTATTGATTTACTTTGTTTCGATGTTTCACTTAGACAAGTAAATCCGAAAATTACACCATAGTTATTTCAGTCGATGCTGCGATCTTTTTGTTACCTACATCTTTCATCTATAATAGTTCGCATTTGCGATCTTGTGCAATACACAGGTCTCTACCGAATTAGCACAACAACCCAAACGCATATTCTTTAAATTATATATTAGTTTCATCAAAATGGCTTTTTTTTTCAAATATGCAATCGGAATATTTAAACATCTCCCCTGTTTCAGAGCACTGAGTTGTATTCAATGGCCAAGTTGAAAATATGGGCCGGAGAATGACTTAAATGCTGATTCCCACTGTGGACTATCTTTTTATCCGACTAAGCTATCCGGGCACGCTATTTTGTTCTGTCCGAATTCTCAACTTTTTGCTTAGTAGTGCCATTATTTCCAGTTTGCAGATTCTGTATTTCCCGCAAAAAATTTTAGGTATTTGTGCAACCGCATAGAAATGATTTGCCTGTTAATGTTGTATATACCATTGCATGCATGGTGTCTTTGGTCTTAAAGGATACCATATCTGTAAAGAGTCAGACGTGGAAATGTTTTTATTTTGTAACGTAAGTATCTCATAGCTATGCGATATTGTCACTTCAATTGAATTTTTTAAATCTTGCGTCACAAAGATCTGATTTCGTCCAAAGAAAAATTTACCTGTTGCAGGTATGTGTGTAATTATTTCCTGTATAATAGATACAACACACCAGAGTGCTCTAATTTTTCATCCTAAAATATAGAAGTCGTTTTTAAATGCCAAAATATGGTAAATGTAGTAAGTCATTTTCATGGTATGATTAGAACTAGTAAAGTACTGCATTTTACTGTAAAGCAATTTGCATGATTGTTTAAAATGCGGTAATTTTAGTTGAGCAGTTACCGTAAGATTTTTTGTAAACATACGTCGTCGTGGCTGTAACTGTCAAAATACAAAAATCGAAATGAAAGTACCAACTAAATTTGTCTATATATACAGGCGCCTAGATGTTATATGTATGTCAGGCCATATCACATAACCGTCACTTGTAAATGGCAATTTAAGCTGAAACGGGACCGTCGTTTTCAAATATAAATAGTTGCGTTTTGGTTAATTAGTTACTGTGATGTTCTAATTTTTCTAACCCGTCGAATTGAGATTTTCAGCGTATTACGGAGATAGTTCCAGCGTATTCCGTTGCCCACTGTGAACGTGTAAAGTGAACGCCTTTGCCCTGACGTCAAAGCTCTGCCAGTTTTCCGTAACAAACGTTAGTAGATACTGGAACAAGAGGTACAGAATTAGTGCAAAACGTTACTCAACTACCGGCATGCTGTGCTCGTGAGTCATCCACAGGGAAGAGGAACCTTGCGCGTGGCTGCACTATTTATAGCGTCCTTAGGTGGTTTATATAAAGAACATTAACGACGTTAAATTAAAAGTTAATGAACGGTATTCAGAGCCCCAAACCACGCTTGGTCTGACGACACTGCCTCTGAAATGTAACGTTACTAATGAGGCTATTCATTTTATTTTATTTTTTGTATCTTACAATCCGACTTGTAGCAGCTGCCTCCGTGATCCCACCGCCTGGAAGTCTTCCTGGGACGGAATAGTATCCTTTTCTAGTTTCAGTGACGGAAGTTTTCGTTTACTCGTATTCATATCGCAAACGAACGGTTGTAGAAACTATTAAATACTGTATTGTCTTGAGGTGAGAAAGGACAGTGTATCTAGGAGACTTAGGTTTTGTACAATTTTTCGTATTCTGTACAGTCTGCTTCATTGAGACTTAAAGAAATTATAATACTTGTTTCGTGAAAAATTTCAGTACTTGGTTGATCAGTTTGTGATAGTAAAATAAGAAACGAAGTCGAATTATGGTACCACTTAAACATCGTTCAATACACACACTCATCACTTAACGGGGAAAAAAACGTATTAGGGACAACTGAAGCTTTCGAAAGCTGTAGTATGCCGTAGTACGACACCACTTGAAAGGTAAAACGCCGTAATACTTCAAAAGTTGCAAGAGATAGGAAAATTTCGAAATTAAGAATGGTTGGCTAAGTTACATAAGGTATCGAAACAACCTGTAATGTTCAGACAGATTAACAAGTACTATTATTACAGCAAAAGAACAGTGTTCACGAATGAAAAATTACAATATGGAAAGAAAAATGTGTTGCCACCTTTGCACGTTCTTTGTGCTATCTGATTCACGAATAGGATTTTGGGGATTCGGTTAACATTACTTTCGAGCAGAGATGTTTTTATTCATGTAGTATGTGAATTTCCTATCTTGGCTGTAGACGTTTTGGTAACCTTTTACTTTGTAAATAGGAAAAAATTTTACTCGCTTGAGGTAGCTTTGAATTTCCTATTAGATTTAGACGTAAGCAATGGAAGTGAATCGGGCAAACATTAATTACCATGACCAAGTGACTAAACACAGCAGTCAGTACTAGACGCAATTGGATGACTGCGTGAGGTTAACGAAGAAGGAATCGCGCATTCGCGTATAGAATAGAAATTAGTTTGGTCCAGAAATATTCTAGTCGCAATAAAACACCAGATTTTACCCACAGATTGTGGATTGAGTGAAATAATGTTCGTGTGGCTCTTTGACCAGGTGGAAGTCTTCCAATTGGAGGCCACGGCGACTTGTATGTCTGTAGACTACCCCAGAAATCCAACCGGGGAAAGGGGACCTGCAGCTTAACGTGGAATCCGAACCACGTGTCTTTTCTGGCGATTACTCACATCGTTGAGGTGGATGAGTTAAAGCGCAGACTGGCAAATCAGAGGTCCGACCTGGTTTCGAACCCGCAACCCTTCGGTTTCCACTCGAACACTTTACCCCAAGACCACAGGGCCCGACTGGTAAGAGAAATAATTGTGGTCCGTGCTTCCAACGGAACAATATTTAAAGTTCTCCGCACCTAATGGTCAGAAGAAAGAGTGCCCACACCTGAAGTACTTCTTTGTATAGCTTTGCCTTATGTTATGAAAACGGTAACAAATTGTCAATATCGCATTAATGGTAGTGGCATCCAATACGGGAAACTTATAATTCCTGCAGGAGTTAAATTTTCCATTCTAAGATTTTTACATTTCAGTGATAACATTCATTGTAAAAACAACGAACTGCCTCGGTGTCATTATCGACCGTTTTCAGGGGTGTTTTATAAGTCATTTGTACCCATTTTGAAAACTTTTGCGTGACTTATCTGTTCATAGGAAGAATAAAAATAAATGAGCAATGATAAATAATTCGGAAGTTTTTATGATACATAAAAATAATTTTACATCATAATTTACTGTTGAAGTTCCTGGAATCATCTGAATTGGTATGCAACTATACCGTAGTCGAAACAACGTCCCTGGAATAGATTATCCTCCCTCAGATCTACTGAAGTGTCTGGAAGAACCTGCCAAGACGAAGCTATTTAATCCGGTGAGTTGTATTAAACAGGTGAAATACCCTCAGACTTCAAGACAAACTTAATAAACACCATTGTAAAAAAAAGCAGGCGCAGGCAGGTGTGAACAGTCATGGTTACAAACGCGGATTATTTACAGAAGGATGAAAATGCTGGTAGAAGCCGCCCTCGGGAAAATCATTTTGGATTCAGGAGAAATATAACATGGAGGCAATACTCATTCACGACTTACCTTCCAAGATAAAGGAAAGGCAAATCTACATTTCTAGCTCTTGTAGATTTGGAGGAAGCTTTTGACAATGTTGTTTAGAATTAACTCTTTAGAGTTCTGAAGCAAGTAGGAGTAAAATATAGGGAACGGGAGGTTATTTACAACTTTTACAAAAACCAGATATCTGTTAAGAGTCGAAGGGCATGAAAGGGATGCAGTGGTTGGGAAGGAAGTAAGACAGGGTTGCAGCCTTTTTCCAATGTTATTCAATTTGTACTTTAAGCAAGTTTTGAAAGTAAGCAAAGTGAAATTTGGAGAAGGAATTAAAGTTAAGGGTGAAGAAATAAAAACTACGCACTGCGACGATGACATAGTAATAGTCAGAGACAGCAAGGATCTGGAAGAGCAGTTGAACGGAATGGACAGCGAAATGAAAGAAGTGTGCTAGATGAACATTAAACAAGAGCAAAACTAGGGTAATGAAATGCAGTCTTAAAAAATCGGGCTATACTGAAGGAATTACATTCGGCAACGAAACGAAGGTTTTGTTAGTTGGGCATTAAAATAACATGATGGTTGAGGTACAGAGGATATAAAATGCCGTATGGCAATGAGAAGAAAAGCGTTTTGAAAAAGACATTTGCTAACATCGAATATTAATTTAAGCGTAAGGAAGTTTTTTCTGAAAGTATGTGTGTAGTGTTGCCTTGTACCGAAGTGAAACATGAACGATAAACAATCCGGACAGGAAGAGTAGAGGCTTTTCAATAGTGGTGTTACAGAAGAATGCTGAAGTTTTAGGTGCATAGATCGCGTAAGGGTCATTCCCCGTCAAATCAACAAATTTTTAAAAATTTTGTAGCTCGACCATCTTCAGTATTTTCAATTTTTACCAGAATGTTGTTAATGGTCTTAATGTATGTTATAAAAAATTTTAGGCCGATGTCTAAAGTGATCGAGGCTCCAGGGCCGGTTTTGTGGAAGGGTGTCGCACGTGTGCGTGATGAACTTTTGGCCAAGTTTGTACTTTCATTTCTCAGTAGCTAAGGTACTGCTGGAATATTGTCTATCCTGAGCCCTCTATGGTTTGGTTCGCAAAACCGTTTGGAAAATGACGGTTCTATCTCTGCAAACGCATGATTGACAAATTTTCGGCCAAGTTTGCACTCTGTTTCGCATCTAAGGTACTTCATTTCCATATCTTGGTTTCTAGATCAGGTTTGTGCAGAAAATTGGACAATATTATTGTGGGCAAAGATTAAGTACTTTTTTCTTAATTTTGTTTCAAAGTCCGGCGAAAATTTCGTGATCCAAAATTTAAGGCCGACTTTGGCAGTCCCTTAGTAAGCGATTAATCTGTTGTACACCTTGATCTTAAGAAATCAAAGACAAATGTCGAGTTATTTTTTAGTTAGTACCGATTTTTGTGGCACGACAAACGTTCCCTATTGTAAAAAGCAGGTTATAATTAATAAAATATTAAATGTACTCACACAATACCATATTCCGAAATATATCTTGCCGGCCGGTTGGAGTGCTACTGTCGCAGTGTATAACAAAATCAGTGGGAGTGTCGTGACAGTTAAGACTGTGGTTAAACTTTTGATTAAAAAATTTAAATCTATGTGCACATGTATGTTCCTTAATTGCTACACCAAAAGCCGAAGATACACGAATAGGCGAAAATTAAACTTTCAGTCGTACACCATCAATCCCACAATGATTTCGTACCCAAAAATTGCTTTGATAAAATGTGCGTCTTATTATAACACTATAACATCTGTTTATTATGATTAATAATTTTTACTCCATATACCGTATTGAAACAGTTAAAAGTTCGTTATCCCGTGAAGTTCTGAATGGAAAATATTAAGAAATTCGTAGCAATTTATTACCTGTAGAAATTTGCTAGTGTGATACTCGTCAAATGTTAATTCGATGCAGATGAAAAGCATTTTTTGGGAAAGCTTTTATCTGCATTGACTCAAGAAGCCATCCACTAACTCAATTTCCTGCTGATGTAACTTCTTGAAATAAAATAATCAGTGCACTCTGTTTTCCTGTTCACTAAAGAGTATTGTTGAAACATTGCATATGGAGTTTATGGAATTAAATTTACAGATCAATAGCTAAAGTGCTACTAAGATACAAGGTTTTATCAAAGCTGAAACACCATGTTAGTACGTGGTGTAACCTCCACGGGTGACGGTGTAGACGTGGATTCTGGCATCCATTCGATCATACAGATTGCGAATACTGTCCTGGTATATACTATTCAACGCTTTGTTCGATCTGTTAACGTTGTTCTGCCACAGATCTGGGTTGATGAGTTACACGTGTTGTTTCCCATCGTATCCCACACGTGCTCGATTGGAGATAAGGGAAGATACTGCACGTCTCGCAGAGTACGTAGTTTTACGTGTGTGTGAACGAGCGTTTTCCTGTTTGAACAACATGTCAGCTTCCTGTTCAAATAATGACAAAAGAACGGGTATTAAAACTTTGTGTACGTCAAGACTGGTGGCCAGCATTCCCTCCACAAACACCAAAGCTGAAGAAAGCTTATCGCACTCCAGTTCTCAGGTGGGCCAGTGCATCTTAAACGAATGCATTGTACTCGAATGCGCTACTCTTCCGTACCAGTGAAGCCATGCATGTCGATGCTGTGGCGTGAGTGGCACACGGGCTCGATGTATGCGTACTCGTTGCCTTACTGTTAGTAACCGGTTGGCAATAGTCTGTGCTGACACTTCGGGGCTCACAAACCTATTTGTGCTGTGGTAGCTGTATCTGTCACTACTGCTCTTACAGCACGACTATCTTGGCGGACGTCCGTGCTGCGTGGACCTCATGAGGCTGTTCACATAGGCATTGTTAAGAGCTGCGTTCCAGCTAATTTCGTGGCATTTCTCCGAAAGGACCACCCCGCCGCAAATTGAGCCCTTCCAAACTAGCTCCAATGGCTGTAGGATGTAAGAGCTCACCTTACATTCCCATGTTATAACACCAAGGTCTATGACTCATTCCTTTGTAAAAGAATATGACTAATCAATCTGTTGGCGGAGCGCCAAGAATGTAAGTGCGTGTAGGCCGGTCAGTTAGTCTGGTGCACGCTTGCAACGCTCTAGTGAGTGTGGGTATTCCTCTTCGCGCGTTTTCTCGGACTGGGGAGGTTGATAATATACTAGAGGGCGATATCTGTGGCGTCCACTTCAAAGACATCTACCCATTTCACAGTTCAATGCGCACAGCTATGGGTGCGGCCATTTTGTTTCAACTGCCCTTCCTATTACACTTCTCATACCATCTGTCAGTATATACCGTAACTTGCTCGAAACAAGCACGGTCCTAAAGTTTGAAATGTCTCACTTATTACGGTAATTGAATTCAATACTGCTCGGTTGCACAGTGGTAGTGCCAGACTACAAATCCAAAGGTCGTGGGTTCGATCCCCGCCAGGTCCTAGGATTTTTATCTGTCACTTTCCACTTCTTTCACCTCTGGCAGTATTGCTCATGTGAAAAATACCTTGTAGCACCGTGGTTCGGAACCCACGTTAAACTGTAGGTCCCCCTATAACTGGCTGGGTAAGTCAGTTCGAAGGTCGGAGGAAGGCAACGGCATACCACCTCCAAACAGGACCATGCCTAGTAAAGCACTGTGGTGTTCAAACCAATCTTCGGATTGTTGACTGCTTTACCTTTTTTTTTAGTTCACTGTTACTTTTTGAATCGCACTTGTTTTATGTATAAAATCCTGTATTAGCAATATAATTAATATGATCGTCCTGATAATAAACTTCCATTTTGTTGTTCTGTTACAGCCAACCAAACTAAATGTTTACAAGAATGACGCAGAAAGCTGGGACTACGTCAATCCAACTGTTGGTAAGTCAAACTGTGGGCTTTAAGATTTTTGAGTTTGAGTAAATGTTTCGCTTAGGACTATTAACAGAATTAGGCTTAACAATATGGCCTTCAGGATTTTGTTTTACTAAAAATGCAGTCAGCTATTAAGGATACTTAAAACTCCCATGAACATCTCTCTCATCTGCAGTTCCGTGTTCATTGAGACTTATTGAAATTGTGAAATCTAAATTTTTCGATAACATTGATACATTGCTCGTACCAGAACTGGAACTGGCATTAGTGGTAAGTACTATTAAAGCCTTCTTAATTAAAAACGTATACTTCAATACTACAGATTTTAGACTTAAAGGTTACCAATGGTATTTCTGAACGTTTAAATGAGATTAGTTGCTCATTCAGGCAGACTTCCGCAGACAGATATGATACTTAGGTGTATTCACTACCTAGTAAGTGAAATGCAATTAATAATTTAAAGAATGGTAATTGTTAGGTCAATTTCGAAGTTTGTTTAAATTACGAGCATCTGTGATGGGTTTATTGAATATTTCTCTCAAAACTGTAAAGTCAATACACCACATTTGGTAAATACAAATATACTTAGTGCATTAGTTTTGTGGACAAAATATGCAAACTGTTAGTGGATAGACAAATGTCTGCCAGAGCTTTAGTTACTTTACTGAATATTCATTGTCATTTTTACTGTTACTGATTGCATAGGTCTGCCTTTGAAGCTCGTATTGATACAAACTGGGAAGAAACAGCAAACCTCTAACAATGGCTATTTACTGTTTTCGTATTCAGTGAGAATCTATATTTTATACCAATTAAAACCCCGTATGTGATTTATGCAATTGTTCAATTGGAAGCAACAGTTCAGGGTTGTCTAAATCGAAGTACAATTTAAAAACTAGTATCTTGGGGTTAAGCCACTACACAAACATTGTAGTTTTTCTAACTTGGTTTTACGAATTTTTTTATTCATTTCGTTCAAGCAATACATAGCTGTTCTGCTGTTTCGTTGGCTGCCTACGGTATGCACATACATTGTTTTGCAGTCCCTTAGTTTAACAAGACAAATGAAACAGTTTGCTTACTGCTATGAGCGACAGGTAAGTTAGTTACGTTAGATGGGCTGAAGAAAATATGTAACTTCAATGGATATTATTATTCATTGGTGCACGCAGAAACGCAAATGCTTCGCTTTGTGACAGTGGCCCATAAACATTGCACTGTTACATATAAAACAAAGCAGGATATAGAGAAATCCGTTTTTTGTGTTGACCCCAGCCAAGCAGCAGCTAGCCCCCGGCCACATGCTGCATCGATCCCACTGGGTTAGCCGATGTCCCCGGCAGACGAGTCATGTCGGGCGCCGGCAGTAGATGGGACCAAAGCTGAATAAGAGACAATTTGGGTAGCGGATTTTAGAATTTCTTTATAGTTATCATACGTGAGGTTCAGAACTATCAGCCAAAGCCATTCGACGCAACTCCCAAAAATTCTCGAGAAAATTTAATTTGAAGTTGTGCAAAGTACACGTGAGTATCAATAATTAAAACAGTTTCAGCATCTGTTGAAGTAGCTCAGGTGGTACCGTTCTCTCCTCACAACCAAAGTCGGCGGTTCGAATTCAGACGTATAAAACATTTTGGGATCGCTAATTCCAAGTGTTGTCAGTTTTAATGTGTATGTAGACGAGCTTGAAAACCTTGTCAAGTAAAACGATGGATGAGTAGGTTAGCTGCTTGGAAAGCCATTATTAGGTATGGAGATGACTTTCCATAAACAGTGTCGTTGCTATTCACAAACTGAACACTCGTCGTAAACCAATAACTGTAAAAAAATAACTTGTGTTCTTTGATTGAAACAATCATTATTAACCATCTATAAAAATTATAGAAAATTACGAATAAACAAATTCGTGCACTTTCGTAAAAATTACCATTAAATATTAAAATTGTGTAAGTATTCGAATACAACGGATTTTTTTAGTCACCATAGGACCTGAACCACCAAACCCACGGTTTTAAGGCCAAAACCCTACCACCTGAGCTACACTAACAGATTTTTTATTCTTTCAGGGAAGCCAAAGCGGCCTTGGTCTAACCCGCCACTGCCCGCACCGAAACTAAGTTTATTGTGCGGTATGCACTAACAGATACTGCAACCGTTTTGTTACTTACTGGTATTTTTGCAAAACTTAATTGTATCTTCTGGAGAATTATGAGAGTTGCGTCGAATGGCTTTGGCTCATAGTTCTGAACTTCACGCACCATAAATACCGAAAAATTCTAAAATCCGATACCCATGTGTTCTCCTTGTCAGTGTTAGAAATATGATATAAATCGTAGATTTCGCTTGTCATCCCAAGATTGCCACAAAATTTCCTATTATGAAAAAATAGGCGTATTTGATATATGGAACTTTAATAACGGAATGCCATGAAGAGGCTACTTGCAGTCTGAAACAGGAGACAGTAATTATTTAGGCCATTACGAGGTCCTCGTGGATACGAAACTTACTATCCGCATTAGAAATACTCACCTACGTCCAAAAGTTCTTTAACCGCAGGTATTTGAAGATAGCTTCTACAAAAGAACTGAATTTGTCAAGTAAACAGTTTCACCTATCGATTTGTTTGGAAGTTCTATTTCTCGAGGCGACACAGGTCATTATTATTGTGAGGGTCCAGTAAGCTGTTCGTTCCAGAACGAGTTTCACATTTAAATAATGGTGTACTACTAAAAGTTACACAAAGCACTGTTTTCCTCAATGAATGTTACGCATACACATGGTAGGCAATACCAAGTAATTTGTAATATCAACCTGGCTTAACCCTGTGGCGCATAGCGTCCACTGTGGTGGACGTCTGTAATCGAACGTATTTCATTTCATCTGCGATCCTTTTTGGAACTCATAATGCATGGAGTCTACTCCAGGTGACCCTTAGGCTGGGTGCGGCGTTGTAGGTGTCGCCAGATAAACTGACACGCGCCAGTTTTTCATCCGAAGGCAGTACGTGTCAAGATGGAGAGCGTGAAGTGGCAGCGAAAAGTTTCAAAATGCATTTTACCAGTTGCACAAAGAAGAGGCAACGGAAATTTGCTCTAAATGCAAGGATTCTCTACGTCTAAATTTCTGTGAAAGTTTCCATAGGAAAAGGAAAGAACTCGCAGGGAGAACTCTTACAGGTTTGAACGGCGCAGTGTCCACATTTTTTCATGTAGATGATAAATTGCGTTACTGTTGTCGTCTGAACAAGCTAATTATGCTACTTCTAAATTATGCACTCGGTCCACTAAGCAGTACATAAGAATGTTTCATATGAACCATTAACACTGTTAACAAAGAATCACTTTTTGTGAAACTTTTTGTAGGTGTGGTTTCTTACTCCACACAATTTAGCTGACAAATCTTAAAACATTCCTCACTGTTTTCCTCTTGCGCGATGTTGAAAAGTTCGTATCCATGATCTGCCCTTCTAGTAGGTTAACGGCATGCCGGTGACGAATGATTCCTGCAATTAAGAAGTGTGAGAAAAAACTTCGCATTACCGAACCCGCATCTGTATTACAGAAAAACCTCGTTAAAACGAATTCGAAGGGACCGATAAGTCAGGAGTTGCTGTTAAAAAGGTATTAATGCAAAAACATAGATTTTAATAAATGTACATATACAGCAGTACACTAATACGCAATATACATCATCAGTCATTTTATTGTATACTTACAACACTATAAATTTACAGTAAAATTACAAAGTACATTAGCACTTTTTTGGAAAAATGTATTGGCTTGCTGACGTTCACGACAACTATATTATTTTGTAATTTCACAACCAATTGTAATCACGTCCGATAATCTCATTGTCGTCTGATGTGATAGCGAATCGTTGTAAACTGTCAAAATCTGTGAACATTCCCTGACGGGTATGTGGAATGGTTTCTGTATACTCGTCCTCATCACACTCTTATGATGCTTAGTCTTGTACCTCTTTCACAGCTTTTGGTATGTACACTCTTTGACAAAAAACCTGGCCGCCGGCCGGCCGCCGCTGAGCCTAAGTCCGAGCCGATCGTGACATGGGACAATAAAAGTGGCCGCGCTGATTCGCTCTAAGTCCAGCTATCTGCACAATCTGGCAACAGTGCAGACTGCGGGAGTTCATACAGCACTTCTTGTGTGCAGTTAGAAGACAACTGGGTCTGCTCCCTGTTTGGTCTTGCGGTAAAGTGCGCGACTTGCATGTTCAGTATTAGCGATCGAAACCGACTGTTGACAAAAATTTTAAATTCAGGTCACTCGTTCATGCTTATGCCCCATGTGTAAGGGAAGCATATTTGTAACGTATTTCATTTTTTAGTACACTGGTAATAACATTTCGGCCCAATAACATTACCACCTCTGGCCGCAGCACTTGGCACAGCTCTCCGCGGCCCACTCGCCGGCAGCAGCGGTGGCGGCGCTACACAGCGCTGCCTCGCCCTCTGCCCACAGCGCCTGCCACCGCTCATCGCCCTGGATACGTAAAATGCTGTAGTGTTGCTAAGTGGTGATCCACAAAAAAGGTTGCGATTCGTACTTCACACAGGATATAACGAAGCAGACCACCTATTTTGAATGATGAGCATATAATACATTAGAGAGGCAAAAAAATTGTCATTGTCCAATCCAATGGCACTCTACGATGGTTAACACTTATTTGTGATTTAAATCATGATCATTTTCCTTTCGGAAAAGCCTTTCATGTAATTTGTTATTGTCATCAGTTGATATGTTTTCATCAGGACACAATATGTAACTCACTAAAATGTTTTAGTGTCGTTGTTTCACTCCGTACGGTAAATGTATGAGCTAAATTATGTGAATACGTTTCAGTGCTCGTTCTAAAGCAACATAGGCACACTGCAAGGTTCGTGTCTTCATGTCTCATTTCTACAGGAGATATTTCACATCAATGGAGGTGAATTCGAATTTCTGCGAAGGCGTTTGTATGGTGAAGCAAAGAAGACATCTAATACCATTTCCATAATTTGAAGTCGACCTCTCTGAAAGACTTATTGTATAAAGTTTTTCTTATGATTCCATTAAAGAGTTTCTTCTTGCAATCTGCAGCGTGTAAAGTAAAATAAAATGAAATTAATTTCCATCCCCAAAGGCATTTTCTCCAAGCAGGATTAGAACTGCCGCCTCACACCCGGCTCGCATCACAAGACACAAGCAGAACCACACAGCCAACCACACACTGCCATAGGTTGCCCTGAGTCTCTCACATATTCAAAGCTGAGCCTCTAACGCATCGCGAAAGAACCTGAAAGTCACCTACACAAATAACTACATGCAAAAGTTAAATTTCTGTCTCTCATTTCACGTCGGCATTACAAATCATTAGTCATGAAAGTAGAAAAGGAACGTCAAGTGAACTTAGTGAGACAATTCAGTACCACTTGAGGAAGTAACTGCACTGTCACAGTGTTGCCAAATATCAGCAACGATGTTGCCAGTTCTTAGCTGTACTAGGAAGACCTGTGAAGCGATAAGCGACGCGAAATCGCGGACGTCTCATGCGGGCTTCTAGAGAGGAGTCGCGCATTTCGGTTAATAGGCGGCGCTATCTCCTGATAGATTCCGTCGTCACATTTACGATGCAGATATTAAATTCGTCCAATGAGGCCGAAACTAGCGTTTAAATTTTTTGAAGCTTTACAGCATTACGATATTTCAGCAAGTGACTAGAGAAGTTAAAAATACTGATACTGTGCTTGCAACATACGGCAGGTCAAACACTGAGATATATAAACATCCATCACGATTTCAGTTTCACCCCTCTCCTCCGCCAAAAAAGACTAAAACAATTACTTTGTTAGATATCTACAAAAGCAATTTTTATGAGTTACTGGAAATAAACGTTGCATCATCCGTCACTTAACAGTAAGGTATCAAACACTTTGCATCTTGAAAGCGACAGCCCACAATATTCTCAATCCTACTAGCATCTGGCCTCAACTTGCTTTTAGCCATGCATTGAGAAGAAATGGTGATGAATTGATAACTTACCCTCATCAACTTTCAGTGAGAGCTTTTTGTAACAAAACGAAAAAGTAATGCTAACCATCATTTTTTCCAATGATACTAGGCACTGTTGTCCGAAGATGGACTGTATCTACGTTGAGTCTTGTCAAACGCGTCTCACATTCAAGGAATATTACCTAAATGAATTTAGTCCTCATGAAGCTGTAACAAAACAGAGAATCTGTGTGGTTGCGCATATTCATATTACCTTGCCGTATTACTTGATGCAAAGATGAGCAAAATAGAAATCCATCATCTAACGGTTTCTTCGATTCTTTGGACAGTTTTCTTTGGATTGTACTCCTTCATTTCGTCGGCTATCTACTGGTTTAATTGAAAACACAGTAATCAAAATTACGCGACTATTTGTCCCACATTTTAATGTCCTTGGTTTTTATTCTGAATGACAGTGATGATTTCTGTTGGACTGGTTCCATATATCTGAGCCTAATTAATGAAATTTTATTTCCATGACAGATGAAAGCAATTAGAGCCTTGTGTCTCTATAATGAATTTTCATATGAAAAAAATAACACCTGAAGATGGGCCTTTAAAAACGTGAAAACGATCTTGGACCTGTAAAGCAACATTCTTAATAAAAAAATAAAAAATAAAATAAAAAAAATAAAAAAAAAAGCTGATACGGCTGCAGAATTTATTATTTACTTTATGGGATGACTACATTTGAAGTGATTTCCAAATAAGTTGTTCTATCTATATTTAAAATTTTACCATCATTTTAGAATAATTGATAAATTCATTTAAGAAAATGTTTTTTCGTTTTGTTTCTGATGTCACTTGATATTCTTGAAGTAGGTGGCACAGCATCTGCTATGAGGTTTCCATGAGACAGTTGGCACGGATGATTTTGTTTGACAGTAAGCGGATAAATTAAAGACGTAACGAGACGGAATGATGAGATCCAGCTTTTGCAACAAAACGGCCCCGATTTCATTCGCTAGACTATTATACAGCTAGACTTTACTGCTATAAACCCTACCTCATTTATTTACTCACAGCTGAGGCAAATTGCTCGCAACATGAAAGAGAGTAGGAGTAGTTAATGTATGAAACGACCTTCTTGAACACAAATTCAGTTAACTACTACAACGAGCATATTATGATGTTAATTTTTCAAAATATTTAATGTAGTTGACAAGAAAAAGTCAACTGACTGCAGAATTACATATCAGACTCACATCTACATGATGCCGAAGTTGCGAAACAATAGGCCCTACTACGACGTTGGAAAATCTTGATTACATTGGTGGCCTGATGAACGAGTTTTTGTAGCTGGCGTCCTGAATGTTAGGATCCGTAATTCCACTCAGGCTCGAGATAGTGTGCTCTCCAAATTGCACATATGTCACGTGGCCAGCTATTAAAAAAAAAAAAAGAGAGAGAAATCAATGAATACCTCACTGAGCGTATTACCAGTTATATTTCTCGGTTTATGGTTGATTCATATGCAGGACTTATCGTTATGTTTACTGGACTCCATTAACTAACAATAAGACTCACAATTTGTCGCAGAAAAGTCTTCCTAAATACCCAAATTTGTCCACTTTCCTTCGAGTTTGCTTCCTAATAAAATAAAATGTCCACAGGCCAATATGGAAATTACAAGCGACCTGTTATTGACAGAACATCTTGCTAGGTTAAATAGCATTCCATTTGAATTTTTTGAGCACGTTCCTTGATGAGGTGCTCGATAGATTCCGGACCTGTCTTTGTTGCCTGCCTCGTTGATTTCATAAAATGTTACGTAGTCTCATGGCCGGATGCGATTTAAACATAGTTTTTATGGCAACGTGTTCATTACAGCACGGTGATAGGTTTCAAAGTACAAACTTAATGCCGACTTTTAGGTGCCAGGTATCTCACGTCGATAGATTATCATTTGATCGGTGTCGTCGCAGATAGCGGACGACATTAATTTACTATACATTGCAATGTTCAATGCAATTTGTGAATTTCATTTATTTCTTATGTTAAAGTCAAAACGCCTAAGTTCCAAGAGGTCTACCTAATATGTTAGGCTCCTTTTGATGGCTTCCTCTGTTCAGAACGAACACTATCCCTCCAGCAGGCGCGCTCCGCCTTCTCCGTTTCCAGACGCGCGAGCCTTCGCTCGCTCGTTGTGCCGCATTTACCAAAACGACCGTGGCTGCCCCCACCGCGTCATACCTCTTATCGACTTCAGAAAGGTAATGAAATAAATTACCCTTCAAGTTGGTGGCCACTAAACGCTACTGTTAGCATTCCTCATGATGCAAGAACAATTTATGTTCCAGTGTTACTATGATGTCTGACATAGCTACTAAAAATTCGAAAATTTATTGGAACTATCCTTAACGCGGTAGCAATTATCGAGTGGACAAAAGTTCCATCTGAATGATTATTTTACACTTTTCAAGTTTTGTATGTGTGAAATTTTTCATTCAGTTGCAACCGTTTTTATGAGAATACAACAGAGACATTCGATAAATTTGTTTTATTTCTATTTCACCTGACCCCTCTTATGTATTAGTCACGAAAAGATCGCGAAGGTAAAAGATAGGGCGATATGAACTCACACTAAGTCTTACCAGAAATAGTTTTAACGGCGAACCATTCACGACTGGAAGAGAAACAGGCGAAAACAGCAGTTGTATAAAAATTGCCCTCCACCACACACCAATTAAGAAATGGCGTTAATGAAGCAGTGTCATCCAGTTCTAAGTTAAGTTGAAAGTTCAAGGTCTCTTGTTCAGAAGGGAGGTGGTTTGAAATGAACTGCAAAATTTGTACCAACACACGGAAACATAAACAAAGTAAGCCCTATTGCACAGGAGACACGAAAAAAAGATGGAAGGCTACGATTTAACGTCCCCTCGACAAGGGGGTCATTAGAGCGAAGCAGAAGTTCGGATTGTCATGATAAGGATGTGGAAGGAAATCGGCCGTGCCCTGCCGCAGGGACCATTCCGGCATTTGCCTAGACTGATTTAGGAAAATCATGGAAAACTCAAATCCAAATGGCCGAAGGCCAGTTGGATGCGCCGTACAGCCGTATATGAGTCCAGTGTGTTACCAATGCACCAACTCGCTCCGTAGCAAAAACGAATGCGAGTAAATATTGCATTATCACGCGGTTCTGAGTTACGTTAATTAATTTTCTGGCCTATTGTTAGTATAAAATCAATTGTAAAATTTGTAACAAAAACACAATAGACAATAAAGAAACCTAATAATCACGTGTTACAACGATTAAAATTGATCGCTGAATTGTGCCCTGGTTTAGAACAATATTAGGAAAAGCAATTGCACTGTTGCTTGTTAAAAGATAGTAAATAAAAGTATTGACGTCTCTTATTCATTGATTTCGAACAGATGCGCTAGGTTGCACAAGGCAGTAATTGTACCGCTATCATAAAAATTAAATGGACTGAGTACAAAATTTGGAAATAAATTTGATCCAAATTATCATTATGACTGAAGTTAATAAATGAGCAATCCTTGAATGTCCTCTTCCTACTTATGGTTTTCAAATTAAGGGTGTTAAAAGAAGTGTTCCAGATTTTAAGAGGAACTTTTACGGATGAAACTAGACTAAAATGAACGTTATACATTAGCTCTAAGTCGCTTATATTAATGGATATGAGAACTTGTTGATCTTCAGTATTGTGAAACATATTGAACAAACAAATATAACGGTAATACAAAATACAAATTCAGAGATCAACTTGAAATAAAAACTAATGGTACTAACAATAATAAAGCACAGCAGTTCACACTTCACGAGGAGAATTACAGGGAAAATATGTGTTTAACAATATTAAGGAGATGAAAAGCAAGAGCAAACTGTTTGCGGTTACGAACAATATTCGTACAAGTAAATATACCAACGGTGGAAATACGACCGCCTACTGCGAAATGAATTATGTGGAGCACATGTTTTCTTTCGACGTGAAATCTGGGATCGACAGAGACAAAGTATTATCCACCTAGAGACAACGGAAAATGTAATGCGTTCGGAAAAGACCAAAGGTAGCTACTAGCAGAGAAAAAATATATCTCATTATTTTGTGAGAAGTAAAGGCGAATATAAACTGAAAGAATGTAAATACACGAGAAAAATAAAATTAATATGCAAGTTTCTTAGATATGACTTATTTCTTCAACATATAGTTCCATCTCTTCTGCACAGAGGACTAGCTACGCGAGCCTAACTCTACTATGACAGAGAACCGTCCGCTTCTCTGCCTTTCGTGGAGATATTTCAGATGAAAGTGTTCTGCCCATTTACGAATGACCTAAGATAACCAAACGGTTTGGTTTATAGGACAATTTCACTTTTGGCGGTTGCAATTACTTTACAAATAACAGATCGAATGAATAGAGTAATTTGAAGGGAAACTAATTATTACAATTACTTTGAATCACCTGCAAATATAAAAATATTTAAGACAAAAAGTACTTCTGAAGCAACATTAAACACTAACATTATAATGCACCTAAACAGAGGCACCACTATACGAAGAAAACAGTTTCTTATTTGGAAAGGTTATGCGGATGTAATAGAAGTCACTATATTCTGCAGCAAAAGCACTCTTGTCAATTTTATGATTATCGGTAAAAACTTCCGTAATAGCTGCTCTAGGACGGTACCCGCCAGATGCTCCTTTTGGTGATATTTCTGGAATGTGAGCCGCATATGACAAGATTGAACGTATATACGTCCAATTTGGGACAAAAGTCCGTAGGAACTTTGGAGAAAGTAGTCATTTCACACTTTCTCCGTTTAGTTGAAAGAAACTCTCCCCGGAAGTTGATGAACGTAAGTCATCTATTCAACAGCATTTTCAATGATTTGTCTGCTTTCGGACTGAAGCCTTACTTAGAATGGGCGTTGGCAGCGCAGCATGGATAAAAGCCAGTTGAAGCAAGCTGTTTGTAGGAATGGGGATATTGTGGGATGGCCAAGAAATTCTTCCTATAGCTTAGCAGTATTGCTTACGATGCTAGGAAACTGATCGTTCCCTTAGTTCCAGAATTCGAGGTATTTTCCAATATTCATGAGGATATGAGATTATTCATTGCATTTAAATGACTCTGTTATCCTGAATTAAATTTTCGACCGCAGAAAGGTCTACCCCTCCTTAAATTGCAAACAATTTTGTGTTTTATGTCAGGACTGTCAGATAACTGAACGAGTAATCTCATTTTAGCTCGGTGGCGCCGTTCTCGTTTTCTCATCTACAGCAAGCATAGTTGATTAGTGAGGTATCGTTGTACTAGTGAGGTGTGTGTCTTCAGGTCTATTTTTCTCCTCTGATAAATATCCTAAATGGCATTCAGCAACGAAATACCAAAACTCAGTGCAGTGTGTCAACCAAGAGATCGTCATTTTCTATTGTTATTGTAATCTTTATCATTCTGCTGTAATGCCGTAAACATCCTTGATTACTATCATTATTACGAAAAATGGGACAATAGGAGAAAGTAGGTAAAATGTTGGTAACAATTTCTGTTGATTTAACATCGTGACGACAGGTACTAAGCAACAACACATGCAAGTCATAGGTTGCAACGTTCGAAAAATCCATGAGACACATGGGTTCAGATTCTCATCATCGTTTGTTGGCCCATCAAGGCTGTAACACTACGAAATCAATAAGCTGCTTAGTTGTTGTTGTTGGTTTTTGAGGGGCTAAACAGCTAGGTCATCAGTCCCCTGCTGCTTAATAGTCTATAGATTATATGTATATGTTTGCAGAGGAAAAACATCAGAATTGCACGTTTCCCACATATACAGTTTAGTTTCAGTGTTCATGGCCGTAATTTTAAATATCCAGTCTTCTGAATACTTACGTGAAATAATTACTGTGTTGCACAAATAATCAGTTAACTATGTTTCTTCTGGCTTTCAAGCAAACCAACACGTAGAAGACATGAAATATTACTTGTACAGTTATAAGGCTGCATTTTCAAACGCAGTCGCTTTCAAGTAGAAGTTTTTCGAGACGGATTGGGCATTATTGATTTTCAGTAACTTGACATCAAAAAATTAGCTTTTGTCGAAATGAATCAAATCAATTGTTTTAGTTTTTTTGGGGGGGGGGGGATAAAACTGTAATCGTGATGCATGTTTACGGATCTCAGTCTTTGATTTGCCGTATGTTGCAAGCACAATATCAGTATTTTTAACTTCTCTAGTCATTTGCTGAAATATCATAATACTGTAAAGCTTCAAAAAATTTAAACGCTAGTTTCGGCCTCATTGGACGAATTTAATATCTGCATCGTAAATGTGACGACGGAAACTATCAGGAGATAGCGCCGCCTATTAACCGAAATGCGCGACTCCTCTCTAGAAGCCCGCATGAGACCAGCGCGATTTCGCGTCGCTTATCGCTACACAGGTCTTCCTAGTACAGCTAAGAACTGGCAACATCGTTGCTGATATTTGGCAACACTGTGACAGTGCAGTTACTTCCTCAAGTGGTACTGAATTGTCTCACTAAGTTCACTTGACGTTCCTTTTCTACTTTCATGACTAATGATTTGTAATGCCGACGTGAAATGAGAGACAGAAATTTAACTTTTGGGTAATTTGGTAGAATCCGTGTACATCGAAGGAAACGGCATTGAGATCGATATATATCGAACGTTCGACTCTCGCTGCGGTACCAATGACGGAAAAATGACATGGCGGAACAGCTGATTTATATAGCTAATTGTAATGTAATTTTTGACGTGATGATTGAATAAAATTTTGGCTTATCTGAAGACTGGGATACGTGCGTATTTGTAGGGGGCGTAAGTAATTACGTTTTGGCTGAGTTGTAGACGATAGTATGTCTTGGATGGTGCATTCTGTTGTAATATGTAATTTACAAGGATAACCACAGATTATTTATTATCTACAATACGTAAGTATTTAGATATTATCGCCTATAAGTGTTTTCCGATATTGTGATTACTTCTTGGGTTAAAGCTGACTGGTGGTATCCCTGTCTTCAGCTATGTCGATATTTCGGTAATTTCCAATAATGCTTGCAATCGAAAACCTTCGTCCTCAAATGATATATATATATATAGTACAAATGTAAATGGATTGAGTGTTTCTTAATCGGAGATTCGGGCGCTACGCGCCCTCACGTACTAAGGAAAAAACTTCTTGTTTAATCTATACCTAAGCTGACTTTTACTTTAAAAGAAAGTGATTTTTAGCATAGCCTTAAGAAGGTAACGTATAGGTCAAACAAGAACTTTTTCTTAGTATGTGAGGGCGCGTAGCGCCCGAATCTCCGTTTCACAAACACTAATCGTTTACAGTTGCAGTTCGATATATACCATTCTTGGAAATTACCGTTATTTCTTTCGATATTTCAAATGGCAACCAGATGAGTTGGAAAAATACAATAAAATGTCACAAATTCAACGCAATCAAAATACAATTTAAACTAACTGCTTCGCGTTTGTCATATCGAATGTAGAGCAAGAATCTAACTTTGGATATATATCGATCGGAATGCCGTTTCCTTCGATGTACACGGATTATACCAAATTACCAACTTTTGCACTCAAGGAATGTAGTTATTTGTGTAGGTGACTTTCAGGTTCTTTCGCGATGCGTTAGAGGCTCAGCTTTGAATATGTGAGAGACTCAGGGCAACCTATGGCAGTGTGTGGTTGGCTGTGTGGTTCTGCTTGTGTCTTGTGATGCGAGCCGGGTGTGAGGCGGCAGTTCTAATCCTGCTTGGAGAAAATGCCTTTGGGGATGGAAATTAATTTCATTTTATTTTACTTTACACGCTGCAGATTGCAAGAAGAAACTCTTTAATGGAATCATAAGAAAAACTTTATACAATAAGTCTTTCAGAAAGGTCGACTTCAAATTATGGAAATGGTATTAGATGTCTTCTTTGCTTCACCATACAAACGCCTTCGCAGAAATTCGAATTCACCTCCATTGATGTGAAATATCTCCTGTAGAAATGAGACATGAAGACACGAACCTTGCAGTGTGCCTATGTTGCTTTAGAACGAGCACTGAAACGTATTCACATAATTTAGCTCATACATTTACCGTACGGAGTGAAACAACGACACTAAAACATTTTAGTGAGTTACATATTGTGTCCTGATGAAAACATATCAACTGATGACAATAACAAATTACATGAAAGGCTTTTCCGAAAGGAAAATGATCATGATTTAAATCACAAATAAGTGTTAACCATCGTAGAGTGCCATTGGATTGGACAATGACAATTTTTTTGCCTCTCTAATGTATTATATGCTCATCATTCAAAATAGGTGGTCTGCTTCGTTATATCCTGTGTGAAGTACGAATCGCAACCTTTTTGTGGATCACCACTTAGCAACACTACAGCATTTTACGTATCCAGGGCGATGAGCGGTGGCAGGCGCTGTGGGCAGAGGGCGAGGCAGCGCTGTGTAGCGCCGCCACCGCTGCTGCCGGCGAGTGGGCCGCGGAGAGCTGTGCCAAGTGCTGCGGCCAGAGGTGGTAATGTTATTGGGCCGAAATGTTATTACCAGTGTACTAAAAAATGAAATACGTTACAAATATGCTTCCCTTACACATGGGGCATAAGCATGAACGAGTGACCTGAATTTAAAATTTTTGTCAACAGTCGGTTTCGATCGCTAATACTGAACATGCAAGTCGCGCACTTTACCGCAAGACCAAACAGGGAGCAGACCCAGTTGTCTTCTAACTGCACACAAGAAGTGCTGTATGAACTCCCGCAGTCTGCAGTGTTGCCAGATTGTGCAGATAGCTGGACTTAGAGCGAATCAGCGCGGCCACTTTTATTGTCCCATGTCACGATCGGCTCGGACTTAGGCTCAGCGGCGGCCGGCCGGCGGCCAGGTTTTTTGTCAAAGAGTGTACATCAAATTTCACAGAAGCGCACACGGCAACATCGTCTACTCTAATGAATTCCTCAAAAAAGTCATGCAAACCTGTCGACTTATGAGACAGTGGCATTTTCAAACTCGCGGATATCTTGTTTCGCCATGTCCCAAAGCTCTGTCAAAGCACTTCTGTATATGGTGTGCCTATACTTAGTTCTATGCTGCTGTGGTGGCTTTTATTGCACGAAGGAGATTCCAATTTGGGATTGCTGTAGTGTTTTCAGCAGCATGAATTGCTCACGGTAAGCTTTCTTAGAGAAGTAATGCGGCTTTGACGCGTTTAGTGGTAAAAAATTAACCATTGTTGGTTAGATTCATATCTTGCACGTTAAAGCAGTACATACATTCAGTGTAAGAACATATCTTTTTTGAGCGCCAATTCTACTTTTGAAACAAAGAAGCCTCTTGAGAAATGTGCCGTCCATCAGTTTCTTATGGTGAGAGTAGATGAGTCACCATATGTTTAATAGTGTGATTCCTTGGACTTTCCGTTAATCCATAACGTAACTTCATTGCCGTCCGCATTACGTAAGTTGTTCCGTGCTCCACCGTGACATTTATCACCTTTTATCCCCAGGGTGTTGTTTGGAAAAGATACTAGAAAAGTCCATTTTTATCAATGTTAAAAACACACAATACGCGGCATATTTTTCCTTCACTATGTTGAATGCATGCAGCCAGCTGTTTACACTTTCTTAATCAACTGTACAGCAGAACCCATCATATCCTGCCTCGGGATATCCGACCATGTGTCCCACTGTATTTTGCCGGCGACGAGTCAAACTGACTCAACAGTGCTGTGCATTGTTTATCTGTTAAACTGCCAGTTGTGATCTGATTGTCGACGTGAACGTTGCTCTACTTTGTTTTTTTGTTTTCGTGATTACTGTATCTTTGGTGATATACTGTTATGTGCGATTAGTGAAAGTTCGCTATGGCTTTTCAAAAACGTAAGCGTGTGCGCATTTCCCTTCAACAACAAAAAATTGAAGTGCTTCAACGTTTCGACCGCGGTGAGTCACTAGTCAAATTAGCCGCAGAGCTAGGGGTCGCCATGACAACTGTAAAAGACTGGAGGAAAAACCGTGAAGACCTTGAAAGTTATTCTATGACAGTTGAAACGGAAGATGCTTTAAAAATCGGAAAATGTTAAAAACTCGCCAGAACTTAAAGACGAAGGTCTTTGGGTTTGGTTTTGTCAAGAACGGCACAGGGACTCATTCGTCGGGGCCTCTTGCGAAAGAAAAAGCCGTAAAGCTGTTTGAAAAATTGGGAGATGTTGAGACTTTCCAGGCAAGCGAAGGTTGGCTTCGCCACGGTATTAGACATGTAGACATGTTATTGCGGGCGAAAAGTTTTCTGCTGATTACGATGCTGCAAACGATTTTGTAGAAAAGTTTCAAAAGTTGGTGTCGGATAGTAATCTTGTAGCTGAAAAAGTATATAACGTAGACGAGACCGGACTAACAACGCCAGTGGCAGTCACAAACTGTCGTTTATCGGCAAATCTACAGGGTGCACAGAAAAGGGCTCCCTGATTTCAAAATTTAATATATCGTAAACAGAGCGATAGAGGAATGCAGTAAACGGTATGTTTATTGTGAAAGTTAAAATGTTTGTATAGCTTATGGGACTTAACTACGGGGTCATCAGTCCCTAAACTTACAAACTACTTATCAACTAGCTTTTCCTAAGACGGCACAAATATCCATGCCCGAGGAGGGATTCGAACCCCCGACCGTAGTGGCCTTGGAGACCGTGACTGGAGCGCCTCAGTCCCCTCGGCCACCGCGGCCGGCTATTGTGAAAGCTGTAAGAAATCTATACAGCAGTTCAAATAGTTACAGAAGCTGCTAACAGGTGGCGCTGTACGCTGTACAGCTCATATCAGCACACATACGTGAAATAATCGTATGAAGACACTTTTTGCAAACAATCACATAACAATGTCGCCAAAATGTTCACCACTGGCACTACATAGGTGGCGCAAACGAAGAATGAAATTCGCCGTCACATTTCGTAGTGTCTCAAACGAAATGGATTCACATGCCACAGAGATAGCCCATTAAAGCTCGTCCAGCGTGGCGGGATGCTTCGGGTAGACCATGTCTTTCACTGTGCCCCACAAAAAGTCACAGGGAGTCAAATCCGGCGAATATGGAGGCCAATACATGCCTGCGCCAGTAAATTTGGGATATTCCAAAGCAATGTCTAGATTACCGAAGTATTCCTCAAGAAAGCGAAACACTTGTTCGGTCCGATGTGGTCGGACTCCATCTTGCATAAACCATTCAGTACCTGGTCGATTCTCTAACGCTTGCTGTGTGGCGACAAATTGTTCCAAAATTGCAACGTAACGTGCACCATTGACCGTTTCTCGAATGAAAAAAGGGCCAATAATGCCTCTGCTGCATACTGCAGCCCACACAGTAACCTGGGGCGTATACAGGGGTTTCGCTTCACACCAATATGGCTTTTCGGAACCCCAAAATCGCCAGTTCTGCTTATTCACTTATCCATTCAGGTGGAAGTGTGCTTCATCTGTAAACCAGATGCAGCCAACATCAAATCCTTCACTTTAAATCATTGTGAGCATCTGATTAGCAATGGCAACCCTTTGTTGCACAGCTAGTACGGGTATGGCCTGGTGCGTTTGAATTTTGAATGGAAACATGTGTAAACTCTCTCAGTATTTTCTGCGTGCTGGAACGCTTCAAACCAGTCTCAGATGCAATTCTACGAACGGATGACATTGGATTTCGCTGAATAATTCCAGAAACTGGAGATACTTTCTGGCGTAACTGTGGTTTGCTTGCGGCCAACATGCCCAACTAGATCAGCAGTTACGTTGCTTGTTCGTTGAAATTTTGCGAAGAGCGTACGAATGGTTTTCGCATGGGGTCCTTTTGGAACATAAAATCGTGCTTGAAAACTTCGCCTTGTTGCCGTAGGACTCTTCTAACCTGTGGTACTCTAGCACAAGAAAAACGCGTTGTTATATGTGGTTTTAATCTCTTCCTTCGGTACGCTAACCTCCTTTCACGTTTCAGTAGTGGAGCTGATCGCTCTGGGCTTCGGATCACTATTTATACTAGGCATTACGTATGGCGATTACAGCGCCATCTGTTAGCAGCTTTTGTAACTATTTCAAACTGCTGTATAAACTTCTTACAGCTTTCACAATAAACATACCGTTTACTGCATTCCTCTATCGATCTTTGTTTTAGAGATATTTAATTTTGAAATCTGGGAGTCCTTTTCTGGACACCCTGTAAAAAGCAGAGCTTTTAAAAATCTCAATATAGCGACACTCCCGGTGTACTACCGTAATCAATCGTCTGCTTGGGTGGATTGTGCTCTATTTAAAGATTGGTTTTTCCTTGAATTCGTGCCCGCAGTAGAAAAACATTTAAAATAAAAATAAAACACAACCACCGCGAGTTGTTAGATAACGCGCCAAGTCATCCTGCAGAGTTTGAATTACAGGCAACATAAAAGCTATGTATTTACCCCCACATGTTACACAATTGATCCAGCCCATGGACCAAGGGGTAATTGAATGGCTAAAAAGGCGGTACCGTAAAAAATATGTTGGGTCTCTTTTGGACAAAACGGAAGGAGGCTGCTCACTCTTGGAGGCTAGGAAGATTTTAAACATCAAAGACGCGATCCATACCGTCGCTTCTGCATGGGATGAAATGACAGACAACTCTTCAAAAAGCATGGGAGGAAATTTGGCCATCATTAAAACAAACTGACAGTGCTGATAAGGACGATGAGACCACTTCATCAACGGAAGTTGATCTAGAAGCTGAAGAAAACGTCGCAGAAACTCCTAAAGACCTGCAACAAGGTGTCCAGCTGGAGCTGAATGTGAAATGGCTGACCGAAGCTGACATGACAGTGTACAAATCAACTCGGTGATGACGAAATAGTTGCTGTAGTTCAAAGCGCAACAAATGAAGACTGAAGTAAAAGACGAAGTAGTTGGTCGTGATATTGGTGCGACGCATTCAGAGGCTAAAGATGCATTTGACATTTTGTAAAAATATTTGGAGCAGAACCCGAGAGCCACCCCTATGGACGTGTTGTGGGCAAAGAAATGGCGTTATTTTTCAGCGAAATCAAGATAGGGTAAATTGAAGCAAAAGAGTATTAAGTACTTCTTCAAATGAGGTACTGTACACACTGTATGTAATTGTATGTCTTTTTGATTAAACAGTACAGTATTGTATTGTATTTTTGTTTTCGTTAAGTAATATAAAAATTAACTTTTCCATTTTATAAAAAAACTGTTACTTTTTATTAGAATATGTACTGTAAAATTTTTTATTGAATACAGTAATTACGATTAAGCCGCACTGTGTATATTTTGTACAATACTTAAAATTTAGTGTAGTATACGGCTGTTTTGACCCGAAATACGTATCTTATTGCTTCTCGGTATATATCAGACCTTTTGGCCGTTCCGACCACGGCCTGGTCCCGTGAAGGTCGGATATCGGGGTTCCGCTATATTTGCTACATCTAAAATTTGTACAGATGAAATTGGATGTTTCTTGGGACCGATACAGCCATCCAGCAGAACAATGGAAGTCTTCAATGGTTGTCTTTGGGGATATTTTAGACTGACACAGGTCTACTCAAAGGTAGGTTGGTTCGACGCATATGATTGAACCATTCTAGCAGTAACTTCACGATGTAGTTATAGTTGGCGATAAGAAGTAATGTTTTCCACAACCTGATGCCTCAGCGTTAATTATTATAAATGAAGTAGGTATTAAATTCCGAACGGTTCAGTAAGCATTTGCTTTCTTCCTTGTACCACGTCCCACACATTGAATGTTTCGGTGATAATCGCGGCAGCCGAGTTAAAGTACGTTAGAGGTCAATAATAGGAAAAATTAGCTTCACAACATTTCCTAAATTTATTTCGAAAAATTAACGCATAAGAAAATCCAACGTCGGAATTTTGTTACAGTGAAATTTAATTACCCTAGCAACTGAAAGTTCGTAATTCGCCTTAACCGATAAAACTTACCGTAGGACCTAATGTATATCTGCCACTGGACCTTACTTGCAGACCGGCTACTAGCGCTCCACCTCCGCATATTAAGGGTTACCGAGCTGCTACGAAAGCCGACGATTCCGGATCGGGTGGAAGGGTGGAAACTCCCTGGCATATGCCATCTGGCATTGTGTATTTGGTCATCTTTCTTATTATAACTCGGGCGTTGTTATTTCAAAACAATGGCGCACTCAAGAATTATTAAAAAAAATTTATTTTGGTACGACTAATTATAAACTGTTGTTTAAAACCGCCATATTAACATTTAACACTTGTTAACACTTTAACACTTGTCGTTTGGAGCTGCGTTGTTCATGTGACCTCCATAGCGTAGTGGATAGCACGTAAGATTTTGCATTCCAGATAATTGCAAACATTGTCTCCAGACGTACGTGCACATAAACTGGGGAGATAATGTAACACTGACTGTTGTAAGGGACATAATACTAATAAATGCATATCAAGTACCAAAGTTATGTGGAATTCAATATTAGTATGCTTATTCTGTTTTAGCTATAAAAAGAAACGCTGTCACGGTTTGAAACAGAATGCTTGCAGCTTAACGTGTAATGAAAGTAACATGAACACAATCATACTTAAACTACAGGGATGGGGGGCATTTGTCGCAATGTACACACTTCACTGTGTTAAGAAACAGTTGCTACAGATATCCAGCACTTAATGTATATATGAAAATATATCAGCACGGTGTTTACATATGACAGTATCTCCCCAGTTTGTGCCTGTGCTTGTTTGCATGCATGTTGGTGCATGGCATGGCATGTTCACGAAATAGAACAAACTTAAATTTAACAGGGAGTTCTCTTGCTGCACACCTCGGAATAACACATAACACGACCTTATTAAATTAATAAGAGCGCCTGAAAACAATTCAGAACCTAAGTAGGAAAAAAAAGAAACTGGTCGGTCGCGAAGCACGGGCAAGGTCCATGCTGTATTACTTTCAAAAGCCAACGCATTATTCGCTTCACTACGGCATGCAGTTGAGTATTACTGACCCAAACGCTCCCATCTTTAAAGGCAAATGTTAATTGCTAATGTGGCACTTTAAGACACTATAATTAATCGTACGAAGAACGTGTTTTTGACAAATCTTGAGTGTGCCATTGCTTTGAAATAACAACGCCTGAGCTATAATAAGAAAATCATCAAATGCACGAAGCAATATGGGTGTATACCAGAGTGTTCTCACCCGATCCCAAATCGTCGGCTTCGTAAAAGTATGGTAACCTAAGTTAATATTTAGAAGAGGGGCGCCAGAAGCCGATCTGTGAATTTTTTGCCGGGGCCATTTATTTTTTAACTGCTAGTTCGCGCTAACGAGGCTATACTGTAGCGGTCTTCTCAAATACAGTTACTTCAAATGTTCTTGGAGAGAAAAAAATCAAATGAAAATTCCTAATGCTCATGAATTTTCTTGTTTGCAATGAGCGGGGGTTGAAACTGTGCCCACAATTACCTCAGTATAACAGGTAGAAGTCGTACCATTGTTCTAAAACAGCATCCGAGTTAGGAGATAATAAGCGGTACTACTTATTAAAATAGGGCTTTTAAAGTGAACTGTTAAAATATAGATTTCCAAAGATGTTTATTTCGCAATTGAGAAAATATAGTAGCTACCCGGTAGACGTCGGTTAAATTTTATTTTCCTTAGGCGCAATAGTGGCTATAACCGATAAGTCTAGACGCTGCTGATGCGAATGTCATGTTGCCTGTAGTAGTTCTGTTTCTGATAAAGACGATGTCAGAAAGTTGATTTTTATATTGTTATAGTAAGACCATCGATAATATTCCCTAAAAGTCCCTCACGTAACAATTCGTGGCCGACAATGAGTAGGCTGTTAGGTGTGAGACGAGGTTGCTTGTGACCAAATATGCCAGTTTCTGCAGGTAGTAAGAGAAACCTGATTTGGAGAATGCTCCAGACTACTGTACCCGGGGCTGTAGTACTGTCATTACAGCTATGAATAAGCCATGTGGCAGGAAATTTTCTGTGCCAAAGTGTTCACCGCTGACAGCCAGGCTTCACTTGCAAAGGTGAGACCTGTCTCCCGGGTATAAAATTAGACACGCTGAAAGGACTCTAGCACGAGGCTGCGGCGGTGGAAATAGGCCTTCGCTGATGACGCAGAATTCTGGCCATGCCGTTATCCCTGGCATTACTGGGCGTGTCCACCCCCTCCTCCATATTAATGTGGATACGTTGTATTTACTTTGGAACATAAATTTTGTTATTAACATCTTCAGTAACATTGAACTCTTTTCAATTTGAACTTATCAGTAGAATGTTTCTCTAGTCTGACTACCCGTGGTTTCAATATATTCATTACCTGTCGAAGAACTGTGCAGCGGATGTACCGAAACCATTCAGGATACGAAGTACGTAGTTGTGGCTTCTTGTAGCGTTTTTGTTTTTCATGCTGAAGGATGTTGGAGCGAATCTCACCGTGAGCAGTAATTTTTTCTAGATGCTTCTAATGATTAAAGTGTTTTATGTATAATACTTGGCTGCATCATTTTCATAATCGTATTGACAGTTACAGTATTTGTTCTAATTCTCCTGTCATTCTTTCATCGATTGGAACCTGCCTGTTTTTTCTATAACAAGTAATTGTCAAGCTGCACGGGTAATTAGTTGACTGTATAGCTATTAGTCAGTGTGGGGATATTTTAGTAACAAATGATAGCAACAAATTAGCTTTCAATGCTGCAAAGGAAGCGCTTACGACCTTGTATCAGCCGCAAATCTTTTCCCGGATTTATTGTGCATCGCGAGGTTGTGGTTAGGTTAGAAGATGAGTTAAAATTCAGGGATAGATGCGTCCCTTATCACAGTTCAGTCATTATTGGAAATAAGCTGTCGCGTTTCCAACATAACTGGCAGTAGTCGCTTAAAACGTTGTTCCGTATTACACATAGACTGCAATTCGTAACTTCATTTGTCTATGGCAATCTTTTAATTCCTGTAAAATGTTTCTTGCTGACGAAGCATTTGGGATAGATGCACATGCAGCAACGTTTTGTACCACTTGGGCATAAACAAAACAAATAACAGATAAAGCTTAACCCGACGATCTAAGTTGTGTAAACGTAGATCTCAGATTATTCCGCCGGGACCTCGTATGTATTTAACTAGCGAAAATTAGCTTTTCAGAGTTAGGTTCAACTGTAGTAGTCAGTTTACAGAGTAGTGATATTACTAAACATGTTTACGCTTTTACTAATTCAAAATGTAGTTAGTAAATGAATTTGATAATACTCCACACCACTCTGACGATAATGGACAAATTTAAATGCTCCATATATTTTAATCGCTGTGTAAGATCGTTACGGAAATGACCAGTTAGGTACGTAATGATTGGCCTCGTAACGAAGTGAGAATTTATGCAGTTAGTTCAGAGAAATATTTAAACTCACAGAACTTGACTGAATTAACAAATATATACTGACAGTGAATATTTGTCAGTCGACAGCCAATAACGATCCCACGTCTCATAAGTGCGCTCTGTTCGACTAGCAGTAAATGTACAGTTCGCATTGATTTAACTGTTCAAATCATCCTGTCATAACTGCATATGGTGGATTAATGATAAAAAAGCTTTCTGCAATCCTATGGTTAACAACGTAGTCGTGTATTCCATTGTGGCTAAGCGGTTGCGACGTAGAATTCAGTGTTAAAAATTTTCTGCTTCGAATCTACAATACATGTTGGAAAATTTTGTCCTACCTTAGATACTGCTGTCTATTGCGTAGTTCGTGAAAAACAATAAACACTACCTTAACACAACATTGCTTTACTTATCAGACTGCTCTTTTCCACAGCATTTGTCCGTTCTTTTAGTATTTTATTGTGTACTTAAATCTTCACAAAAGTTGGTGTTGGGACAAGTTTGATCGTCGCCCTTTGTTTCCTTTCTTCCATCTTTCCAGTATGAAAGCGTCGATAACAAATGTTGTGTATCGATTATCTGCGGTCGAAGTGCAGTAATCGTAGCGATAGTAGATTTTAGCTGTATTGCTAGTCAACTTCCGAGCCAACTCAGATGACGCAGAAGTAGCGTCGCCGGATTTAGGTTTAGCGTTAGCTTATAAATCGATTTTATCTTTTAATGGACAATTTTTACCTTTTCTGGAAAAGGCAAGAAAATAGTTGTTTTCATTGCTCACCATCGATTTGTGGAGTGAACCTCCGCCTGTGTCGTCTATAATTCAGCTTTAGTCTAAATTTCTGTGACAACACTGTAGCGCCGCATGACAAAACGCCAAGTAGCAAACACTATAGCTGTAGATGATTCGTTACTGTATATATTTCCTAAGAGCAATTATTCTACAGAAAATAAACTTTATTCTGTTATGCATGTTGGTTTATACCCCCCCCCCCCCGGGCACCTTCATTAGAGTTTGCAAATGCGTGTAGGTATTATGTAATTACACGTGTGCAGAATCCTCCTCCGAAGTTCTTCTAAGAGTCGCGTTTCACAAGAGCACTAAAAATTTATAAATGTTAGATGGGGCCCTAGTGGCGGCCATTTTAGAAGACTTTCCGGTTGCAAGATACCGCCAACAGCTCCGCTTGATGGAACACTCAACACGAAATAAAACTTGATCATCGAAGTAGCTTCGTCTGAGACATTTTTCATTTCTGGCGGTTGACCAGTAAACACCCCATATATCGTTGATTGTATTGTAACCTCTGTAGATACGTCGCTGATGTTCCAGGTAGGAGGCTGAGACGAAATATTGCTTTTCAAACAGTGGAGGGTCACCTTTGTCTGTTGATATGCCTATTACAGACATAGAACAATGAAATGCAATTTAACATAACTTTTTCATTTGTTACCTTAATACATTCCCTAAATGTTCTATCATAACCCGCTAGCTCTTAACACCTAAGTGCTTCTCTGGAACAGGTTGCAACTTCCGCCGCGCGTGGCGCCACATAGTGACTTAATTCGGCGTCGGCTACAGGCATAGCGGGATATGCCCAGGTTTTCCCGACTTCAAATTGTTACTGTCAGTCATACAAGCTTCTGTATGCTGTAAATAGTGAACATGTAATTCACGATTTTTACATTTATTGTGCTTGAAGAGTGTCGTCCCACTAGTCTTCTTTTTACGTATTTGAATATAGTAAGCGAATAACGGTGAAAATATTGCAGTACTTGCATTTGAATTGCACGTCTGCGTGTTGCTGATATTCTTGAATATTTGCGATAAAAGCATACTGTTACTACGCTGCGACCTTACAGTTCGGCAGTCTGAAATAAAATTCTTATTTACAGATGTCCCTCTGCTGTGTGGCGTTAAATGAAAAAACTAACGCCGTTAGTTGCCTCGAATTTTCGGTTAATAATAGCCTAAAAAATTCGTGGTTACGTGAGATTCGTAGAGAAATCGTCACGCCAAATACAGGGAAATTCATCAGTGGTTCGTAGTCAACACTTCTACAAACTGCATTGGTAATCTGATTCCAAGAGAAATATTTTCAAAGTTCGCAGCATTAGCAGATGATTTCCATATTATTCTCTCCATAAAACACTAGTAATTAGTATCCAGATAATCAGGTGTAAAAATAGACCAAAATCTTAACGAAGAGACAGATGCAATTGTTCCATTAAATACAGATACTGGAGCTATGGATCAAATAGAAAGGATGGGTTCCAAACTAAAAGCTTTCAGAAAACTGTCACAAAACACTAAAAGATGGAGGAGTAAACAAGAAACCAAAGAGCCAAGAGTATAAAATTCTGTACTGTCGGTGAGATAAAAATGTGGAATAATTTTGAGAACAAAGATGCCAAAGCGGGATGCTTGCTGGAACAATAAAACATTCTAATCACTTACTAAAGTAATAAAACAATGCATTTAGCAATATTGCTTACTGAAAGGTTACTGATTTGCCAGAAATTATATTTCAAAATTGCCCAATAGCCTAATCATTATCAATTTGCTGGAGATAAGACAAACTGTGGTTATGACTTTGATAAAGTCAAAAAATTGAAAGCAGACTGTACCTAGGCAAAGCAAATTGCTAGGAGATGCCAATTAAGCAATAATTGCGGTATTTTCGCGAGTAAATGCTGCGGGCAAAACCAATACACAAGTAGCACTTTCCTTAACAACTGTGGTCAAGCATATAGCTTCATTTAAGTGTACTAATACAGTTTTTGAACTCACAGCTGAATCAAAGGAACTGCTTGTTTAACACTGTTAACACTGCACTGGGTAACAGCCCTTAAAAGTCTGCACACATTGCTCTTTGACTACTGGCTGAACTAAATGAAGTCCCAAGTGTAGGTAAGGAGTTCCCATGCAGCTTACTAGCAGGCTATGGCACTATAAAACATGCTGAACATTTCAGGGTATAATTATGAAAATAGAACTGCAAATTTGAGACGCCGGTACCGTAATATGTCAGGGGGTAGAAACTGTAATCTGCCTCATCCCACACATTATAGCCTCTCAAATCGCTGCACTTTCTCTCATGAATTGTTTTATGTTCAGTAGGTTTCATTTAATCTCTGATAATTACACACATTGTCAGGTCTTAGCACTTTTCAGTACAGAATGCGGTGAATCTTATTTCCCCCACTTTCTCCCTTGTCACTTTCTCCCTTGTCACTTTCTCCCTTGTCACTTTCTCCCTTGTCACTTTCTCCCTTGTCACTTTCTCCCTTGTCACTTTCTCCCTTGTCACTTTCTCCCTCCCTTGTCACTTTCTCCCTCCCTTGTCACTTTCTCCCTCCCTTGTCACTTTCTCCCTCCCTTGTCACTTTCTCCCTCCCTTGTCACTTTCTCCCTCCCTTGTCACTTTCTCCCTCCCTTGTCACCTTCTCCCTCCCTTGTCACCTTCTCCCTCCCTTGTCACCTTCTCCCTCCCTTGTCACCTTCTCCCTCCCTTGTCACCTTCTCCCTCCCTTGTCACCTTCTCCCTCCCGTGCCACCTTCTCCCTCCCGTGCCACCTTCTCCCTCCCGTGCCACCTTCTCCCTCCCGTGTCACCTTCTCCCCCCCTTTTCTTGGCCTCGCTGCATCTAAAACAACCAAGATGAGTTCTGTTACTGGGTCAAAAGCAATATTGTAGAAAACTTCGAACAACTTAAACCAGTAAGCAACCAGTGGTAGGAAAGGGTAGGGAGGATTTTGGTTGCCTGGTAGTTTTGATTCACTTTATGTACAGTATGGCTACATTTAAGAAAAGTTACTTTGCTCATGCAGTAGATGCATGTAACTAATCTGAAAATATATCCACATAATTGTGATATTGAATGTTCATGCAATTCCTTTGAAGAACATTAATATTAACAATGTAAGTTCTGTTATGCCCAAATTGAGTGGTGATATTCATACATCACTTTCTTCATTATCAGGCTTTCTATGAAGTTTAATGGTAATGTTTTCATTGATGTTGGTAAGCATTTCGTGCTGAATAATAATGATAAAACACTGTCACATGTAATGACAGAGTTATTGAATATTTGTGTGGAAGTTGGTAGTAACTTGCTTTCTCAGATACATTTTAACTCCAGAAATGTAGAGGGAAAACACACACCATTGTTCAAGATATGGCTGCATATACTGTGATTAAGCGTCTTGCCCTGTTATTAGTTTTTATAGCAATACATCTGGGATTATCCATGATTTTTCACACATGATTTGGGAGGGGCGTATAGGGTGCAGTTCCAATATGAAGTCCCTGTGCAGTGGGAATATTGTGTAAATTTTATAATTAGGGGTTTAAAAAATGACACCTTTTGGAAGAAGTTCGCATGTGGTACAGTGAATTGTGTACCACAAATTCTCTCTCTCCACCACAGTTTCTACCACACTGTGGAATTAAACAAAGGATAGGTAAGTGTAAGTACAGTCTGCATTCAAATACCACTGGAAAGTAATTTGTTGTCAAAGCCTCTTACTAATTTTGAAGGTAAGTATGAACAGAGCTTTGTATTTCAATCAAGATGGTCAGCTAGTCGAACTATTGGATATGCAATAACTATTAAGCATCAAAAATTTGTACTAAATCGTATTGGTGGAATGAATATCTAAAAAAAAAAAAAAAAATGATAAACTTTCCTTTGTGTGGATTGAAATGGCAAAGAAAGTATACACTGAAGTATTGGAAAGCACAAGCGGAAGTAAAAATAATAATAATAATAATAATAATAATAATAATAAAGAGAAGTTAACATAATTGCTAAAAACAAAACAAGCCAAAAAAATCTGTTTTGAAATACTGGAATGCGTTAAATATGTAGCAGTTGTATTGATTGAAAGCTGTTGCTCAAAGCAGAAGGTGGAATATGCAAAGACAAGCAAAATATAAAAATTTGGTGGAACAATGTTAAATATAATGGCCACTTGCTATTTGTCAAAAGGAAAAACCTTAACTAATCGAATTGCAAAGTTGGAAAGCTAAAATTCTGTTCTAAAAAATACAGCAGAAGTTATGAACTTTCATGAATTTATAGTCGATGATTAACAGAATTGAATGGCAGCAAAATATAAATATGAAAGCTTGGTGGCTTAAGTGGGGGTTAGGGGGAGGTGAAAATCAACACAGGAAGAAATAAGGGACTAGTTCAGAAAATCCCACTGAACATCCACTTCGTGGATAAGTGAATATATAGAATAGTTTGTAGACCTACATGAGTAGAATATTACAAACCTACTTAATATTTACACTTCAAAAATACATCATTTTGTGAAGTGCTAGGACCCAACAATGTTAAATTGTAGTAAATAAATATGTTTTCAGTCCCTTTAATTTTGTAGGGTAGGGCTACAGGTGCAGTTTTGAAAGTGGGAAAGGAAAGAAAGTAAATGCACGTTGATACATATTGAATGAATTAAAAGATTTTTCATTTTGTATTGCCATGTGGTATAAGTAAAGTCAAACAAATTGCATGCACGTTAGTATGTAGGTGAAGATTATGGCCACTATAGTGTGGGCATTAAAAGGTATGAAGATTGTATATTTTTATCGAATAGTCATCAAATGATGACTAAAATTCCTCCCATATAATACTAGTAATGGAATTTTGAGGAATATGCAATGGAAACATGGCCCCAGGAGACATTTTGTTCTGGTAGATATTTAGCCAAACACACATTACACATTTGTGGTAGCTGGTTTTGACCAGTATTATTATTGCTCAAATATTTTGTAAAATTCTTCAATAATGATATCCACATTTTCATCTGAATCACTTTTCATTAATGCAGCTTCTTAAAACGGAGACTAAAAAGTCCGCTGTGCTTAAAGTAATAACTTGATATGAAGTATGCAAAGGCCCAGTATTATCTATTAATGCCATGTCACGTATTGCATGTGCACTTTCATATATGCAGGGCATGACCCCTTTTTCTAACAAGTGCGCTCTTACCACATTAATATCCAATAAGTCACAATGACAGTCATAGATAATGCCAAATGACACTGAAAGCTTTTTAGATTTTGTGGTGATTGTTACATCCTTAACTAGTGGATTTGGAAAGGATTTCATGATTGCACCATGAGCTGAATAGATTTTATACACAACCGGATGTGATACGTGGATACTGAAAATTTTGCAGTACGTTCCATGGCCCTTTGAAAATGTGTGTGTAGATTTTACATATATTCCAGAATTCTACTTCCAGATAGCTGATTTGATTAAAGAAGTGTAGAGGCAGGTTACAGGATACTGGAATGAAGTTATGGGTGTGTGCTGATTTTTTGTAAATTGTAATCTATTATGTTAAAGGTGAAGTAGTATCAGTATATACTATACATTTTGACTGTATTTAATACACACAAGTAACAGAAGTGGGATTTAAATTAAAGATGTTAATGGTATTATTTATAACTACCTGTGAATTGCTGTGTGACTGTCACACAGTTTCTGTTAACATTGTTAAATCAGCTAAGAGGACTTTATACAAATGGAATGTGCTCAGACACTTAAAACAGCAAAGCAGCAGTTCCCTACATTTCACAGAAAACAGTTAACATAATAAAAATACTTATTGCAGTCATGCCTGGATTATAAACCGAAATGGAATGAATACTTGAAAAGCTATCGAGGTTCATCAATAGTTGTCAGCTTTCTCTCAAAAGCGTCTGTTGACAAGTCGAAGAAGAAATTGAAATATTAAGAAACAATTTCCTCACTGCACACTTCCTTCATCAACCAACATCGCCATGCATCATTACATATGCACAAGAAGACATGATCAAGACACAAGAGCATTGTCAAATAGAACATGCAAAAAGAAACATGAAATGATTAATGCACAACAGGAACACTGGAACTCTCCTACAGGAATTGAAATCTATAGAAATCTGTTGCCTCAACTACATCAAGACACATGAAATATACAAGCTCTGTGAAAAACATAGATCACTGAAAAATACTGCATGTTCCGAAAGCATACAAGAACAGAAAAGAAACAATATGAATGATCATAAACATCGCACAGCTGCACACTTAACAGAATGTGATACATTAGACACAAACACCCTCATTAGAATAGAAGTCAGGAACACAGCAAAACAAATACGCTGCTGTGACTGACTTTTTTGGTGTTTGTGTCTGTGCAGGAGCTGAAATGGAGCATCTTCTGGTCTTTCGCAGATGCAACTCAGCAACACATCTCTGGCAGAACTTGCATTCACATTTTATTACATAATTGGTAAGTATTCTGGCTCTAGCAATGGTCCTTTAAATCAGTGGAAAAGATTCACTGATTTTCACCTTGTGTGTCTTAAGAAGTTGGGCAATTATTGGTAAGTTAAATTTTATTTCATGACGATGGGTTACATTGGTAAGCTTTCTGCATTATTCCTTTAATAATAAAACTTGATCACTGTTATAGTTTCTGTAGAATACCACATGGTCATATTGATTTTAGTGATTGGCCAATTTCCAGGATTTGAAATTCAAACATGTGCCACTCCCCACCCTTGCCCTCCATGCACTGTTTCTATAGGTTACAGAGGCTCAGATGCTGTGCCTAGAAAATAATTGTGCCATCAGATATCAGAGAACTATGTGGAGGCTGTTAGCAAACTTTTTCCAGTATAACAGTGTTTAAAGTTGGAGATAATATTGTTATACAGTTTGTTAAACTGCAGCATCATCACTTCATCAGTTTACAGAAGAAAACAGATAATTTTTAAATGGCGGTGGTCTAAACTTCAAATAATCCACACTTATAAATATCATACTTCTCCTGTTCCAGATAAATTATATTCAATTCTTAAGATTTAATGGAATTATTAAGAAAGTGAAATAAACCTGTTGTTATTAGTGAACAATAGTTAACTAGAGCAGGACTTGACATATCAGATGTACTTCATTTTAAATTGATTCAGCATTGGATTTTTGGGGTGCCATTTAGCTTGTTCTTTTGTCATGAATGTGGATCTGAAGGATGTATCAAAATTAGTGCTGTGCCTATTAGAGGAAAGCGAGGGTGGCAGACTACGGATTGGTTTTTGTTGGTACATTAGTTACTGCAATTTATCAGTAATTAGCTGGTTGAGACTCGTCTGCCTCAATTTATTTCTGTACTTCTGTAGCGTGTTATTTAGTGCTGTCCTTTAACACCCATGCCTTCCTATGCCTTACCTTCTAATTTTTTTAGGAGTTACACACCAGTCCCTAACTTAACCTGATGACATGAAACACAAAATATGTTTAGTTTCCATGCATTTATAATGTGCTTGCTCTGTCAAATGCCAGAACTAAGATTCAGTTGACATGTGTCATGAAACCAGTGTGACATTCCTTTAAGAGGGTTCCTAATTGCAAAACGACTGAATCTGGGCTAGATCAACATTGCTCGTACTTCCATAAATCGACCGTCTTCATTGTGATCTCAATAGAATTCAGTAAGAATAAATAGTTTAATGCAAGAAAATATTTGTCAAGTGTATACATCTATTCCTGGATATGGTATTACATTATTTGTTTGTGCAGCTCACTTATTCTGAAAATGCTTGGTTTTCAAAAATAACTCGGACGATGACGTCACAGTATGCCCATTCCATATAATTGGTCACGTTTGGCCGATTTAACTGAGCCATTTTTCATGGCTGCCTAGCATTTATTTCCTCACGGAGATTTTATATTATTTCAGGGATTAAAATGAAAGGTAAAAATGTTTCATATGTTACTATTGTTTCCCTAAATGTCAGAAGAAATGAACATACCTAAAAACTTTCAAACTTTTCATAGACTTATGGAACAGTAGTTGCCAATTCATCAGAACCTTCAGCACAAGCATTTTCTATCCATAATATAATTTTAAGATACACTGTTGCAAAATACTAAGAACTGTAACAATACACACCTCCTGAAGCTGGAATTAAAATGGGCTAAAAATAAGTGGTAAATTTTTATTGTAATTTACTGTAATATAAGGATCTTACTTAAAATCTTAGCATTTTCTCCAGTTAAGATTACAGCAATTTTAAGTGTGGTCTATCAGCAGCAATTACAGTAGGAGAAAACGTGAAGATAATAGTTGAATTTGGGGAGGGGGTGCATCATTAAAAAGCACGAGGGATGTGGCAACTGGGGAAAAGGGGCTTATTTTGGATCTTCAAGGTGGCAAACAATTAGAGAATTGCTTTGGGTGACGAAATACCTAGGAACAATTTGGGAAGTCAATTTTGTTACTGCCCTAGTTCACCAGAACTGTGACTATATTATATTTAAAATTTTGGGGTTAAATGATTTCTCAACTTAAGCATTTTATTTAATTATAAACAAAACTATAAGGCACTTAATATGTTCACCTAGTATATTCTGGAATTTCAAAAGAAACCAGGAGTGGCAATTGTACATGTACTTGGGCTGACAAGCTCCTTTCTTTCTTGAACAGCTTCTACTACTCATCCATGCATGCAGACCATTGTGTAATACATTCTATAAATGTTAAAATTATTTCAGGTAATGTCATTCTGAAATGTTTAAAATTTGTATATTGTGCCATCAGTATCCTTTTTGCATGCAAGTAGTAGAATTTTGTTGGTATTTTCATTTAGTATAGTTTAGTAAAAGCTTGCTTCTTTATGTTGTAGTTGGTCAGTGATATGACATCCTAAACAGTGATTTAACAGTTCTTAAAATTAAATAAAGAATAAAGACATTACTTGGGAGATAAAGTTAATTGTCAAGCACCTGTGAACTCCAGAAGCCTTCGATAAATGTGAAGAGCTTTGTGCAGAAGGTTAATAGGTAACATTAAGGTTTCAGTCCCTTACTGTTTCCTTACGAATGTACAGTGTTAACAGAAAGCAGCAACCATCTATGAACGTGATAATGACATAAAATTGGTTTGATGAAGGCATAATTTTGAACATTAACTTATCCAATCACCATGACCACCACCTGTCAGTTCTTAGAATACTGTTGACATTATTTGAGGTGCAGGCTTGGAGCCAATCTGATATCTTCGTTGCAGTATGTGTAACAAACACAGCTTTCAGCTTTACAAGCAAAACAGATGTTCCACGAAATTGCGTCCCAAATGTCTAGATGCACATGAGTATTACATTCTTCACATGGGACCATGTTAAATCAGTTTTCTTTCCGGTGTCCCAAGATTGAGGATAGAACTAGGCAGTACCTGCAGTTGGGTTTTAATGGAATGGTACTAAATGTGCGTCTATTGACAATTTCATACAGGTGCGCATACACACACACACACACACACACACTCACTCACTCACTCACTCACTCACTCACTCAGATTCAGGTACATGGTACCTAATATTTCATTTGTTGACATTGACAGACTAATTGCAAATTATAAGTTGCCAAGAAGTGTTACCCTATTTTTATTTGCAGGGATCAAACAAGAGCTTCCTGTTGCTGGTCGCCCAGCACCGCTTCTACAAGAGCCGCGGTTTGGCGCTGGCCCTCAGCCTTATCGTAAGTAGGCAGTAGCCTTCTTACACAGTTTCAAATTGGCTTCACTACCACGGCTTTTTGTTTTGTCAAGCACAAGTTTAAGTTAAATTTTGTCTTAGCTTGTATTATACACTGCCTAACAAGGTCAAAGTGCAGTTCGCGTACCTGAGTGATGCTTGACGTGTAGACGTTGGAAACAGTGCGATAACTGATGGGAGGCGAAGTCAGCCAATCAGGAGTTGTTCGGGCAGGGAGTAAGAAATAGCTTTAGTCTTAATGGTTTGTGAACATGCAGTACTTAAGAGGCTAATTAATATACTCACCTGACAAGGGTTCAACAAGAACCAGTCAAACATAAAGTGGAAACAACATTATTTTATGGTTGACACAAAAGACATTCTCCTCATTCTCTGTTAATGGGTTTTGAAAGAGCTTGCACCTTTTCTGTTCACCATGAAATAAATAATTGGATGTTCCTACTGTATGGTAAACAGGTTGTTGTGCCCTTGTCCAGCGAGTTAATACTACATACCAATGATTGATAGTTCGGTATATTATTTCGTCACTATCACACCTTCCATACATATCATAAAAACTGGTAAAAAAAAATCAATTAATTCATATTATAAATATCAATTACATTGCCAAAAATTCTGCACACAAATGCCAGAACAAATTTTAAGACTGATGTCACATTTACTAAGCATCACACGTGCAACCTTACTGGTCACCCAAAAGCGACTCCTGATTGGTTGCCTTCACCTCTCTTCATTGCACTGTTGCCAATATATACACATCAAGCACCAGTCGCAAACGCATAAACTGCACTTTGACCACTTAACAAAAGTGGAGGGGGAAGAAATTAATGCACTGAGGATAGGTCCAATTTAAACCCTATTTTTGGTTTACATACTTACCATTTATGTACGGATGAATACGATTCGCATATCTTTAATATGTAGGATGCCCAACAAAATACAGTTGTGATGTCTCCAACCTCCCTGTTCTAAAGTTAACACTAGACAGCATACATTAAAGCAAGGCGTTACACACACACACACACACACACACACACACACACACACACACACACCCAGAACAGTCACTAGTGTTCAGTTTGTTGCCTTTTGCAAGACAAAAGGACACAAGACAAACAGCGCTGAATCATATTCGGTAATTTGAGGTCAAGGGAAAGCAAATCTAAGTGTCTGGTTCTGTGGGTATCAAGTTAGAGGACAGGTACTGCCAATATTCTTTCCCGTTGTGTGCAAATGTAAACTTACCAGGTCACTTCTAGTTGTGCTTCGCTAGATGTTAATACCACATTGTTGAATCTCATTCTGTACCTGCACATCCTATTCCTGATGGCGCAGCTTTTGTATCTGTGGACTGCCTAGGCCATGTTGAGATCCTCTGGTGGCCACCAAGATCCTCATATCTCTCGACATTGAACACATTTGGGATGACAGTGGAAGGTGCCTTGATCCTGGTACCAGCCCATGGGATCTGGGAACAGCTGCAACAACTATGGACATGGGAGGATCCAAAGGCTGTTTTAACCCATTCCAAACCACCCAAGGATATGCATTGCCACCAGAGGGAGTATGACACCCCACTGATCAACACTTCATGTACACACACAAACTGTTTCCCACTGTACAGAGAATGTAACTAAACTTTTGTGCTGTGCTGACCTTTTCTGATGAAAAAGTCATTTTAAAGAAGGAATGATGGAGTTCACAGGTGTGTGGGACTGAAGTTCAAATATATCTTCCTCATTTTTAGAATTTTCAGGCTGAATTATTTAGTAATTTCAAAATCAAGATTACAAAATCCAGTCACTACAGATATAAGCATAACTTTATCAGAGCTGAAGTACTAAAATTTTCTTAGAACATGTGTAACATTTTAGTGCCCATGGAGGTGGTGGTTTGTAGGGTTTTGCTTGTATCTGATAATACATTTATAAAGAGTGTCTTACCAAATTCTTTTGGTGATCATTTCTGATGTACCATTATTCTACTGTTCCCAAGACGAATTCATTGGGGGAGGAGGATTTAGTAGTATTCTACAGGTGCTTGTAATGGTTGCATCAATTAAATATCTGTGCATAATATTGCAGTGCAATATGAATTGGAAAGAGTAAGGAAGGACAATTGTGGAAAAGGCATATTATTGACTTCAGTTTATTGGGAAAATTCTTGTAAAATGTGGTTTATTTGTTAAGGAGAAAGCATAAACCCTCTTCAGTACTGCTTTGGCGTTCGGGATCCCTGCCAGATCCTGTTCTAATGTTGGAACCCACGAACGAGGGCGATAGATTTCAGGCTTGGTCTGACATTTGTCACGTCCTCGTCGACAGCTAATGACCATTCCATATTATTTTATTATTTTGAATGCTCTGCTACTGTTGTAGGTATTGCTAAAATTAAACTTGATTGTAGCAAGTTGGTCTATTTGTTGCAAGTTGTCAGTGCTGATAGTGCTGGCATGCAACAAATTCTATCTATGCAAGCTACAGCCATTATATGCAGGCTATAAGGTTTCTTAAAGTGCAAATCATGTATGTATGTATGTATGTTGGTACTTAATCTGTCACTTGAAACCACCAAAGATGTTAAGTCTAGACATGGTGACACATGATCATTATTGCATACCTGCCAACTTTTACGGTTTGTCCGTAAAATTTACGGAAATTGCAGGATTTTACGGTTTTACGGATGGACAGTGCTATTTTACGATTTTGCGGTAAAACATTTGAAACATCTAAATTCGATAATCGCATCCATTTTCTTCCGTACAATCGATTGTTTGCGTTGGTCGAAGGTATGTCTACGATACTCGATCTTCCGAACATTCGATTGTTCGCGGGGTCGAAGGCAGGTCTAAGATAGTCGATAACTTATGCATTGATATGATTGGTTCGTTTATCCGTGTGATGTTTGTGTCGTCATTGGACTCAAATTTAAAGCCGCTACCGGTAACCAGTTCTTCCGTGTGAATCTAGGTGTCGATAGGCTGTGCTTCTTAAGTTGTTTGTTCCGATCCGTTCTTTTGTTGAAGTGGAACCCGTTTACTCCTTTGTTTACAAAGTTAGCGTTCCTTGAATATATCGTCCTTTCAAAGCGTGTGACATATTTTAAAGAAGTGTTAAAGTGTTTGCACTACCAGTTCGTATTCTTGTATTATAACTTCATAGTGTTTTAAGTGACGTTCAGTGAGTGATCCAGGTTCCTTTCGCTGTTCCACTCCATAGCGAGACACGTGTTGTTGGACATTTTTATTCGCTGTTGCTATTGTTCGTCATGAATAAATCGAACAAGAAACAATACTTTCAGACATTTAAAAATTCATATTCTGTCGATTTTCCGTGCATACTAAAATCAAAGAAAGGTGAAAAATTTGCCTTTTGCACGGTATGTGGCTGCGACATTAATATTGCACATGGGGGAAGAAATGACTTGAGTAATCACGTGAAGTGCGCTAAACACTTAAGCTGCGTCAAATCCAAGGAAGACAATACCAAAATCAACGCCTTTTTTGCCAAATGTGGAAACTTCGACAATGATGTTATTAGGGCCGAGTGTCTTTTTACTTCTTTTTTGGTGGAACACAATGTGCCCTTAAGTGCCGCTGATCACGCTGGTGCATTATTTAAGAAGATGTTTCCCACATCAGAAGTGGCGAAAAAATATAGCTGTGGTCGCACGAAAACGACATCCATTGTCAAAACAATGGCAAAAAATGCATCATCTGAAATTGTTAAGTTCCTTCAGAATGGACCATTTTCATTGGCAACAGATGGAAGCAATGATACGGACACAAAGTTGTATCCTATTGTTGTGACGTTTTTTGATTTTACTCAGGAAAAAGTAGTGAGCACTGTGCTATCCGTACCAGCATTAGATGGGGACTCAACAGGGCGAAACATAGGTAACCTGATGTTGTCACAGCTGAAAACTTTTAACATTCCAATTGAAAACTGTGTCGCTTTCTGCTCCGACAATGCTCCTGTTATGGTTGGACAAAAAAATGGTGTTGCAGCAGTTCTGAAGGAAGTTCGACCAGGTATTGCCATCGTAGGTTGCATTTGCCACCTGATTAATCTAGCAGCTGAAAAAGGTGCGGGAAGATTACCTCTTAAAGTCGATGAGATCCTTGTCGATATATTTTATTTTTTAGAGAAGAGTGCCAAAAGAAAAGAACGTCTTCAGAAATTTCAGAGCTTGCACAATAAAGAGACAAAGAAAATTCTTAAGCATGTTTGTACTAGGTGGTTATCTCTAGGTAGATGTTTGGATAGACTACTGGATCAGTGGGATCCGCTTCTTTCATTTTTCAAGGAGGAAGTAATATCCTGTACCCAAGCCATTTCCACAAACTTGACATCATTTAAAATACCCAGAGTTGAACAAAGTGGATCCAAAGAGTATCAGAAGAAGAGACTTCTTGATTCTGCTACTACACATGCCCCTAAACGAATAGCATGTTCTTCCAAGTGTGACAGACCCATCCTGAAAAGCAAAACTTCTGGTACAACACGCGAGGAAAAATTGTTTATGTTCCTGTCCTCAAACTTGAATAAAGCCTTTTGTACTTTTCTGCATGTGACTATTCCTGTGTTTGACAAATTAAATGTTGCTCTTCAGTCTTCTTCCCCACAAGTTCATATTTTATTAGAACTTCTAATGGATATGCTAAAGCAGTTGTTCGCCAAGTTTGTGAAGCCCAAAATTGTCAAAACCACCTCATTACTTGAAGTTGAGTACAACTTGATTGAGAATCAAAGAAGTGATGATGAGTTGGTTATTGGTGTTCAGACTTCCAACCTAGTGAATGATCTTCAGGAAATGGATAAAATCCTTTTCTATTCATCGGTGAGAAACTACTTTTGTACTACCTGTGACTACATCATCAACAAGTTTCCTCTCAAGGATGATGTGTTAAAGCATGCTCAAGTTGCTAGATTGGACCAAATTGACGATGCACAGTTTTCTTCTGTTCGTTTTTTCTTGGAAAAGTTTCCGATTATGTTATTTAAGGAAGAACATGAAACTACAGATGAGGTGGTGAATGAGCTTCAGGCACAGTTCACAGCTCTTCAGGTGGAAGACAATTTGATTACAAATAAAGATGCTGCAAGTGATACCAGTTGGGGCACAACTATCAAGAATTCGAGGAGCCGATGGTCGGCTTAAGTATAACAGAATTTCTAGAGTAATGCTCTCCATTCTCACCATACCCCATAGTAATGCAGAATGTGAACGTGTTTTTAGCCTCGTGAAGAAAAATAGAACACAGTTCAGATCGTCAATGTCTAATGAATCTCTGGAATCAATTTCTATTTTGAAGACCAGGAGTTCTGGTCCCTGTTATGAAAAAACATTTTCCCAAGACTTTTTGCAGGAAGCTAAGAAGGCCACAACTATGACATTAAAATCAAATTAACGTGTGATTTGCATAGTGCAGTGTGTATTGGACCTATATGATTTCTTGACTGTGTTACATTAACCAATTTTTATTTTGTAAAGCTTTTGTCGACTTTCATAATCAGTGTAATTTATCAAGTTAGTCTTGCTATATGGTATGCTCCAAAACAACGTTTATCACACCTGGAGCTGTTTAATATGGATTTCTTCTTGGCTGTTATGTTCAACTACAGATCATTGCCCTATTCTGTAAGTAAATGTGATTTTATTGAAGTACACTATTTCATTCATAAATTATTTTATTTTGTAGCCCAGAAGTATCGTTAAATATTTTTGTCATGCGTGAATTTTACTGATTGTCACCGTAATTTTACTGATTGTCGCCAGTGATTTTACTGAAAGCCCTTTCCAAAAGTTGGCAGCTATGTTATTGGCTCCAACTATTGGAAGGTTAAAAGCAATTCAGAAGAACCCTGCTGGATTTGTTAACAGTTGGTTTTGAACGTTACGGATATTCTTACAAAGATAGATGGGAAAAAATGAAGGTGTATACAGGGCACCGGTAGTAATTTCTCTTTTTTCTGTTTGAGAATGGGTACCGGAGATGAAATAGCTATACTTTGATGAAAATTACTTGACATTTATTATGTGCTACTGTGTTGCCACATAGGCAGCAAACTGCCACTGTTTTACATCACACATAAACAAAGCCAAGATGCTTAACAAATCGTATTAGTGTATATTGTAAAGGAATTTTTAAAGCAGCAACTAAGATTTATGCAAGATATGTGAAATTGTCGCCATTTGATTAAGTGATCAGTGACATGTGCAGTAGATGTTTTGTATTCCTTAATTTGCAATTGTTGTAAGCTAACCATAAACATAATGTGCCCTTTCTGAGAAAATGGTCTGAGCAGAACTGAAATTGTGATTAATTGTTTCAGCAACTTAAGCTTGCCACTACATAAAGCTAAAGGCAGAAAAAAATTCAGATAGTGTTAAAAGAAAACTACTTTTTCACTGCCATTGGTTAACTGAAAATAGCTCACAATGGTTATAGTTTACACAAGCTGTTGTGTCGGGAACTTATGAGCCGTGCTGTTTGGTAGTTTGTAAAAAGTTACAAAAGCATACAGGCAGAATCAAAGAAAAAAAGAATTTGAGGTGAAAAATAAGAGCAAATGAAAAGTCAATACGTTATGAATGTAACAAAGTAGTAAAATCGAAATACAAAATCAGTTAACTTTGATTATATTGAGAGAGAGAAATGGGCACATGACGAGATTGAAACCACAGTCTGAACTACTACTATATCCTAAAACTTGTGACCGTAGTCAGTGATTAATTGTAGCCTTCAAACTGTTTTTCATGTAAACAGTATTCTCACTTTGAGAGAGGATCCAGCAACATTCACTTAGTGCTATGCGTGATTGCATATTTCATTAGCAACATTGACCATGTATGCTTAATGTGTGAGAGCAGCTGTGAAATAAAACTTATGGGTAAGGATCAAAATACATAAATTTGTGCACTTAGGTGCATTGTTGGTAAACATGGTATACATATAGCACAGGTGTGTCGATAGGTAGAAATTATTTTTCACTTGCTAGTCAAAGATGAAATCCCCCCCCTCCCCCAAAAATTTGCGCTAACAAGGACACCTTTGACCTCGGAATGTTTGGAACCACACACAAAACATCCTTAAGCCATCCTCCTTAAGCCATCATCAGCAAAACAGTGGTGTGTGTCATTTCCGTGCAAAATGCCACACTTACCCCTAGCGCCACTAGATGATGGCATAGTGTAGCTGCACTAACCAGTGCTCCAGTTGCACAAGTGGTAAAGCTGCAATATGTATTTCTCACATGGAGTGCTCTCACATGAGTTGCTGTGCACAGTGCAGTGATACCATGAAGAGAATTAATCCCACTCACATGGTCAAATTGTCATGGACCAGGTTGCGACGTGATGAATATGGAAATTACATCGGTGCCGAGGATATTGAGTTGCAGATATTAAACATAATAATGCGGAAATATAACGGCGACGACAGAGAAATACATGACGTTGCACACTGGATAGGTAAACTGAATTTCAAGGACAGGATAAACCTGAACCTAAAGGTGGCTCTTCAAACATTACATGACACTCATCTCCAGAGCAACAGAAACAGTGAAGTTAGTCAGTACCCCAAAAAGATGAGGTCCAGTGTATTGATATTATGGCGTACTAAAACATTTGAGTACCATTAAAATCTTGGCTTCAGTTCCTCTAGCAAACTATTAAAGTGCTCAAAGGTAAATAAACTTGCATGTGAATTCTGAATTCTATGTTTAGGAAACGGAGCAGGTGCTTGTTTCGGAGGAAATAGATTGTAATTGAGACAAACTATAAAATAGTATTTAATGTAACTGGAAGGTGCAAGTAGGTATGGATCTACAGTCCACTATTTGCACCTGCAGTTGTGGACACTAGAAGGGTCTAAAATGGTTGGTTGGCTTAGTCCATTTTTAAAGTGTCCATTTCCTTTATAGGGCATCTCGAGGCTGAATATTGAATTTCTTGCAGGCATATTACTAAATTTGTCACATGTAAGGACATAGAAGACTGACATATGTCAGAAGGCACAACTGTTTTTGGAGGAAGTGAACATATTTATAACAGAGGAGGCTGTGGAGAAAGCTTCCTACAATATGTCTGCCTAGGTGTGTGTGTGTGTGTGTGTGTGTGTCAGAGATGGGAATGACTCCTTACCCATTCCCTTAAAACCCTCATCCTTTCCTTTTCTCCTCTCCTTTCCTACTCTGCCTGAAGAAGCAACTAGGTTGTGAAAGCTTGAATGTTTGTTTGTGTGAGTTCATTTTGTGTTTTTTGTCTCTCTCGGTGAGCCTGTGCTTTGGGTAAGTCAAACAATCTTTAAAATGTTTGTTTGTCCTCAGTGGGTTCATAAACCAGTCATTCGATTGCAATGAAACTCAGGTGAACTGTTCACTGTACGTCCACAAAGATTTCTGACCAAAAAGCAAACTAGCCCGACACACATCTCAGGAAATGTTGTTGTTGTTGTGGTCTTCAGTCCGGAGACTGGTTTGCTGCAGCTCTCCACAATACCCTATCCTGAGCAAGCCTCTTCATCTCCACATAAGAACAGCAACCTACATCTGTCTGAATCTGCTTACTGTATACATCTCTTGGTCTTCCTCTGCGGTTTTTACCCCCACACTTGTTTCAACGCTAAATTCACAATTCCTTGATGTCTAAGAATGTGGTCTAAGAATGTGCCGTACCAATCTGTCCCTTCTTTTAGTCAAGGTATACGAGAAATTTCTTTTCTCCCCAATTCTGTTCAGTACCACCTCATTAGTTACACGATCTACACACCTAATCTTCAGCATTCTTCTATAGCACCACATTTCAAAAGCCTCAATCCTCTTCCTGTCCGCACTGTTTATCGTCCATGTTTCACTCCCATACAAGGCAGCACTCCATTCAAATGCCTTCAGAAAGGATTTCCTTAGCCTTAAATCAATATTCGAGGTTAACAAATTTCTCTTTTTCAAGAACGCTTTTCTACCCATTGCCATTCTGCATTTTATATCCTCTGTACTGCGACCATCATTTGTTATTTTACTGCCCAAGTAACAAAACTCATCTACCTTCTTCATTGCTTCGTTTCCCAATTTAATTCCTTCAGCATCACCTGGTTTTCTTAGACTGCACTCCATTACCCTAGTTTTGCTCTTGTTAATGTTCATCTCTTATGCACCTTTCAGCACACTGCCCATTCCGTTCAATTGCTCTTCCAGCTCCTTTGCTGTATCTGACAGAATTACTATGTCATCGGCAAAACACACTGTTTTTAATTCTTCACCCTGAACTTTAATTCCTTCACCAAATTTCTCCTTGCTTTCCTTTATAGCTTGCTCAATGTACAAATTGAATAACATTGGAGAAAGGCTACAACCCTGTCTTACTCCCTTTCCAACCACTGCATCCCTATCATGCCCTTCAACTCTGACAACCGCTTGTAAATAACCTTACGCTCCCTATATTTTACTCCTACTTGCTTCAGAACTTGAAAGAGTTTATTCCAATCAACATCGTCAAAAGCCTTCTCCAAATCTACAAAAGCTAGAAATGTTGGTAAGCCTTAAAGTATTGCCTCTAGAGTTCCTACTTTTCTCCTGAACCCAAACTGATCTTCCCCGAGGTCGGCTTCTACCAGCTTTTCCATCCTTCTGTAAATAATTCGTGTTAATATTTTGCAACCATGACTTATTAAACTGATGGTTCTGTAGTTTTCACAACTGTCTGCACCTGCCTTCTTTGGAATGGGGATTATAACATTTTTTCTTAAAGTCTGAGGGTACTTCGCCTGTCTCGTACGTCTTACACACCAGGTGAAACAGTTTTGTCATGGCTGGTTCTCCCAGAGACTTCAGTAGCTCTGAGGGAATGCCATCTACTCCATGGGCCTTGTTTCGACTTAGGTCTTTCAGGGCTCTGTCAAATTCTTCTCTCAGCACAGTATCTCCTATTTCATCTTCATCTACATCCTCTTCCCTTCCTACAAAATTGTCTTGAAGTTCATTTCCTTTGTAGAGCCTCTCTGTATTTGCATTTAAACATAAATAATTTCCACCCATATCTTTAATTCATCAGGTGTCTTCCTTCCCTTTGTGATGAAACAGGATCATCAATGATATTGGAGGAAGTAGGTGCTGCTTACAAAAGTACTTTAAAGGAAAAATTATTGCTATTTCAGATAATTGCTCTGGGCAAGAGGGGGGAAAATGGAGTATTACGTACATTTGGACGCTGTTTATTGCAAAAGGAAAATTTGTGTTCATTGTTACCACCCATCTCTTTAACAGTCCATATTGCCAATGATAACTTTGTTTTAGTGTTGTATGTCCAGGCATGCTGTTTGTATATGCCCCTAAAGATTGGTTGGATGTCTTGACATGTGGCCAAAACTGGAAATATTGTGTTAGTGTGCCATCCATCATCAGGCGACTTTACTGGCTAACAGTGTCAATATATCTATGTTCACTCTGAAGAAATTCATTGTAACATGCTGTATGGTTCATCCTCTTTAAAGATGAGCAGCGGTTGTTGTTAATGTCCAATACCTTTCATGGGAAGATAGTAAGTGCAGATGAACTAATTTTTTTACTTTCTGCCAAAGGAGCCGTCCTCAAAGTTCTTAGGTCACCTCAATATTATCCTAAGGAGAAACCAAGTTTTGCATTGGCATAAGAAACTAAAAGGAGATCTATAACTACAGATAAGTATGTACATGCTTATGCAGACAAGATGTGAGAACATTCAGTAGTACTGTGGTAGTTGGAGAAAAACTGTTGTATATGGCAAAATATGTCCACCACTCGCTTTAAACTAATTTTTTTAAACTTTTTCCAATGTAAAATTCAGATTCATAGGTGCAGGGAGCACAATCTTATTACATACCGTATATTTATTTACCTAATATTTCAATTAAATATTTTTACAGTGCTAAAGAAGCAAAATATTTGTTTCCAGGGGAAAATCCATAGACATCTTACTCAATCCAAAGAAATGACCTATGTAATACATTTTTAATCTTGAAATAGCAATAAGTGAAGTCTCTTAAAAAAAAAAAAAAAAACTTCAAACTAAAAAATTAGAAGCCAAAGCATAGTTGCATTCAAAAATTGAATCTTAGGACATGCATTTTCGTCAAAGATTAAAAAAGAAACAAAACTGCTTATAACTGAAGCCAGATTTCCTACCTGGCAACAATGTTCTACCACAGATCAGTGTACCCACTGCCACTGCAAATTTCTGGGTAGTAACTGTATACTGCGCAAATATAAACTCGTAACTAGATGGTTGGTGTCCACTAAAATTGACCCTTTTAGCGGGTGCTGTGCTATAGGCGTTAGTGGCTGGACTGTCAATCATTAGTTTTTTCATAGAATAAGTATGCATGATAAAAAGTGTGAAGTGGCATGAAGTCATTTCTTCATTGTTATACAGTAGTTTGTATTTTGTGATTGTAAAATTTTTTACTGTAAGAGTTGTTCCAATTTTTTTCCCCATTTGTACAAAAGTCATGCGTCACAGGGTTAAACACCCTTAACTGTATTAATGAAATCATTCTGGTCTTCCAGTTAGCAAAGATTCTTCGCTGTTGAATTTATTTCAGTGTCCTTCGCCAGGGTTTTATTTATTATTTATTATTATTATTATTATTATTATTTCGAACTCATAAATTTATGACTGTTAATGTCAACAGATTCGCGTATATTTCCATAATTACGACGATAACTGAATTAAAAAGGCCTCAATCAAAGTTTGTCTTATCAACAGTACAAAAATAAATTATATTGAAATTTAGTCTGAAATTTACATTGTGGAGGGAAGATTTACGAAAACAAAGGTTTACGTAATTTTGTAAAAAAAAATAAAAAAATAAAATAAATAAATAATCATCGTTTTACGAGCTTTATTAATTTACTGAGTGGACAAGTGTACATACAATAACCTATACACCATAAAGCAGGAATATAATTTATTATAGGTATTTTCAATGCAGCTTGATTTTACAATGTCGATTGTCAAAAATAATTTCTCAATATATCCAGAGTCGCACTGAAATGATTAGCGTATATTTACATACGGAGCAGTGAAGGTGTTGAAATATACTGGAGCTACACACAATAATTAAGATTTCCTTTGAAATCCTGTATCTTCTGTTCTCAGGCAATTTTGTGTGTTTTCACCCACAATCAGCGTGATTAAATGTTGTCTTGGTGAAAGAAATTACTTTTCTCTTAAACTTTGATGTAAAAAATGCTTCTTTACGATTGGATACAACCGTGTAGGTAAAAGGATACAACATAGCACTACACACACAACATTTCAAAAGCAGGCTGCAAATGCTACAACAAAGGGTGAAATCCATGTTTGCAAATCACGAAAACTACTTGACGGCTTCTAGCGGCATTTTTCGGGCCTACCATCCACAAAACTAGGCTCTTTACTCAACACAAAGTTGGTTAGAATCTCTAACCTCCTTGCACAAAACCATGGTTTATTCTTCCCTCCAAACAAAACATACTTATGGCTGCTTCTAGCAACATTGTTTGGAACTTCCTGAAGCTTTGCCTCCGAATCTAAGCCACAGGTGTATTTTTAGATCCCAAAAAACTGGAAAACTGTGGCTTGCATTCAGGTAAATACGGTGACATGGGGGTCATCTTATAGGCCAGATATATGATAAAACTATAAAACTTTGAAAATTTGTACCTCATCTTATCTTAAGGTCATTTTATCTGCGGAAATATACTGTGTACAGTAAAACCCCTTTTTAACGAATCTCAGGGGACCGAAATATTTATTCCTTAAATAGGGGTTTTCCTTAAATGGGGGTTTTGCCTAGGTACACAGGAGGAGTGACTCAGAGACATAATTCAAGCATGTGTAGGTGTTATAGGAGCTATTTAATTACTAACATACCAGTACTCTGCTACAATTTTAAATACATCTCACTTTCTGCAGAAAAAAATTTTTTTTTATTAAATCAAAAAGAGATGACCATTTTGTTTTCCCAGCATTCTGAGTGTAATGACCAAAGGTATCACTATGTGGTTGATGTTTGTTTTTATTGACTCAGCTACTTTAAAAGAGCTGACTACAGATGCAAAAATTGGTGTCATACATCAGACTTAAAAAACACTATACTTGAGAACTGACTGATACTCAATGTACATTTTCTAAAGTTCTCCAGCGCTTTCTTTTCCGCAGAATATGCAATCTGTAATTTTTACTAATGCATAAATTTCAAAATTTTCGTCATCGCCTTCCCCTTGGTTCGAGGTATAAATACTTTAACAACCTGTACATTCTTCAAAATTATTACCATAGTTAATTCGTCAAAAACATTTTCTGAAAATATTGATGTATAGGGAATTTGGGCACACGACAAATAGGTCTTTAGCGCTTCTACAGGTATGTTAAGATTTTAGATTATGTTACGTCGGTTACTACAATAGAACAGGCTTTTTTTTTGCAAGTTAAAGGAGCAGACATAACATTATAGTGTAAATTCGTCAAAACTTAAACGTATCCTCTGAAAGTGTGTCACGATTTTGCGATACATTACTCGTGAAAAATAATCCACAACACCAAATTTACAAAGAGAAAAACGTAGCCTAAATACATTATTAGCTGTTTGGATGCCTTCAATGAGGTTCACCATCGCGCTGTAACACTTGAATCGGCGGCCACCGAAAGTTAATCTGCTTTTTAACCCACCCGTGTTTGGGGCTAAATACTTGACAATTCTCGAAGTCATTCAGGCATTTGATGTATGAGGTAATTTTTTAAACGCATTGGAGTTTTTAATTACGTAGGGGTATCTTAATGCCTGACCTTATAACATTTTATTAGTCGTAATGTTTTCTCCACTGGTTCAGTTTCCACACTTTGCACTTTAACTCTGAAACGAGAGATTATTAAGTTTTCTAAGCAGTTAGAAAACAGTGCATTTTCCATACTAATCTAGCAAGGCGATTTTCGAACCTGTTTTGCATAAATTTTTCGCTTACAGGAATGCAGCTATGTAATTCCTACGCCTTCAAAACATTAAATAAGTACAACTGAACATTGTCACAAGAATATTCGTCTTTTTGCAACCAAAGGTACCGCTAGATTCGGCATTTAACAATGTTCCCTGTTTCTAAAAGTCGCACAAAGAAGACGCGCCAAATCATATTCTTTGCCATCATCACACAGCCTGGTTGGTCGTCAGCTTCTCTCCACTCCTACAATTCTGAAAAAGTGAATCTGAAAAAAATAACACAAGACAACACTTCACAGCTCGCGCTTCGTAATTTTCGACTGACGTCAGACCACGTGATCATAACACATGGAAGACATGAGGGAAATAGCTCGCTGATTCGTCAAACGCTTTCTCCGGTATCGCTGCACTGGTATTCGATACGTTAACCTATCGACGGAAAGAATGATTACGGCTGCTTATACCGGTATCGCTGCAAAGATGTTCGATATGCATTGACTTAAAGAATCGATAACCGACGTCACGTAAACACAAATTCGTAATTCTGTGGAAGAAACAGAACAAATTAACTTGCCCACAATTAGGAATTGCGTAAAAACAAAATTTTAATTTCCAGAATTTTTCATGTTTGTTCCTTAAAAGCGGACTTTTCCTTAAAGCGGGGTTCGTTAAAAGCGGGGAAAAATAACCTTATTCTAATGGGAGTTTCGCCGGGACCGACTGAAATATTCGTTAAAAGCGGGTTTTCCTTAAATGGGGGTTCGTTAAATCTGGGTTCTACTGTATATTCTTTTGGAGAGGATTAGGAATATCAAACGAGTATTGGAAAGTGGAAAATGATTATGCATAATTATTTAGAGAACAAATTCAAGGCTGCAGAGCAAATTAGTGTATCATTATTATTGCCCTACTTAACTTTAATTTTTAGTGGTATAGTTCAAATTATTACTTATTACAATGTAAAGATAACTACCAGTGAGGTTTGAGAATATCAGAGAAAAGAGAATAAAGTGTCTGAATATAACACCTTTTGTGGTAATAAAGTGTGAAGTAAAGGGAAAGGTTTAAAGGAGTAAGTTTTGTACTACACAAATGCTACTTCAATTGACATGCACTTGACTTCTGTATTGCATCCACCGCCTATGTATAAACTTATTGTAGAGATAGTTAACAGTATGGTGTGCCAAGTGAGTAACGTGGTTGTTCTAGTAGTTTATGTTGCCATTAAAGAAAAAAAGATGTAACTGGGCAATAGCTTTCAGTGAAACTGGCACCTCATTTCTCGTCTGCAAATTGCAGGACAATAGAATCTGCCATCACAATTCGTTAGTGTTCAATACAAATTTGTACATATGCAAATGTTTTGACTGATGATTTTCTTTGATTCATTTTAAAATGTCTTTTATATATAGTAAATACTAGGCACTATGTTTTTATTTTGTTCACTGTTGTCTATGCCTGCCGTTAGAAAGTTACTTATATGGGCAAAAATATATTGAAACACACGAAAATTTGAACCTTACAATCATATCAACACATTTTCTACAGAATCTTTCTAAACAAAATAAAGTTAGTGAGCAACCAATACATATGATGGGCCTAGTGGAAAAAGGGCACATGCCACTGACAGTATGTTGTCAGGAAATGGGAATTAAGGAAATAGTCAAACTACTTAAGTGTTTTACTGTCCCATTCTTTCTTTACCTCTCCCTTTCTGTATCTTCAGATCTTTCCACTGATTTTCAACATATAATGTTGCATTTTTTTTCCTTGAGTAACAACACAGTCTAACACATACAGTCAAGACACTCCCACAGATTTGTTATACACTGCGATAGCAGCGCTCAAAGCGGCCGGCAAGCTACGTTTCTGAATACCCTAATTGAGGAGTGCGAATAGTATCGTTTAGATTGATGTCAGAATACTTTTTATATTAGGGAACGTATGTAGTGCCTTATAAATAGGCAATAATTTAAAAATAGCTCCCCATTTGTCTGTCTTAGATTTCATAAGATTCCTGATAAGGTACAAAATGGTACATTAAAAAAAAGTTAATTTACAATCATCCTGTAACATACAGGCTTTAAATGAGTAATTTTATTTTCTATTAAAAATAAAAATGCCTGGGAAACACCAGGAGACATGCCCTTTAGCAGAGAGACGTCAATTTCTATGCAGGAACATTATGTATTCTTTATTACAATTCCAGTAAAATCGGTGAGGGTGGAACATAGGAAACGTATATAGAATGCAATAAATACTGTATTTAACATACCAAATTAACCATAACAGCTGTAGCTGAAGGAAACATGTCACAGACATGCCGATATAATGAAAAAGAAACCAAACTGTTTTCCAACACAGAACAACCCAATTCCACAATTGTTGCTACATCTGAACCACTAACGACAAGAATGATCAAAACATTTTTTTAAGCTAAAGTAATTACACTTAAAAGAATATGCATGTATAAGAAGGACGAGAGACGTGTAAAAATGTGAGAATCATTAGACTCCGTACCGAATTGATACACGTCAAAAACGGACTGTCATAGTATTTCAGTGGAATAAACTGCAAATATACACACATTCATAATTATTTGTTCACGACAGAGTTGTTCTTTATATCATTGAATCAATTAAATGAGATTAATTTCCGTATTGTGTTTGTCTCTTGATATTTTAATAATGCTTGTAATGCAAAAATTGTAGTATTTCAGTAATTAGGTACAAAGACGATGATAAACAAACATCACTACTTTGGCAACTTGCCCACCGCTGGGAGCGCTAGTGTTGCAGCAGCTGTCAGTTGGTAACAATTTTTCCAGCAGTGAGTGTCGTGACTGTATGTTACGCTGTGGTAACAATAATAAATCCTATTGCCACTGTCTTAAAAACATGTCAACATCTTTTAAGAAATTTTTTTTTTTTTTTTTTTTTTTTTTTTTAAGCAATTCAACCAATGAGGCGAATCGACACACGAGACAGATACTATTGGCATTAGTCTCGCTTCCACTGGGGATGTCGGTCTTGAATAACAGAAAATATGTTCCCTGTAAAGGAATGGGCAAATGTCACTGTGCTAAAAGTTCCCAACTGTGATACTAGATGGCATAGGCTGTTTCCAAAATCACAAAAAAGTGTGCAGGTGGCATGTGCCCCTTTTTCACTTGGCCCTTAATTTATTAGGGAAATTTCAAGTTGATCATGTAATTATTTCACACCCTAACATCAAAGTTAAAAAAGGATCTAATATTAATTCTGGCCATAATTTAATGCCAATAAAATCAAAAGCTCAAAAACTATTCTAAAATAAATATTTCATCCAGAATTTGAGGCTACTAAACTAACCCCAACTGTAACGTGCAAACTTGACAAAACAAATCGTCAAAACAAAAGATTAAATTCCGCTTTGAAAGAAAAACAGCCTCCGTGGAACACAGATGAGGCATTAACTAAATGGAATAGTAACAAAACTGAATATACAAATCTTTCCAACTATAGGGAAAGAAACTTCTCATTTAATCTGACAGATTAAAATAAACTATAAAAAATGCCCAACTTTCAGAAATCAAGAGACTGGCTAAAGAAAACCACCAGAAATGCTTTTAAAGCATTCAAAACCAAAAAACAGGTTACTAACCTGAGTCATTTCTTAGAAAATGTTGGTTCCTAAAAGCCAGGAGAATTGCAAGGCACTTGCTAATAATTTTGGAAAATTTAAACTGTCATCCAGAACCAGCAAAGAAATTCAAACCACAGAAATCTACCACCGCCAAACCTAACTTTAAAGAAATTGAAACAAACAAATTGAGAGACTGAAAAACAGTGTGTGTGGAGAAGACAACTAGGACATATTTGGTGTACTGGGAAAACACTAGTGTACTGGAAGCGTACTCTAATTCATCCATTCCACAAAAAGAGAGAGAATCAATGTTAAGTTATGGAGGAATCTCTGCCCTGGTCACATACAAAATTCTCTGTAAAGTTTGTTATAGAAGTAAACTTTCCTCGTGGGATAAATATGTATAACTAATTTAATCTTCTACTACTCTCTTGGAAAACTTTTTCTGTTTCTTTTTTCCCAGCTGAATAATTCCTTCTGCTGTCTGTTCGCCTTTATATCTCTCCCATATACATTTTTATTATTTTATTTATTTATATATTTGTCTTTTTTGTTTCATTACTTTGCAGTCTGTTATTCAGCACACATTTCTCACTTTTACATCCCATACATTGTCACCCTAAGACGACCCCATCAAGTTTTATCTACATTCCCTCCGCAAGCATGCTTTCTCCTTAGCCAGCTTAAGGTCCATATTTTAGTTACTTAAGCTTGTCTGACATTTGGCACCACCCCCAAGGGCCTCACACTAAAAGTTCCCGTCTCTGGCTGTAACCCATCCCTTCATCCTGCCTTATACCAATTCCAAACAGAACAATCCACCACCCTCACCCCCCTAATCCTTAACCAATACATAAACTCCGCCAATGAACACACCTGTCAACTCCTATCCTTAATCCTAATCCATACAATCCTGAACCACAACATTCCAATTCAGTTGTCAACCTCTCTCCCAATCTGAAACCTCTGTCCTATCCAAAGGCCTCACCTTTAGCTCCAATCCCAAATTCAACCAAACAGCCCTTGTCAAAAATTTACTGCCCTATACTTGTAGTCTTTGCTGGAGATATCACTTTGCCACAAAGAAAAATAATCCTACTCCTAATGATCCAGTTCCTCAAGGCATCATTCAGATTGAACACTGCCTGGAACAGTTTTGTCCTTGTCACCGCGAGACCCTTCCCCTCTTCCTCAAAATCGCCCTCTTCAAATCTTCCAGGAATTCCTCACTTCCAACGTTGCCTCTGACATTCCTGAAAAACCTTAATCCTACTCCCAACATTAACGCAGCTGAATCTCGAGCTGTCCTTGATCTGAAGGCTGACCATTCCATCGGCATTCTTGCTGCCAACAAGGGATACACGACCGTGGTACTTGATCGGTGGGAGTAAGTGGTTGAGGGACTGCCAGATTTCAGACAACAATACGTACAAAGTTTGTCAAGACAATCCCATTCCCGATATCCAGGCAGAGCTTGAAGGAATCCTCAAATCCTTAGGCCCCCTACAAAACCTTTTGCCCGAGTCCATCAACCTCGTGACTCCACTAACACCCCGCACCCCTACCTTCTACCTACTTCCTAAGATTCACAAACCTAATCATCCAGGCCGGCCCATTGTGGCTGGTTACCAAGCCCCCACAGAATGAAGCTCTGCCTACATAGACCAACACCTTCAACCCATTATGTGCAGTCTCCCGTTCTTCATCAAAGACACCAACCACTTTCTCGACCTCCTGAAATCCTTACCCAACCTGTTACCTCTGGAAACCATCCTTGTGACTATTGGTGCTACTTCCTTATACACAAATATCCCGCACGCCCAGGGTCTTGCTGCGATGGAGTATTTCCATTCATGCCGACAACCTGCAACTCTACCTAAAACCACTTTCCTTATTACCCTATCCAGCTTCATCCTAACCCACAACTTCTTCACCTTTGAGGGCCAGAGACACCAACATCTAAAGGGAACAGCCATAGGAACCAGGATAACCCCCCTCGTACATCAACTTATTTATGGGGCGCTTGGAGGAAGCCTTCCTTGATACCCAAGCCTGTCAACCCAAAGTTTGGGATAAATTCATTGATGACATCTTTGATCTGGACTCACAGTAAAGAACTACTCCAGAATTTCCTCTCAAACCTCAACTCCTTTGGTTACATCAAATTCACCTGGTCCTGTTGCAAATTCCATGCTACATCCCCTCGATGTCGACCTCCGTCTGTCCAACGGACAACTTCACACATCCATACACATCAAACCTACCAATAAACAACAGTACCTGCATTATGACAACTGCCATCCATTCCACACCAAACATTCCCTTACCTACAGCTTAGATCTTTGTGGCAAACTAGTCTGCTCCAGTCCCGAATACCTGAACCAGTACACCAATAACCCAACCACAGCGTTCACAACCCGCAGCTATCCTCCTGATCTGGTTCAGAAGCAAATTGCCATCCCCCCAAATTCAGAACCTTCTACAAAACAACACCAGAAGTGCCCCCCTTGTCACCAGATACTTTGCGGGACTGGATCGGACTCTGAATGTGGCTCTCCAGCAAGGATAAGACTTCCTTAAATCCTGCCCCGAAATGAGATCCATCCTTCATGACATCCTTCCCACTCCACAGTGTGTCTCTTTCCACCACCCACCTAATCTTCGTAACATCATAGTCCATCCCTATGAAAGCCTCAAACCACCTTCCCTACTATATGGCTCCTACCCATGCAACCGTCCCTGTTGTAAAACCTGACCTATGCACCCTCACACCACCACTTACTCCAGGCCCATAACCTGGAAGCTGTACACAATCAAGGGCAGAGCCACTTGAGATCGAGCCCATGTGATTTACCAACTGACATGCCTGCACTGTGAAGCGTTCTTTGTGGGAATGACCAGCAACAAACTGTCCATTCGCATGAATGGTCACAGGCAGACACAGTGTTTGTTAGTAATGAGGATCACCCTGTGGCTACAAATGCCGTGGTTCACGGCTGTGGCCAGCAAGAAATACAGGCCTTAGCACACACTTCATGCTACGTAAGCAAGGTAGTTCCGAGCCAGCGTGATAGATAGCTGATTGGCCGGCCGCTATGGCATTGCCCACTGTGTCATAGCGGGCAGCCACTGAGCTAGTGATCGCGCCGGCTCGGAACTACCTTGCTTACGTCGCATGATGTGTGTGCTCAGGCCTGTAGTTCCTGTTGGCTGCAGTGCATGGCCAACACATCTTGGCATAGTGTTAAACCATCCGGGTTATCTGGATACTTCCCACCAGTGCCAATCTTTCTGAACTCCGTTGATGAGAACTTGCCTTTCAGCATATTCTCTCTTCCCATTGCCAACCTGCTCTCAAATTCTGCTAAATTCAAATTCCTGCCCACCATTCTTTAACATCTTTGCCTCAGTGTCAGGACAGAGCCTCTGCCAAACTTCTTTGCTTTCTACAAATATCTACCTTGGTGCGTTTGCATCTGTACGTGTGGGGGGGGGGGGTGTGCTTAACTCCTCCTCCCCCCCCCCCCCCAATGTAAGTCCTTCCACTCCCAGGATTAGAATGACTCCTCTTCCACTCCCTTGAAACCCGCATCCTTCCTTTTCCCCCCTCCTTCCTTCCTCTTTTCCTGAAGAAGCGGCCAGCGGTTGTCAAAGCTTGAATCTTGTGTTTTCGTGTCTATCTACGAGCCTGTACTCTCTGTAAAGTTTTGTTGATAGAATGCAAGAACAGTTGGAACCTAAAATTGGTGAATACGAAGCTGGCTTTAGACAAAACAAATACTGTTCTAATCAAAGAAGGTCTTATGGACTTATTATTCAAACACAATGTTTCGTCCCCAACAGCAAAGCACATTTTCAAGGGGGATCTTGGCAAGGAATATCTGTGATCCAGAGTTACTCTACGCGGAATTGAAACACCCGAGTAATGCTTTACTTAAGAATGGCTATTCGTCCACTGAGATCAGAAGTGTGTTGGAACTGACATGTAAAATTGAAAACAATGAAAAGTTTCCTATGAAATCTAAAGTCTTCTTGCCTTTTATTAAGGATGTCACCAACCGCATCGGTAAAATTTTGACGAAACGGAATGTTACAATTAATTACAAACTTAATCAAAAGATACATTATCACCTGAAATCGGTGAATGATCGCAAACTGCTGGAAAAAGCAGGAATTTATAGGCTTCCATGTAGCTATGGAGACATATGCGTGGGTATCACAAAAGAAAAACGAATTGGAAGAGAGTAGACGAGCACAAGGGGAACTGTAGTAGGGGAGAGACTAGCAGATAAGATGTTCCTGAACATGTTTTTCAACCAAGGCACCACCTTATGCAATTTTGTAAGACACAGGTTTTAGCAGCCACAAAAGCATACCTGCCAAGTTTTTTGGTTTTCCCTCAAGGTATCCGGATTTGGGGATGGTCTTCCAGTTTTCCAGATGAACGTAGTGTGTGTGTGTGTGTGTGTGTGTGTGTGTGTGTGTGTGTGTGTGTGTGTGTGTGTGTGTGTGTGCGTGCGTTCCCGCCATCTGAATTCATATAGCATTTAAGTTTAGACTTTTTGATAATAGTTGCTATTCTGAGATGTGATTGTTTGAAATTCGACTGAAAGGCGATCAGTAATATCGATAAGCCCTTCTCACAGAGTATCACTGCGCGTTGCCAACCGCCGGCGAAAGTCGAGCCACAGAATAAGGAGTATACAGAAAGGAAACTCCCGCTGCAGTCTGTCGTCCAAAATTTAGTGCGCATGCGCGGAATCGGCCATGTTGAAAAGCAGTAAACCCGTGGTTACTCCCTACTCTGTGGCGTGGTAATGCGCCGTCTTTGTTTGTTAATTGTGTATTTTAACTGCCTGAATCGCATTAAAGTAAGCAAGTATTTGGTACAGTGCAGTGCAGTGAAAAGAAAGAACTGTGTGTCAGTAGTTGGAGCTGTTCCGTTTTTATTATGAGCAGCAATGAAAGAAAAGGCGGCCAATGGTGTTCAGCACCTAATTGCCGCGATAATTCTAATACATTCTTCAGTTTCTTCCGGCGTATTTGATAATCAAATATCCACGGAAGATGCCGAGCAGTAAGTGAACGTTGCTATATGTGCAGTGAAAGTTAAATGTTATCAGTTTCGAATGAGAGCAATGTGTGCATAATTATTAAAAGTAACTTGCTTCTTTTCTTGACGATAACTCTCGCTGTTGCTGTTGCTGCAGCAGTTCAACAGCATTGAAATGTTGAAGTACATTTATATTTTATAAGTTTAACGTTGTAGGGAATAATGTAAAATGAATGACAAAGAATAGTGCTTAAGTAGGCAGGTAAAATCTTACTTACAGCATTGGAGGCGTAGTGTGCTAATGTTGGCAACGAATCCTCTTTGGATACTCAGACAAATAGATTAAGGGGAATAATTATTTTATGCTGTTCCTGCTCTGTGGTTGACAGATTCCTTTATATGCCCTTCTCCGATCAGTAAATAAATGATACTCCTGAAGCAAATACAACTTTTATATACGCCCAGACGTCATTAGTTCTGTATAATCACGTTGTACTGCTAAGTCTGACTCAATATTTTGTGCGAATTTATTCGTGTCAAAGAAAACCTGGCAGTTGTAAAGTCACTTTCTTGTTTATAACTAATTTCCCAAACAAAACTCCGCGTCATTTAGGATTTTTCTAGAGATAAGCACCAAATAAAACGATCATCGATTCCACCGTACATTTTCGTAGTTGTATTAAAATTTAGGCCTATTTTTTTTTCGTTGCATTACAATTAGGTGCAAGAAGAGGGCGCAAAATAGATGAGAGCATAATAGAAAGCCGTTTCCTTTCGTAAAAGTCGGTGAGATTAGCTGCAGTTCGTAAAAAGCCCATTTCCAGCCAAAGTACTAAGTGGCTATAGTTCGGCGTTTACTGCTTTTCAATATGGCGTCGAGCGCAACGCTTGGTAACATACAGATCAAAGGCGCCGCCCCTAGCTTTCCTTTCTGTATACTCCCTATTCTGTGGTCGAGCACTTCCCGTGTAGTCTAGATTGCATATTAGCGGGAAACCTTTGTCCACACTTGCTGTTGTGCGGTGTTTTCTGTGCTTCTCATATTCGCGTAATTATTATGAATTTTTGTGCGGTTTTTGTGTTTTCATCTAAGAAATGCTATCATCAGTCTTTCAAGAATGCATATTCTTCTGAATTTCCTTGTATTATGCGATCACGGAAAAGCTAAACTTACACATTCTGTTCCATGTGTTCGTGTGATATTAACATTGCTTACAGAGGACGACCTGAATAATACATAGTATTAAATCGGTTAAACATACCTCCAATACGAAAATGAAGGACAGTAGTAGGAGAATTGAAACATTTTTACCATTTTTGGAGATGATTTTGATGTGATAAGAGTGGAATGTTCGTTCACTTAATTTTTAATTGAACATAATAGTCCATTAATCGCAAAAAGATATGGTTGTGGTCATAAAGACTACATGTATTTTGAGAGAAATGGCTATAGATACGAGAAATGAACGCGTTAGTTGCAATTAACGTGAACCATTCACTTTGGCTAGTGATGAGAGCAATGACAGTGACAGATTTATCCCTTAGTCATTACCTGTTTTGAAGGAAAACAGGAAGTAATAGTTACTTCAGTGCTGTCTGTGCCTGCCTTGGTGGGTGATTCAATGGGACAAAATATTGGAAAATTATTAATTTCTCAGTTAGAGCTTTACAAAATACCTATTGAAAAAGGGGTAGTGTTTTGTGCAGAAAATGATCCAGTCAGAATTGGAAAGAAAAATGGGGTTGCTGCTGTCTTAAGGGAAGCACAACCAAATGTCTTTGTCCTGGGTTGCTCATGCCATTTAATGAACTTGGCTGCTTAGAAAGGTGCGAACAGTTTGCTTATTAAGATTGACAAACTTTTAGTCAATATTTTCTATTATTTAGAAAAGAGTAAAGAGGAATGCACGCCTGGAGAAGTTCAAAGAGCTTCACAACAAGGACACTAAAAAGATATTAAAACATGTCTGTATAAGATGGCTATTTTTAGGGAAGTGTTTGCAGAGACTATTGGAGCAGTGGGATCCATTAGTTGGGTTCTTCAAAGATGAGGTGCGTGTTAGTGCTCGGTGTTCATCTAGTAGTTTATCATCGTTTACAATTCCAAAAGTTGAGTTTGATGGTTCTAAAGACCATGGAAAGAATTAGTTGCCCTTAAAAGATTTACATATGCCTCAATCTGACACTTCAGTGTTGAAGAAGAACAAAAACCTTATTCAAACTCGTGAAGAAAAATTGTTTCTCTCTTTAGGCTTAAACAAGGCATATTGTGCCTTCTTATGCATTTTCATTCCTGCGTTTAGGAGCTCAAGTGTGCACTTAGAGTACTTCGCCTCAGATTCATAAACTGTCTGAATAAATAATGAACCTATTACAACAGCTTCTTTCCAGGTTTGTTAAACCTAAAGTTATGAGTTCACTGTTGCAGAAAGCTCTCTATCATCTAGCTGAGAATCAGACAACGATGACTTACTTACTGGCAATCAGGCAATGAATTTGGTGAAGAAACTTAGAGAGATCTGCATTCTTTTCGTCTGTCAGGGCTTTGTGTTTTGCATTTGCCTCTTATCTACTCCTGCTTAGCCATCTTGCACATTCTGCCAGTCATTTCTTAGTCATCTGTACTCCATTTTACCTGCTTCATTTATAGCATTTTTCTATCTTCTCATTTTATCAATCAAACTCGGTATTTCTTATCGTAAGATTTTCTGTAGGATTTGTCTTTCTACCTTAAATATTTATTATACAAGATAACTTCATAAATTTGATAAATTAGGTCATTACATACAGTGGCATGAGAAAACACGTTCTGTGGGCACTGTAGAAGAATGGAACACACGAAGCTGACAGAACAAATAGAATTCTATGAAAATAAGAGTAACATCACATTCTATTCCAAATATTTAGCTATTAGATTACATTGCTGGCTACTGAGTTGTGTGTCCTTTCAAAATGGTCTGGCATGTATTCTGTGCTTCTAGCACATGAAGTAACAAAAGGTACACACCTTACTGTTAATACTGAATAAATTATTGGAAATACTGTTCCACAAACATTAAAAAGTATCATCTCCTACCACTTGCAAAACGAGCACCTCTGTTAGGAATCGTGTGTTTTGTTTCTTATGTTCCATATCAGATGGTGTGCATTGTTAAATTATTGCTTATGAGATTCTTAGTTAATTTTAAGAGTGTGAAATGGGTGATCCGAAATCCTGTTGTATTCTAGAAATAATTGCATTTTCTTCTTGTTGTACTGTTACAAACTTCATTTTTCATAGTCATTTCTTACTCAAGAGTACTACAAAAATATAGAAATTGCACAGTCATGTCTTGTTAATATTCCACGGAAAATTTTCAGTGTTTCTTTTTCAAAACTAACCAGTTGCAACATTGTTTTATTTTGATTAATGTTACTTGACCTGTTTCTGCAGGTGGGGATGGAATGCGTGGTGGCGGCGGTGGTGGTGGAGGTGGTATCCCACCATATGCGCCTGTTCCTCCTGATCGCTATGATGATGGTTATCAAAATGGACCTGGTTCTGGCCCATATCCAGATCACTATCCAGAGCGCTACCAGCCTGTGGACAGGTAATAATTATTATAATTAATAAAAACCTTAATTCCCATGTTTACCTAAGTTGTCACTGTTATTTATTCTTGTGTAGATTTTTCAATTAAACTCATTATCATTTAAACTTTAAAGGAAATTTATTGAAATACCAGTTGGAATCTGAGTTTGTTATGCATGTAACCTGAAGAAACAATTTCAGATATGCACTGAAACCCGATTATGGAAGAGAGCCACTTCATCCAGCTCCTCCAAGACCAGGATTTGGACCACCGGCTTTAGCACAGACACCCGGTGGCCCTGCTCCAGCAGTTCCACAGCAAGGCTCTGTTATGATGGTTTATGGGTTAAATCTTGAAAAAGTCAATGCAGAAAAACTCTTCAATTTGTTTTGTCTTTATGGCAATGTTTTGAGGGTATGCATATACTTCAACATATTTGTGTCATAAATTATAAGTTAGAAATGGTGGTAGTTTTTAAAGTTGTTTAATAGTGTCTTAAAATGTCAAGGTACTCACAGCCTTAAATGTTATTGTGATTTGTCTAAGCTTATTTTAATTAACTTGTTTTTGGAGTGCCCCAATGTTAATAATACCTCCAGGGAATCTCCTGTATATAGTAGATCAAAACAGGTGAACAATGACAAAACAGTATTTCACATCCTGTGCTTAAAGCAAAAACAAATGACTATTCAATTCGGAAAAATTTGGGTTCGACCCATCACTAATTATTTGGAAACCTTATTCATTTAATTTGAATAAGTTATTCAGTGTAATTTGACAATGTAGCTAATAGAATACTATAATTACAGAGCCTAAAATTGACTTTATTTACTTACGTATGTATAACTAATTTCAGATAAAATTCTTGAAAACAAAAGAGGGATGTGCAATGATTCAAATGGGTGATGGTCTGGCAGTAGAACGATGCATTCACAATTTGAATAATGTTCCTCTTCTAGGCTCCAGACTGCAGTTGGGGTAAGAGCTATTGATAAATTTTGTATTTGTGTTCGGTGTTTTAGCATCAATTACTCAGTGTGGTTATTACTATTTAGGTTCTCCAAGCAAGCATTTTTGAGTGATGTGCAGAATCCTCATCCGCTACCGGACAAGACACCTTCTTTTAAAGATTTTATGGGTAACAAAAACAACAGGTTCATTAATCCAGCCATGGCCAGTAAGAACAGGATACAACCACCTTCAAAGGTAGGGACTTTCATTGTGAAATAGACTAATGACGATTCATAAAGAGAGGTCCATTGGTGTTACTAAAAGCAAATTTTTAATCTTCATGAATCTTCCAGATACTGCACTTCTTCAACACACCTCCAAATTTGTCTGAAGATACACTGAACAAAGTATTTGAGGAAAATGGTGTTCCACCACCTAAGACAGTTAAACTTTTTCCTCTTAAAAGTAAGTAAAACTTTTAAACAAAGCAACAATTTTATTGTAGTAGTCGTAATAAATTAATTCTCTAGCATAATTTGAATTTTCACAAATAAACATTGGGTCTTTGGCTCACGTATGGTGCTTTTACTGAACAAGTGACACACAGCTGCTTATGGAATATTCCATATAAAGTAACGGGGTGCATGCAATTTTTTAAAAGTTTAAAATTTTGTACTTAATAAATCAGTTTTAATAGGTTGGACATTCTACTGTATGGCGAGAATGGTTTGTTGGACATTGTTTTCCCTCAATGTTTGTAGCCATTTCTATAAGGCCATATGAGTTTCATGTAATGCAAGTGTACATTATTGGAGATTTTGGACCTTCATTTCAACTAACTGGCACTCTTTAAAAGATGTATATTAGTTACATACCTTACTTTATTCCATAAACAGTATAAAATTAAAATAGGTTTACTCATAACTTAGGATGAATAATACAGCAGCATGAATTTTCGTGTGACAAGTCACTTTTATGCAATTAAGTTTGCATGTTAAGAGGAATGTTAAAGCCAAATTTATCTAGTTTAGTAATTTACTTTGTTGTGTTATTGCGTAACTTAACTCATATTAAAAATTTCCCAATTTCAACCAATATTGCAAAAACAGATAATTGTGTAACATGAGTCATGTAATTAGTCATAGCTGCATTATTTTCATATTATAAGATAAGGGTATCCTCTTCTTATAATGATATCCTTAACTTCACCACAAAGAAAGGCCAGATTAGTTAATAGTGAGGGTATATATGATAAACTACTGAAAGCTACTGGAAGAAGCTACAAAAATTCAACAGAAATGAAAGTTCTTACAGTTGAGTCAACATTAGCAACATCTGTTATTAAAAGAAAGTGCCCAAAACTCGATAGAGACCTAGAAAACATAGGCAACATAATAGATCAGCAACCTAGCAAAGCTGGTTTGTTACTGTCACACAGTGCTCTAGGTAAAGCCATGGCTTGAGGCAGTTCTTCAGATAGAAAGGCTGAAAGACCCAGTTATTGCTGTAGTCCAAAATATACGCCTTAGTTCTGAAACTAAAGCAAGATTAGGGTTTAACATCCATTCAACAAAATTAGACTTTTTAACTAGTTTCTACTATTGTGACAATGTTTGCTGACTGTCACCAGACAGGAAGGATACAACAGTGATCAATGAAAATAATGTGGAAAAGAGTCTATTTTCATTGTGGAAACATATGAGGCATTCAAACATGATTACCCTAAGTTTAAATTGGGTAATCGAAGTTTGCAGAAATACGGCCGCCAATGCTCTATTAAGCAGCGAACTACTTCATAAACTTGTCTGATTATTATGAAAATTTCATCAATGCCATCAGCAGCCTTCACAAGAAACATGATATTTTCCAGCTTATAAAAATACCTTTTTATCAACCACCATATAGCAATCACCCAGTAAGCTTTGTTGCTGGAATGAACAAGGGTCATAGTACAGTATGTTAAGCTTAGGATTGGTGCCAATCATAATGTTTCATTTCTAAAGCATGATTTGCAGTGATTGAGCGCAAGGAACAGAACTGTTACAATGGAAATGAGATCATTTGGGCATGCTGAGGAGGACAAATGATGAAAATCAATGGTTTAGTAATTAGCTCATTTTAGACTGCTGACATACAGTATTACCCTATGTTTAACGTTCCCTGAATTAATGTCTGTGATGTTAATTTGCCATTGTTTTTGCATTAACATTTTTCTTCTGATTTGTGCTAAATGAAGGAAGTGGCTGACCTAATAGACAATGGCATGGCTTTTGCCTATATGTAGTTTTCATAAACTCTTTAACAGTTTTAAGCTTATTCAAACTTGTATTTTGCATTTTGTGGTTTACAGAAAACACCAAGTCACTTCCATCAGTAACAGTGTCAAGTGTCGGCTTGGTTTGCATAACTTACAATTTTCGTCCTTAACATGATGGGCTTATGAGAAGTGTTTTTTATTATAAAATATAAAATATTTAAGTATTTTTAGTAATGTTTTACCAACAGCGAGAATACTGGTTTTGTGTGTGTGTGTGTGTGTGTGTGTGTGTGTGTGTGTGTGTGTGTGTGGTCCAAAAAATAAGAGATGCTAATTGCTTTGAGAAAATACTTATACTTATTGGTAGTGTTTTACTTTGGCAGGAGCAGTTAAATGTTAAGCCAATGTATGAAAGTAGCAGGGTGTCCAGTGAACCTTGAAATTTTGAAAACTGGGGAAAAAACCTTGAATTTTACTCAAAGCCTTTAATTTTTGATATTTCACATACAGTGAAACCCCACTTTCATGTTCCTGGATTTTACATTTTTCTGCCTTTTACACAATTTTTTTGTTAGTTCACAATTTTAATTCATTCCAGCTTTTTCATTAAGATATTTACATTTTATGAAGCCATGAAACTTACGTAATTGACATAAATTAAAGCTGGCATGATTTTCACCTTAAAGTTGTATTTGAAATATTAAGCAGTAAAGTTGCTCGACATTTTTTGCGTTTATTGGAATGCATAGTTAACAGTAAGTTGCCATATGGTGCAGTGACTGATAAGCTGGTTGGAATTTAAGATTGCTCCCATCAGGCTTAACATCTACTGTTCATTAAAAATGTAGTTTTTCGTGTTTATTATGATGAGTTTTGAGAATGAATTTTTCATTGTGAACTGAAAATATTTAACTACTTTTGTGATGTTTCATAAACAGTGTGAATTGTAGTTTGCATATGTGTGTTTTTGCACATTGAAAGGGGGGAAAGTGTGTTATAATCTCAAAAAGACAGTAGGCCTACACTGCAACACATATTTACATTTGACAGCGCGATTAAATTCTCAAAAATCGTCTGAAGCATTGAAAAAATTAGCAACTAGTGCAGTATTTCATTATTTAAAGAATGAAAGACGAAGATGCAGCCTTCACAGAAACAAAGATTATGATGAATAAAATTGTCACATGTTTTCTATTTAGTTACCAGTTTATTACGCTTTGAAATTCAGATACATTTATTACATAATAAAAACAGTCCCTGCCTAGTATTGTGATGTCTGTTAAGTTATATATAGTATAAAAACTATGAAAATACAAGTTTGGTCCTATAAGCAAATTTTAGTGCTAAAAAAGTTATTTGCCATATTTAAAAAAATTAAAATCCAATTAAAAATGTTGAATCAGGGTTCCAATGTGAATTAGAACGAATTTGCCCAAAAATTAAAATGTATTGCTGTAATCCAAACTCTGGTTGATGATGATGATGATGATTTCAATTAACATTAATTTTTTTTATAATTTGATTGCAAAATTTTGCTGCCCTGTGCAGCCGCACATGTTGCTTCTGCCTAAATAGGGCCCTGAACATGAGAATATTGTCTTAAGATTCTGAGGAGCATACCTGTACTTTATTTAAAAGCATTGTTTTTAAATTAAAAAAAAAATAGATTTCGTTGAGTCTTGTACATTGATTTTTGGTTTGAATTTTTAATGGATATAAGATAATACCAATAATTATGTATTAAGGAACATAATTGTGGTTCTTTGTGTACATTTTGGGCCACTCGTGGTTTCTTAATGTTAAAAAATGCTTTCCCTCAAATGCACTCATATATTCAGCACTTTTGATATGTACGCAGTTAAAGATCTGTAGAAATAGTTGTTTGTACTTTTATGTCAAGTTAATAAATGGTGACTCTGGAGAAAAATTATTATTCCTCAGAAAACCTGGAAAAACCTTGCATTTTCATCATAAAACCTACAAATACTATGTTAATTGAGAATACGTAATTACATTATAAATTAAGTTTCATTTGTGTTAATCATTAAAAATATTCCACTCGAAGGTGAGATATAAAATTCTATTTGTAAGTAACAAATGTCTCTCATTCAACGAGTAAATATCAGTACAGTGCTCTTGAGAATTTATATATATTGCATCAAATCTTTCCTAAAATCAAAATACATAAAAATGTTCGTCAGCTTTGTATTACAGTATATAATACCACCAAGTGGACAGATTATTACTTCAATATTGTGGTGGTTGGGTGCACAACTCATTATGGAGTCCTCATACATTAATATATTGCACACAGTCAAAATATTGCAAATAGGTTGGAGCAAGTAGTCAGATATGTTATTTTACAAAATGTCTTTAACAATTGGCTGACTTCCTTTTTCCATATGGACTGATTTAAGGTACTAAGATATAAACAAGAGTACAGTACAAATTTTACTTTAAGATAGAGAAGTTTGTGTATTATGGAAAGTTTCAGAATGTTTTTCTTATGGCAGTGGCGGCATGGCATGCTGATGTTAGCAATGATCTGTGAATTGTGTAGAGTTAATGTTAGCAATGATCTGTGAATTGTGTAGAGTTAACTAAATCATTTCGTTATCATAATTATGCTATTCTTGCTTTGTGGTCGACAGGTTCTTGGGTATACCCTTAAATATAACCGTAAAGTGAAGATTTTGTTCCTAACAAACATTTCATCTATTTCACGTTTATTTATAATCCCTTTATAATTGGTAAATTATAAAGAAACAGTTAATGCATTTTATGTGGGAGTACACAGAACTTTCATTGCACTGACACAACTAATCTGGCTGGAAATTTCAGTTAGGCTGTACTTCCCATTTCTGTTAGGTGCTGCTTGTGACTAATTACAGTTTAGCATCTAATGCCCTATAAACATTTATCTCATTTGTGCAATAGTTTTATAAATGTGCTTACTTTATATTCCTAAATAAAGTTGATAGTAGAAAATGAATATAATCCAGTTACAAATATAATTTCTGACTCTGTACAGTTATCATTGTAACAAACCGCAAGACATATCTTATCAGTCAACATAATGTTTTTTAAATGACCTTCATAACAACTATGAGGCAGTTAATTATATAACTGGCTCCAATTTCAGTCAAAACCTATACTGATTTTTGTTTGTAATATACCATAATTGAGTCTCAATAAAAAGGGTTAATAACTCTGCCTCTCTAAAATTAGAAAAAATTCCGAATGAAGAGGTTCATAAAGACTACGTAATTAAATTTCTCGCAGTGCGAAGCATACTACTTGGCATGAAAGTTGCCGCAGGACCAGATTATAGAAACAGTACATTGAAAATGAAATATAAAATGATATTTTAGTTTGAGTTAAAAGAAACACTTTGGATTTGTTTTCATTTTAAGTCAAAGTAAAGCTGCAAAGTTTTTTAAAATCTACACATGAAGGGATGAAAAACCTAATAATTTTAAGTGATTTGATGTGGAATGACCCAATTAGTAAGTGTATATATATAGTCATTATTTATTTATCCAATATGACACTTTTAATTCATCATTATTCTCACCTTTGTTGCTGAGTTATATAGTGTCAACGATATGTTTTTGTTGAATATTATCATTTCTACATTTGATTAGACATAGTGGACTGAAAGCAAACCTTTTGTTTTATAATCATAATTTTAACAGGGCAGTATTTATGATACCCTGCTTAAAGGCATTTTTTATTATTTCCCCCCTTATTTAAGAAAACTGTGATGATAACCATTGTGCTACAAGAAGTTTTACAAAATAATAATCTTTTCTTTTGCAGCTGATAGAAGCTCTTCTGGTTTAATAGAGTTCGAAGATATTGGTCAGGCTGTGGAAGCTCTCATGATGTGCAACCATGTGCCAATTCAAAATCCAGGTGACTTTTTTCTTTTCTTTTTCAGTAACTACTAGAATATTTTTTGCAAGAAATCATTTTAAAGTGTGTTTTACAAAAAACACTAGCTGAACATCCGGCGTTGCAGGTGTATGTCTTTCCTAAACCTGCAGTCCCCCCCCCCCCCCCATCTCTCTCTCTCTCTCTCTCTCTCTCTCTCTCTCTCTCTCTCTCTCTCTCTCTCTCTCTCTGGGTGCATGAGGTTAAAGGTTCAGTCTCAAGATGTGCACTGGCTGTGTGTTGCATTTATTTGAAGCGTCAACTTCACAATTTCTCAATGTGATTTACATATTGCGGTGCAATGCTATGATTGCTTACCTCCCCCCCAGTCTGCTTAGAACTATTTTTAGACCGTCTAGTAATACTTATTTTCGTAAGTCCCTGCCATATGAACTTGCCTGCGAAAATGATTTCTTATCTGTTGCTGTTCCAGAGATATTTGGAGTAAAAATGTTGTACGCTATATCCTGTATAAGAAACATCATATTAAAAATCGGTACTATAATTTTTCTCTTCACATATAAATATTCATGCAACAAAGGAGTAGCAGTGTACCCCTTTTCGTCTTCATTGAGCTGCACCTGTCGAACTGTTATGTATCGTGCGTTGCTAAGCCACACTATTTTTCCATGGGTATATAAAAATCTCTTGCCTGTGGTTTAGACTTAAATGCAAATCAAATGAAAGTTCTGAGGGAGAGCTGCCACAACTCACTTTTGCCATCGAATATAAGCAGTGCTAGGCATGCTTCGCAGACTTAAAGGTAGATAGGCTTAATAGTGACAAAACTTGGGTGCTAATAGAAAGTAAATAAAAATAATACCACTGAATCAATGTTTTCAAGGAAAGAGATTCTGTATTCTGTATCTTCAAATGTAGCAGTGTTTCGAATATTTATAGCAACAACAAAAAATACTTTGAATGTATGTTCCTTTTTCTTCTGTAAGCAAACTTTATCATTTAGGCCAAAGATTTGCAGTTATTCTCTAATATCTTGTTTTCTTAGTCCTCTTGTGCAACCTTTTTAACTCATCTCATTAATTACATTTCTTGTGCCTGAATACAGCTCGTTTGCTTTTGGTAAAGGTCTCACATCCGTAGGTCAGTGTGGGGGGGAATTGCAACAGTTTTCTTTATTTAAATTCCAAAATTATGACTTCAGGGTTTTTGATAGTTGGAAGCTCTGAATGTCATGATTTTCGAATATGTGGTTATGCAGGAACCTAGTACTACAGCTTTAAAATTCAGTTTTGTGACTGAAATAGTGAGTGTTTCTTTGCATGCTTTGCATGAAGGGCGAGAAAAGATTTAGCTTATTTATATCTGAAATTAAAGTGATTGTTTGGCTTGTTGCTAATCAAAATCTCATATTTAATCACATTTTTCTTTTAAACAGGGTTTGTGTCCCATGTATCATCCTGAGTGTCGGACACCTGACACATTCACACACTTGCTTGTCAGCACTGTTTTTCTATGAATATTCCACAATTTTAGAGTTCGTGGTTGGGTTGAACACAACACAGTGAAAGTGAGACAGAAACAGATTTATTTACATTCTGAAAGATTCGGTACCACAATATTGGCCACATGATTCATCATGCTGTTACCAACTATTACCATAAACAGCTAACATCTAAGAAAGTATTTTCACAAAATGACTTTGCTTAAGCTAGACTGCTAATCTTAGACTTGAACCAGGTTACTGTACCTGGACCTTAATTAAAGGGAGGAAAAGCCTTAGGCGACATTTCAAAATTGAAACCTTCATGTAAACGCTGCTACTGTTGTTGCTGTTACACCTTAAAGTTAAGACTCTGTAGTGTTAGCACATTGATTGGAGGTTGGTAGACTACTACTTAGAAACGCAGTGATCTGGAAACATCTGCATCAGATGCGTGTACACATTGTCAAAAGTGTGCTGGTGTTTCAAAATGTATGATCAAAATCTATTAAAGTTCAAACTTCTGAGCTGAGAGGCCATGATTACCATACAGAACTACTTCTTCGGTTTTGTCACCAGCCACGGGAGACGTCTTCTGATGTCCTTCGGCTATTGAGAAGGAAGCAAAACAGGCTGGTGAAATTTTACATGTATGACATATCTGTAATAATTGATCACATGGAACATCCTCCAACATCGTAGGTGAATTATTACATGTTATAAGGCAGCTAAACCGGTAAAACCTTACACAGAAGCAACAACAGCAAATTAAACTAAAAATAACACAAGTTATAAGTTCATGGTATCCACTACTGGGAAATAATGGAAGGTTGGGCCAAGGATCATTTCTCAGTTTGCACAATAATATTTAACAACTAGCTTAATTCCCGCTGCTTCGCATGCATAGATTGGATGGTCTGCCTCGGTTGTTTTCACTTCTAAATATGAATTTTCATAGATCTAGCTTTAAAAATGCTACCTAATAAAGTAATTGGATACAACTTGCCACTCCCTAATGCCCCACCGATGGCAGAATTCAAAACATCTCAAAACATATTTTGGTTTTAATTCTAACCATGGTTCCAAGCCTAAATTTTCGCATTTCTAGCATCAAAATAGTAGCACACCCGGTTAATGGCTGAATGTCCTAAAATATCCAAACACGTGTTTTTAAAAATCCAATTAAAAATCTAAATCTGAAGTTTTGTATTTCTTGCTTCAAAATTCCTTGAATACCTACATATTTTCAAAAAAAAAAATTGTTCATTCTCTAATTCACCCCCTTAGGGATGGGAATATCGTAAAATCGCTGATGATGCGTACAGTTTAAGATAAATGTCGTCTACTAATGTCAAGTTTCTATCGTCTGTAGATTCACTGTTCAGCACCGTTTTGTGTAATTTAGAAATTGGTCAAGAATGCGAAATTTTTCTCTTACGATCGGCATCTTTCTTGGCAGTTTTACTTTTCAAACTGCAATATGTATGCTTGTTGCAGAAAAACAACTGAATGTGCATCACATTTGGTTGTGTATAATATCTTTACTATTATAGTGTTAAGACATCGCTGGTCTTCAGTTCGCAAGTTCTCGATGTACCCTTGTCAGGTTAGTAAATTAATAATTTTCTCAGTCCCTGTGATTCGGTACATGCGACGCCACCTAGCGAGCGCTAGCTGGGCCGCATTAACCCTTTCATACCCAAATTATTCCCAGTCATGTAAAAAAAATCTTATCATTGCAATAGGTGAAAATGGGTGTTAGAAACATAATAAATCCAACAGAATCACAGAAAATATTTTTATTTACTTTTTACAGAATGTTCATTGGAATGGACAAACCGTATCAATGGTTGTTACATCCTGCATTATGAAACATTTTGAAACAGTTCCTTCCTTTGACAAAACATAGATGGACATTGTATTTTTCACAAAATACAAGTGTTTTATTCTTAAAACTAGACATTTTACACTTTGAAGCTTTTTTTCGTCATGCTACTCAGGAAAATGTTAGTAAGATCTTTCCGAATTTCTGGTGCTGGACGAATTTCAGTGCTTGCTCTTTTTGCTTTTAGTATGTCGTGTAAATCATTACTCGGTGTGCCACGTTTCACTTTGGTACTATTGCCCATTTTTACAAGAGTGCCCCCTATTCTAAGCTTAAAATGAAGTAAATCCATTGTCACTATCGCTCCCAGTGATTCAGTATTTCTTTTGTATTCCAGCCAACTGTTCACACAGGCTAAATCTATAGCATGGAACAACATTCTCAAGGTCCATTTTTTAGATTTAATGAAAATTCTATACATGCTAATTAACTTATCTATTTTGTCAACACCACCCATGGCATGGTTGTAATGACGTAAAACTTCAGGCTGTGAGATTAAAACATATGGCTTTCTTGTTTTGTCCCAGTGCTGTACTTCATCTTCAGTACCACTTCGTACAAAATTTGATGCCCCAACTACTGGTCTGTTATCAAACCGTTTACACATTATCACTGATTCATTCATGCTCACCACTTCGTCAGAAAAACCACGCCCTTTCTTTTTCAAATCCGTATCATTCGTGAACGGTACATTTGGCATGCGACATAGTCTTGCTGTTGCTGCTGCATATGTATTTTTTAGTTTTAATATTTCTAGTAAGTTTAATGTTGTGAAGAAATTATCAAAATATAAATATAAAAAAGCATGTTTACTGTTAATTCTCTCAACAAGTTTTAGAACAATAGATGCCCCCAAACCAAACTTCTTCACAAAAATGTTTGAAATTTCTGGAGTATCTCCTTGATACGACAGAATGTCATAACACAGACCACTTCTTCCACATAATAAAAACAGTTTTATACCCCAAGGTTTAGGCTTCCCTTTACAATACTGCTTTACTCCTAAATGACCTTTGAAAGGAATAATTTAGTCATCAATACAATTCTTCCTCAATCTGTAGTTCCAAACATCTGCGTCTCATACAGTCATAAATGGGTCTCACTTTGTAAAATTTGTTTTTGCAACTTCCTGGCCTTGCCAGGTTGTCAACTACATGGAAATTTGATCTCGGTTGAAAAAATGTATCACTGGACATACTTTCCACAAAGAGATCTAACTTCAGTGCCGAATCCCAGTACATTCTAACTATGGGGAATTTCAAAAATCCCATAATTATATGTAGCCCTAGGAAAGCCGTTTTATTTTATTTATTTATTTATCTTTCCAGCCATATTTTGTAAGCAAGCATGAGAAATGTAAATTGAAAAATATTCAATAGGTGTCATGGTTGCACTAAATACTGATCTTCACTTACAGGTGTAATTGGGAGTGTAGATGATTTTTTTCTCCATCTAATATCACTTCTTTCAGTAAACACACAATCAGATTGAATAATGGATTCAACATCATTTGAGGCCTGTGCATATGTATGATGTTGGTCATTTTCTTCTGTGCTATCACTATCCTCCTGCAATTGTTCGCCTTGGTAGTTTGTAACTACATCAGCACCTGAAAATGACTATGCAGAATAGCAACAACCAGATCTAAATATATTTAATAGTCGTTTTGGATTATCAAGTTTTATTATTACATACCAGGTCTAATGCATTGTGGAATAGATTCTGCATCATCTGGGTCGCTTTCTTCATTTTCTGAGGATTATAAGTCAGAAACCTCACCTGACATAAGCAATTCCAGTAATGTGGAATAATCCTTCTCAATATGATAAAATCCTGAAAATCAATATGACAAATGTAATCAATTTCATGAACCATCTGGAAACAAGCCCGAAACAATAACATCAGGCACAATTACTACAATAGTGTACATAAATGCTTACAATTTTTATCTACTGAACCTTTGGTAATGTAAAATAATAGTTTCACCCCCTGTCCTTATAAAAAAGGTGCAGTTGCATTACAGAAGTTGTTTTTACATAGCAGTGATACATTACAAGCACACAAGTAAAAACGAGCATTGACACTAAAGTCCATTTCAGTGGGCATCAGTATTCTAACGGCGGTAATACACTGATTTTTTCAAAGCCAGTGGCTAATTTTGCTACAGAAAGCACCCAAAATCTTACTAAAACAAATAAAACTAAAAAAACTCTAACCTTTAAACACGTAAAAAGATGGAAATGTGCACCTACCTTTGACATGCTTCTTCTGTGTGACCATCTTGTCTCGTACGACGACCAAATACTTAGTCACTTCACCACTAGATGGCAGCATCACCTATCATAAATACAGTTCAACCATTTATTTATTGTTCTAGAAAACCTAAAATAAAGAATACAAACACAGAGGTTAATTACTCACCTAACTGAATGGTATTAATCTGTTAGTAATGAGGCACTGTCCGCTAAATGACAGTAACCTATGACTTACGAACTTTCCGTCACAGGCATACATTAACGTATGTCGACAGTCTGTGTATTGCAGTGAGCTCAAACATAATATGGAGATGGTACTATATATTCTGAAACCATGAGGCTAGATGTATATTTGTCTCTCTAATTCAGTTGTCAGTATTTTGATCCTAAGCACTACAGTTGTCTTTCCAGTGTTTATATTGAGATAATTGGTGTACTTCCAGAGTAGTTAATGCTCAGTTAATGTATGTCTTGTTTCCAAGTGTTATCTTTGAGCATCTGTTGATCGTCGTATTCCTCCACATTTTACGGATTTTTGTTCGCCACACTCGCCCACCGCGACCAAAACACCATAGTGCATACCGCAAACCTAAAGGCTACTCTCATGCATAACCGCCATTGGTCTGCAGTGAATAATTTTGGCTACCAAATGAAATATACAGACTTATGTCCCATGTTCCATTTTTATATGTGTATATTGATTACAACATGAAGCTGTAAATCGGATAAATTCCAATGACTGATCGGCACAAGTAGCCTAAATTTACAACATATGCGTGCAACACGACTTGCAATAAAACATGCCCAAGATAAATTAACGCCTTACTGTCTTATTAAATGGGGCCTGCAATAAAATGCATTAATCATAGTGAACATTCAACCATACATAGGAAATTAAACATGAAATCAAACTAGGTGGGAGCAAAGTTACCGAACAGTATATATGTATATTTTAGGGTCCCATGTACACTGGCACTCACGGGCACATACCAAGCAAGATCAAGGAAGAATATGCAAATGGTTCTTGATGGTACCGGGCAGAACCTGACCGAAAGGAAGGAATAGTCAACTTCAGATTCCCGACCGCTCGTCTCAGCCACCTAGGCCCTGGGCTCGGAGCACTGCACTGCACCGCCCGGCACGATCAACCGCCACTGGCTGGCGAGCCACGCTCACATACGAAAAAGACAGGCTCAGATTAACAGCATGAACATATAAAATTTACAACCTTAACTAAGTAAATGGGTAACTGACCATTAATCTAAACAGCCCCAATCTTAATGGCATGAACATATAAAAATCACTAACTCAACAAATAAAATAACTAACAAATCTAAACATCACCTGCCTAAGTACAGTCAGGGAGAGCCACAAGAGGCAACAACAAACTGTTCTAATAGCGACTGTGGCTGTAACCTTAATAACAACACGTTAACAGCATGACATGGATAGATATATACACAACAGGTGATATCACAGACTACAGATAACTTAAAATGGTAATTCAATTACCAGATCAATAAATCCAAGGAAAGTGCTGAAAAAGAGTGCGTGCTCTGTCAACACAAATGTCCACAAACTGGAGTAACAGGTATCTCGGACCAATTACACACAGAACAGTAACACCATTAACACCCCCCCCCCCCACACACACACACACACACACACACACACACACACACACACACACACACACACACACACACAAAACTAAATTAGCAGTGCACTGAGTAAAATTTGACATATGTATATACTCTGGTAGAAATACCCAGACAGAATGTCAGCCAGTTGGAAGGCACTAGTCAGTGACTATGTGAGCAGATAAACAATCGGCTGACTGTTTAAATGTTGTTACTGCGTACACATGCACACTAGATCAATACTATCCTTCCAAACCCGTTTCCACTCTCAAACATATGGAAATCACAACCAATCCGCACACTGAGAACTCTGCTGTCTGTCTCAATTACTAGCACTTGAGGAAAACGAATGGCACATAAACAGACAAGATTGGCCTCTCTTCCTGTCCCTTTCATGCAGGCCTGTTATTCCAACTAGCAGCACTCAAAATCACGGCTCCAGAGATCCCAACGACGTGGCCAATAATCGCACACACGTTAAAAGCCCAAAACAGCCCACACAGCCAAACTGCCTCATTCCCCGGAAAACACCTCATGAGCCGTTGGAACCGCACTGAGGTCAAGCCAACGACCCTCTTTCGACCGCCCGTCATGCGGCATCGAGCTCAGGCAAAGATAACACAGCAGTCGCTAACATCGATACATGAACCGCAATCGTTCAGTAGGCAATAAATTAATAAGAAAGTTCAGCTAATGTGCCCAATTTAACCTTCATGGTACCTCTACGGTCCTATTAATTGAAGGCCTAGTATGCTTAGTTTTATTGAGAATCTGTATTGTTGGCATCTTTCCTGAATTTATTCCAAGATTTAACATTCTGTGTTTTCATAATAATCATTTCTGATACGCATTGCACCCTTTACAACAACAAATTTCTTCATTAAACGTGCGGCAGTTTTAGCCTCTATTATACACCATGCTTCAGATCTGTTTCTACTGGCGCACAACTCACTGGTGTAGTGTGCCAGTACTGCTAGAGGGAGGGAGGTTTGGCTTGCACCTTACCACTCAGCTCTAATGGCCATACTCACTCATGTTGCTCATGACCAACTGTCATGATAGTGCCAGAGTAATTTAGTCTAATATCGTGACACATTCATACGAATCAGTAACAATGTTCATAATTATATCTGTCAGGGCAAATTTTAACCTGTAAACTTGATGTACGAAGCGGAAGAAATGGACTAATTCTCATTTGTTGTTCATGTGATAGATTCAAACTGGCTGGTGGTATTACCTATCGATAAATTTTCATGTACGCCTAAGAAAAATTCCCCAAGTGAATTTTAAGACTGGGAGGAGTGCACAATGGATTTACTGTGTAGTATACATGTTAACAAAGAGATTTCAATTTTAGTGATTTTATATGACATAGTTATGTTACTGATGATTTGTCAGATTTTCTGTCTGTAAAACACAGAAATGGTACAATGGTCTAACCAGGTTAGAAACTTAAAATTTGTACCAGATTAAGTTCTTGTTCATACACGTGCCTTCAGTGTGTGATACTCCTCTTGCTGCCTGCACCTCACCAGTTAGGTCCTTTCCATCTGTTTTTACAATGGAAAGATAGCTGACCATAGTAAGCCGATTTTAATTGCTACGCTTTTACTTGAATATTCATCAAAGACAGTAATACCTCTGTGATATAAAAACCATCCTTTTTTTTCTGTTACAAATAAAGTAGGCTTTAGCTGCAAGGATTGTATGGTGGTCATAAAATGGTGTTTGAACACATGGCCTTCTGTTTACACCTATCTTGTCTGGGAACTACTTTATATGAAAATATACGTGCTAGAAGTACATCTGAAGATTGGAATTTAATTAAATCCAGGTAGCCATTGGCTGTTTAATTTATAATTCCTAGTAAAGTGCTTCACTTTGTTCAAGAACATATTTTGTCTTAAAATTAGGTTCATACAAACTACAGCATTAATGAGTGTTATGAAAATGGTATTTTTTTTAAGATGTAGAATTGTTAAAATAAATGGATTAAAATATGTAATCTGTCTTTTGGTTTCAGGTGGAAAGTTTCCATACATCATGAAGCTTTGTTTCTCATCATCACGTCAGATTCCAAATTCCATGCGTCATGGAAGTGATCAACAACAGTCATCCCAGCAACAACAGTCTCAGCAACAGTCACAACAGCAGCAAGATGAGATGCAAAACAACGGACAGTAGACACTTCTCATCTTTCCCATCAGGTCCTTTAATATTATATGCTTAATTAAGTTGCAGCTCTTTAGTGTTACTTTTTCACATGATGACATTTACTTAAAATTTGTATTAAAAGACCTCTTGTATAAAATATATTAGAACAGCCGGAATGCTCACTCCAGTTAATTTTTTACCATGCATACTTTACAGATGTGCATGCTGATCAACCAAATGTTGATTATCAGAATAACTCATTATAAAGCTGTTTGCTGTAGTTGATTCATGTGTAACGCCTAGGGTAATTTAAGTTACTTAGAGCAAATGTGTCTCGACAGCTTTCTCCGTTTCCAAATAATAATCCTTTCTTTCAAAAAGACAAGACTTTATCAGTTATAAATTCCCTTAAATGTTTTTTAAAAAGAACACACATACAGTAGAATGTTTTTATCGACAAAAAACATACTATTTGTGTGATTCTAAATTTGAATATTTATCACTTCCACCTTGCATTTTGAATTTATTCTGTTTGTGGTAGCATTTGAGATACCACTTTCCATTGACAAGAGTTTTTCCTTGCTCTCATGTTATGTGTTTCTTTCCAGTCTTTGGTTTTTTCATATTCATTTAGAAATTATGTAACATTTTACCAACATATGTAAAAATTGCAGAATTATAATAGAATTCCTAATGTATGTTTAGATATTTTCTCCTTAGCAGCACTTGCTTAATTTTGTATTGTGGTTGGAATTTTCTTTTTATCATTTGCTGCAGATAATGTGGATTTGTATTTTACTGTATGATGCAACAGCAGTTATCAGTGTTAAAAAATTGGAAATGCTTGAAAGATTAAGCTAATCTAGAGAGCAAGTGAAAAAAAAAATGAAATTTACAATGATCATCACAAAGTGAAGGAAGGCCAAAAGCGCAGCAAATCAGTGGTGCCATAGTTGTTGCTGCAAACAGACTTAACATAAATCCTCACATTAATTTGTGAGGTGAATCTAAAACATATCAATATAGTGCTTATATATAAATATATATATATATATTTAACAAAAATCTGGAAGTATACTATTTTGAAAGTATCATTCCATAATTTTTAAAGATGTATTGGTGTTTTTTACATGTTGAATGTGTAGTGTTCCATGTCATATAGCAAATACATTTGCTGTCCTGCACTCCTTGGTCTTCCTGCAGACTTTGTTTTAGGACCTTAAGTTCAGTTTTGTTCTGATAAATGGATGTGAAACTTATATTTTGAGAGTGAAATATTTAAATGTACTTTCAGTACGAACCACTGCTTATGAAAGACAGTAGTTTAAGGTAGTATTAATTTTAAGGCATTGGATAAAGGATCCTAACCCTAAATAAGGTTCCTGTGTCCAGGTTCTATAATTAGACCTATACCCGCATTTTAGGTGTCCATTACTTTTTGTACTGATAAGTTCAAATAAAAATTTTCCTTTACATTATTATTTGTTGTTTCCAGTAATTTCTTTTTTTGTTTTAGCACTTAATTTGTTAAAAAAGTTAACATTAAAACATGTCACATTACACGCCATGTATGCAATGATAAGAGAACACAAAGAGGACTCTACTTAAAACCTGCTCAGTTGCACTGTGAGGTTAACATTTTGTTTATAATTATAAAGCTTAGTCAAATAAATTAGTATGTGTGGGGCAGGGGGTGATGCATATTGGTAAAAAAAAGTTTGATTTTTGAAGAGTGTGTGTGTGTGTGTGTGTGTGTGTGTGTGTGTGTGTGTGTGTGTGTCTTGGGCGGGGTGTTTCTATCACTTTCGGTGTCCAGCTTAAGCTTTTTCTTGTCTGGGAAGAAAAAAAATAATTGGGAGTCGTGTGTTGTGGAAAGGGCAGGGGAGAGTGCTTTTGTGCTTAAGTGTTGACCTAGTGACAATGACTACTTTGCAATTTTGAGAATATTGCAATGGTGAGAAATTGTGGGAGTGAAGGTCACAGTTTGCCTATGAATCTGTCAAAAATGTGTACTACTGGTGTAGTGACTACTGTCAATTTTTTGCTACACACACATCTTTCACAAAGAGGTACAAATTGGGAAAAGTTTCTTTCTTTGTGTATTTTTGAAAGACCATTCCTTTACATACCTGTTCATACGGATCTGTTTAAATTGTGCTGAAAATTGCACTCTTACTTCAATGTGTGAATAATATGTAGAAAAACTGTTATTTCTTAAAAATCGCTATAAATATTAATCGTTAGTAAAGAACATCTTCCATATGGAGAACACCACTTAAATCCTGCCAGAAAGGCGATGGTTGATAATTACTGAGTTACTAAAAGTATTAAAGTACTTAGTACCATTATTGTAATTACTGAGATAATTACATTGCTGAAGGCTGTTGCCATCACAGTAGAGACAGGTGTTAAAGCCGATCTTAATTTTGTTGATTTGTGTGTTCTTTTGGCTTCAACATAGCAGCAGAATGCTATAAGGGTTTAGGCTGCCACTCTTATAAAACTTCCATTATTTCCATTTGAATGTTTAATAATTTGAAACAGCACTAGTGAAAGACAATTTCCTTGGGAATAATGAGGGGTAATATTTAGTTGGAGTTAAAGGATTTTTTCAGTGATCTCAATTTCTAATTTCATTACTTTAACGTAATCATTGGCAGTTTTTATTTTGATTTAAAAAGTTATTAAATTTATTCTACAGGTACATAGTAATGCCTAATAACATTCTGAGTATTATAAACTGGCACACCTCAATCCCATTGGTCAGGCAGGAATTCTTAGGGGTCTCATCAGAGAGACTTACAACAATCATTGCTATAAATAGCACATGCAGCAATATGTGCAGTTGACAAACATGTCCAAGCAGTCAAATGGGGGTTGAAAGCAAGAAAAATAAGCCTTGAAGTTGATTTATTGGCCAAAAATTAGTTCCTTACTAACAGTAATAGTAAATTTAGAGACTAAACGGCATTCCTGTTAAGTGTGAAGCATGACAAGTTATAACGTAACATTCCTGCCAGCTTACAACAAGCAATTAAATAATTTTAGGTGATAATTATGAATAATTAAGAAACTTGGTAGAATAAATTTAAAATCAATATAACAGTTTTTGAGTCTTCTCTTGAAAATATTGAAATTTTATTTTTAAGAACAATATGCATAATGCTGTGTAAAAATTCATGGATTAGAATATGAATTTACCTCCTTCAGTTCTAAATGTTAAATGTTGACAGGGTAGTAACTGCAGGAACCTTACATTACACACATGATTTTCAATAACTGTTGGCATTTTGATAGTTTATAGTGATAGACATTGCCAAAAACTATTCATACATAATTTTATTTGCTGACATTGTATAATGTTCTACATGTTCTCATTGCATCATTTCAGACAATTACACTTTCTGCGCCCCCTCTGTGGGTTGCCTACTGTAACACCATATTCAGCTTACATTATACACAAAGAAAAGAAGATTTGGCCAAGACAGTGGATACAGTGAACATTAACAGTGAATCACACTGAACATTAAACTCCTTTTACATTTTACATTGATGTGCTTGTCATAAATTACCATGTGTGGAGTTTCGAAACTGTAAACCTTTCATAGCTTACTGCATGACATTGTAATATGGATAGACTTTTTATTACTTCTTTTGTTAATCATGTGCATGACTTAACTTCACTGCATAATAAACTGCCTAGAAGAATGTGTGATTCTTTTAAGCAAGATAACATAACACATTATTGTTTTCAGGAATGTACAAAACTTAGTCTATTTCTTTTGTTTTGAAGGCTTAATTTTGGTTTTATGTAGTGAAAGTGGAAGAGTCAAGTGACTCAAGTTTCCGGTGGTCTATGCTCCTGCAGCTAACAACAGTTTTGCCACCACCCCTTCTACACTCTCCCAACCCATCTTTAACTGTTTTATTGAGAAAAATTATGCATGCATCTATAGTAAATTAAAAAAGTTGGTAATTTGCAGTTAATTGGAAAATTTTAAAATATTTTACTTTGTTTTTGTCTTTCTTGTGATTTTCATTACGCAGTAGTTTGCTGATATGAAACTATAAGGAAATGAAAACTACTGTAATAGTCTTTTAAGTATTTAACATCTTAACAGTGCAACAAAGTTCATAAACAGACATGGAATAATTAATGAAATGTGTGTGCGAATTTTTTCTCTCCTTGTAACCAAACATTTCTTGGCAAGCTTTGCAAATACTGGTTGCTGTAAAAGCTCTGAATTATTTTAGTGCTATCACTATTAATTCAACAGTTCTTAAAACTGCAAGTCTTTCTGTGTTATACTCCACAAAAAAACATTCCTACATCAGACAGTAAGGACTCAAAACAGACTATAATCAACAGAGATACATACACGAAACTTACAGCCTTTATCAGTATCAAACATGCACAGACTGTATACAATCACAGATGCAGCTCAGTGTCACACATCTGCAACTGATGCATTTGGAATGCAGCAGCCGAAGACGACTGCTTTGTGTTAGTGAGCTACACCTGTGATTGTAGGAATGAGTTTGTTCTTTACTAATGAAGGCTGAGGCTGAAAGGTCGTGTGTGTGTGTGTGTGTGTGTGTGTGTGTGTGTGTGTGTGTGTGTGTGTGTGTGTCCATCTTTCTGGTGTGTTGGAAATTACCATTTTATTGAATTTCAACCTGGACTGTCTGTTACACAGTAACTCTACAGGTTATTACTAGTGTTTCGAAGGGTTAAGGGGGGGGGGGGCGTGTATTATGTTCTTTTCAGTTACAGAAAAAACACATAAATACTCTTACATTTTATATGAAGTGGATATATTGGTGTCTATCACAGTGAATTTGAAAATAATAATACTCAGTTGTAAATACTGCACGAACTGAAAAAGCAAACTTCAACCTTTGCTATCATGTCTGTATATGGAGATGTTCATTTTATTTTTTGCATGTTTTGATTGCTTTATTTTGCTTTGTGTACATCCTGAGAAATGTGTGTACTGCTATGAAGTCGCACACATTTACTTACCTATGCAGTGAGGCCCTACAATAGATTCAAAAAGTGATAACAAAATTCCATGAAGCAGAAATTGTGTAAAAGTGTAAAAATGGTAATTTTGTGGTCTAGTAATTATTGTCCATCACCTTTTTAATGTCAAGAGTGCATTTTCAGTGAAATTACATATTTACTGAAGATCATTATACTATTTTGTAAAGTTTATCACCACATGCATTGCCATTTACTATGCACAAAGATATAATTTGCTTTATATTTGTAGATCAAATTTAAGAATTGTCATATACATAAATATATATATATACACACAAAGATAGTTAGTTTAAATGGGTAATAATAACAAGTTAGTATATTCCAGTGTTGTGAAATTCATATTGTGGCTGTAGGTATCTGTTGTTTGTATTTGATTGTAACATTCATTTGTGCCAGTTCCACTTAAATGGGACTAAGAAGCACATTACTTTTGTAGATATTTATTTTCTCATTATGTCAAAAGAGTTTTAGTAATTTGAATATTTACCATACATTTTAATAAAAATGTTTTTTGTTATAATAATTATTATTATTGTGTTATAATGGAAAAAATTTCCTTTTAGTGTAGCATTGGTGAAAAAGCAATAGTTCATTAGTATTACTGATAAAGACAAGACTAGTTATGTAAGATGAGAAAAGCCATTCAAGTCAATTAAATGAAAATAAGTGTATTAATGCTAAGTCATGTTTCGAGCCTCAGCTTATGTAGGTGTTTTTGCAGATTAACCTAGTTGTGTCATTACCTGAATGGATACTACTTGTGTGTGTGTGTGTGTGTGTGTGTGTGTGTGTGTGTGAGAGAGATTTCAAAATTAAATGACACATAAGTACTCCTAGACTTCTGTTTTGAAATGATTCCATGGGTTGGTTGTTATTTCTCAACCATAAATTATCACAAGAAAGCAGTGTTATTGTATGGCTATTACTATTTGTATACCACTTATTGGTAATAAATTTCAGGTATACATCAAATTACTATGAGTACTGTAACAATGAGAAGTGGTAGGTCTTAATATAATTTATGTGGACAATGTAAGATAGCTATATGTGCAGTTTAAAATAAATTTTTAATCGAACCTGTTCAGATACTTTGTGCCAAATTTCAGGTTCACATTATAATTTATCCAGTGACTTTACCTTCTTTACAAGTTAATTTTGTTGTGATAAGATGTAACTTACGGTTGAAATTTTTTTTTTTTTTTTTTTTTTGACATACTGTGCAAATTTACTTAAAAGTTCAAAAAGGTCAATATTTGTAAATGGATTTGTGGTTCTTAAGTGATAAAATCTTTATTTATATGGTGCATTGGTAGAACTGAGAATTTTTCTATTCTGTTGGTCATGAGGCACTACTGTATTAATGAATCTCTAAATGTTTAGATTTGACCAATGAGATTCCCTCTTATTGTTATACGCAACTGTTGGTAGAATACATGCTATTATATTTTCTTTCTTAACAAATATTTCTTTAAAATCTTTCATTCTTTCCAAAGCTTCAGTTGTGTGTCATATGTTAATGTATAAATATGATGCACTGTTTTTCAAATGTTCAAATATTTCTGTGGAATCCTTGCATAAACTTATCAGATTGTTTTGCAATTAAGTTAGGTGTGTGTGTGTGTGTGTGTGTGTGTGTGTGTGTGTGTGTGTGTGTGTGTGTGTCCATGGAATTTTTTCAGAACAGTTTCAATGAAACTTGCTGATACTGTGACAGATGTAAATTTTATGCAATAAAACAATGACCAAAACCTGGATTTTGTGTGTGGTGGTTTCCACCCTCCCCCAAATCCAAAGTCACTGTCGTAGCCTACTTAGAATCTTCAATGTTTGATGTATTCATGTCATCAATGGTATGAAAATATTAGCTATTTAGCCATAATTTTACCCGTAAAGATCTTCGCATTACCAAAGATTTGTTAAATTTTTAACAATGGAAGATCAGAGGAATGTTAATAATGGAAGCTAGCTAACTCACCTAAGAACAATGTTATTTTTTTCCCCACTTAAGTCTGCTTTTAAGGAATAAATTTAAAAAAATTCTGATTTTATGAAATTCCTAATTTAAGGCTACAATGTTTTTATTTGCTTTAGACTTAACACAGTATTTTGTGATACACGATGTCAGTGTAGTGCTATGGCAAAAAGCTTTCAACATATAGGAAAGTGATTTCCATGTTAACTGGTTACATGATCTGATACAGTCGAGAATTACGAAGCACATGCTGCGAAGTGTCCCATTGTTTTTTCTCTTGCAGGAATTAAGCCTGCAAACGTTGAACACTTACTTTTTAAAAGAAGCTGACAATCATCCATGATATTGAAGACAATAGGAACATAAATCTTTTTGACATGGCAAAGAAATAAGATTTGGCATTATAAAAAAACAGATCTGTTCAATGCCGATTGTAGTGGTTCTTAGGGATTCAAAAGGAGGAACATTTGCATGCTAGCATTCAGTGACTTGGAAATTATTCTCTTGAATGGTTTAAAGAAGTGAGGAGTTGGAACATTCCTGTTAGTGGAAAATTTTAATGCTTTAATGCCTTGAACTAATAAACCTAACAAAATAATTTGATATGGCTGGAAGCAAGCTTAGGGTTAATGTCCCATCGGTGGTGTGGTCATTAGAGGCAGAGCTCACACTGTGATTTTGTGGGAAGGAATGGGGGAATAATGGAAAACTTGAATCTGGATGGCCAAAGGTAGGTTTGAACCACTGTTCTTCCAACTAAGAGTCCAGTGTTCTTGGGTTCAATTCAATGTAGTGTAACCTGTTACACTACATATCATTCTCCCCCCCCCCCCCCACACACACACACACACACACACACACACACACACACACACACACACACACACACACACACACAGTCAAATCATTCATCATATTTCCACCACAATTATTTCACATAATTTTTTACAATAAATTAAAAGTACAGTGAGCACAAATGGTATTTATCTAGCATACATAGTCTTTAATGTAGAATATCAAATAACAAGAACTTATGTCGGAGGTAAATATAAATGTTCAACTTTTGACGTTAATTTAATTCAATTCCATAGTCTTTGCAGTCACATCTGAATATCACGATGAACCCAATGAAGTCTAGGAGAAGTGCACTTAAGTTAATTCTATAAATTATTACCTAAATTCAATATTTGAAATGAAACACCCAACTTGGAACTTCAGGGGATAGACATAGAAGTAAAGGGCAGGGGTTTATTTATTAATCTACTAGCAAACTTAAACACTATGGTGGTGGTAAGCTCTGTCTTATCTACCCACCAGGTAGTATAAAAGCCTATATTGGTAACTACCTCACAACAGATCAGGCCCTTCCTGTAAGCACCTGATTAAAAGTAGCAACATATTTCATGGGTCAGCCTACCAGTGGCACCTCATGAGCAAATCTGTTAGGCATGTGTGGCTTCCAGTGAGTAGGATGGAAGTGGGGAGGTTGCATAATGGGGTAAGTGTTCAGGACAAATGGCAATTACAAAATAACTTGTCACACAGATAATCCTCTTTGGCTTCTATGAATATACAACAAATGGCATGCGCTTAGTGTAACTATTTACATATCTGCCTGTATCGATGCCAGATGACCAAAAGATAATTAGCGGTTGAGAGGTCAAATACTGCCCAGATCTCTCTTCCTGTTTAGGTATTGGGCAGCCTGTCAGTAGCAAGTGGCAGCAATTGAATTTCAGCCAAAAACCGGGACTTTAACCCATGAGATCTCACGGCTTTAAGAGTTAAACGATCGTTCGCGTGTATAGCCTATTGCTCAGATTACACGACCAGTTCGAAATGTACATAATAATTGTAAACAAGTAATTCCTGTAGTTTTAGTAAGGAAAAACCTCAAAGTTTAATATTCAAAAGTAACAAAATGCCAGTCGTTATTTTACGGTGAGGAAAATGCTCAGATCGCTAGTGCCTGCGAGTTAAATAATATTCATCGCTTCATATTCGTGTACAAAAACATTTTCAAATATATTTCTGGGCGGTTTAAAAAGTTTTATAGTTATAGGTTACGTATTCCGTTATCTATTTCTGTATTTATCTCAAAGTGCTTTCAACCAAGCGACTCAAATCCTCGCGATGTTATCGTAAGGCGCGACTACGAAATCGCATCTATAATGAAAGGCGATATTTATTTGTACTACATTTTAGCAATATTCGTAATTGCAGGGCTTCCAATAACTCATTCTGACTAGATTTTTTACCGTTACTTTGAGGAAACAAAAAGCATTAGGCTACAATGCATTGTCAAAATATATTGTTGCTTGATGCCTAAGTTGGGAGTAAATGCAACAATACTTCCAAATAATTGTATCAAGGTAAAGGAAACAAAAATTTTAAAAGTTTGTTACTAAATAATTGGACAATGTCTAAATTAGTGGTCAACCATTTGAAAATGTTATTTGTTAAGATAAAGGAAATACATCCTGCACACTACCATCTGTAGTCATCCCAAATTTCTATCCAAAAACTAAAAATAATCAAAAATTCTGTCAAATATACATTAGACCTAATCCGATAATTATTTATAGATATATGCAAAGAAATATTTTTGTTCATAAATCAATGAAATTTGGGGTTAAAAGGGTTAATGTGAAAATCATTAAAATGGATAAGTATATAGTGAAATACAAAAGGACTTCGACGTATCATGTTGGTGACGGTGATATGGAATCGATAGCGTGTATGATTTGTGCAAGTTTTTGGTTTTGCTTTGTATTTATTTATTTATTTATTTATTTTTCTTTAGAAACACCTGGGTACGCTACTGAGCATACCTCAAGCTTTTCAAAAGTTACGCCTATGTTTGTCAGTAAGAATGATAGAAAATTCCTGTGACTGATGTAACATTGGTAATATATAAATAGTAAACACAGTCATCGTGTACGTATTGTTGATGGGTGAACTGTTTTTCATGCGGGCCTTGCTAGTGTCAATGAGGAGTCGCGGTAACAATTAAGAGGATAATTAATTTACTTAGCGGACAAGGGTACATCGAGAACCTGTCAACCATAAAACAGGAACAGCATTAATTATTTTATGGTCAACATGCTGATTGTCCTCCAAAATGATGTAAGTATAACTCTGTAATACGGTACGCGACTTGCAAAAAGGCAGTTTCTTTCAGTTGTAATTTATTGCTTTAACAGCTGTCTTATAACAACACATTAAAAATATTGTTAAATATATTTAGAGAAACGCTATCTACATCTTTCTGAGATGAAACAGAGTGAAACAATCATTTCAGAGAACTATAGAGTGAATCTAAGTGTGAATCTAATTTACCTGCGCCCAAATGGATGAAGTAATTCATCGTGTTTTAGAGTGAAGTGTTTGTCCGTCATGTCAAAACAGAGTAGAAATCTATATCAGAGCTCATAAGAGACTGTGTATCTGTGGGTTACATGTGATCACAAACGAATGCATTATGCTCTTGGTGCAACGCAAAGATAAATATTTCTTCAATGGGGAACAGCCATGCAAGAAACATAAACTTTCCATAAACAAACTGACGTCTGTTGCTTTACACAATATATATTTCACTGTACGTTTAGTACTAAAAGAATTTAAAAAATGAAACAAATTCATTAAAACAAAATAATGTTTTCATTAAATTTCTGCTGTTGCGTGTTATTTTACCAGATGATACTAGAATGCAAACACCACACAGCTGTTGCTCCAGATATTTTTGTATTCTCAATTTCATCTTGTCAAAGTTCAAGAACTCGACGACAACATTGTGCATTATTACGCATGCTGTGTCATTAACATTCATTGATCTTTTAGCTAGAGTTTTCCAGGGCAAAACTTGTATGACTGTATGGACTCTGGAAACTGAAAACCATCATTGGGAACAATCTAAATGAAAACTTGAAAGAGGTGATATCCTGAAGGTAAAGTAAATCATAATATATGTATTGATTTCTCGATCACTAGTTCATGAGATGCGACTGTATTTTATCAGAAAGTCTAGTATAAATGAACAGCTATGTTGCATAAACGAATGCAATTCACATTAAAACGTACAGTATCCTCCAACTTGAACTCAACTTGGTCCATTATGCAGGGTGTAAATTTGACAATCTGGAATAACTTGGAAAAACGGTAGATATTAAAAAATAGTTTTCACCAGCATGTGCAGAAGGCAGAGGCTTAGGAAATAATACTCAACCTGAACAGTTTCCACCTTTAGTGGGGAGTGTGAAGTGTTAAACTATGGGAACCCTGATTTTTTATTGCAGATTCGGATTCTAAGGCCCACATCATGGGTAAAATTACAGTTTACACGGCTGCGGCTAGCCGTCTCGCTCGCTTGGTTAGGAACGGCAGAGCAGCCAATCAGGAGCCACAATGTTGTGGCCAATAAGAAACAGCGTTAAAATTGTCCAATGTAAACAAATCGAAGTGGTGTATGCAAATGTTTTTGACGATCAACAAGTTACATTTGCTATCAATATGGATGCCACTTGATCACTGTTTTGTAAATAAAATATTAAATATTTGTAGAGCTTACGGAACTTAACTACGGGGTCATCAGTTGTTAAACTTACAAACTACTTATGTACTAGCTAATACTAAGGTCGGCACAAATATCCATGCCCGAGGGGGGGGGGGGAGATTCGAACCCCCGATCGTAGTGGCCGTGCAGACCGTGACTGGCGCACCGTAGTCCCCACGGAAACGGCAGCCGGCTACGTACTCAATGCTAGTTTTTTAGGTGAAAGCCTTAAAGTGAGAGTCCAATGTCAAGCCTTTAGAAATAAATAAATTAAAAACAAAGAACAATTAACAAAAAAAAGTCGTGCACATTACTTTTTCGTTCAAATTCTGATGCCTTTCTGTATTCTTTACATGAGAAATTTTTGATCATGTCTTAGAAGAATTTGGATTTATAATGTCACAGATTTGAAAGCAACTGTTCCTCACTGGACATGAGGCTTACATTATCCATATGACGTTGGTTTGTGTAGCATATCAGTGTGTAATTCCAGTTGAAGGACGAGTGACCTCTTGGCAAATATCATCTTGGATGGAATTGTTGCAATGAGCACATACAATTTGTAAATTTCTGTAAAACCACTCCAAAGATATATATCGAGCAAATAATTAACAAGTTGAACAAATGTTTAGTCCAATTCTCTTGTCTGAGGCGTACTGTACGGAAAGTTAAATATGAAGCTTGCTCAAATTAAGATGAGCTCCTTATTGATTACTGTTGTCATCCATGATTTCAAAATACAGTCTATGAAAACAATTCTTCCAAGAGTCATCACTGAACCTTCCTCTTTTCATAGGTGTAAGTTGTTCATCCCCAGTTTTCTCCAAAACAAATGACCAGAACAATTCAAAGTTCCCTCTTTCATTTTGCAGCTATTGCTGATATTCAGCTACTTTATTACTAGAATATAAAATGTCAAATTTTGTTGACTGGAGTACAGTGAGCAATACATCTGAAAATACAAGCACAATTGACAACACTTCAATTATAAATACATACTTGAAGTCTTTCAAAAAGCTGGAAAACCCTTTGTCATTTCTGTCAAGTTTTCAAAATCGCCGCTTTCACTGTTCAAAAAAAGTCAAAGCTTCCCTGTTACCATCTGTCTGGATAAATCTCTAAATAACATTCCATTGTGTAGGAGCTGTTAATGTCTTAGAAAAGACATAAAGGATGAAAGTGCATGTACTCTTTTAGGAGAATGAGAGAAGAAAGACGATAGAGATTAGTCCATTGAAGGCCTTAGTCCCTTTGTTAAATTCTAGAGACTTTTGAAGTACCAAAGTAATAAGGGCATAGCAATTAGTAAAAAGGGCTTTAGGTACTTTCGTTTGGAGACTATAAAGTTACTGCTCATACCTAATGATTATATTGTCATTAAAAATGTCAGGTAGAGAGAATAACATTTAAAAATACTTAAGTCTGCTTGGGTCTAGTGTTGACGTGGGAGAACAGGTACTTAGCTTTAAATGAAAGTTAGATAAACTCCTTTTCTGAATTTATTCTCAGATGTAACTCAATATTTACAACAACCTGTTTGACAGTCTTTTCCAGTAATTGATTACATAATCAAACTTGCTCGAATGTTCACAGCACTTCGACATACAGAATCTCATTCAGCATAGACTTTGCATTGATACATAACAGTAAACTTGAAGTAACTGAGGTGAACTGCACTTCCATGGTGCTGGAGTGTGCTACTACATGTTATTTTTAACAATACCATAATATAGGGTTATTGTTACAATTATTACAGATGTTGATTTACAATTACAAATGTTAGTGTTAATTTAAAACATGCAATGTAATTTAACAGTGAATACAAAGTACATTATATTTATTCAATGTTATAGTTCTTCTTTACATCTATTTAGTACTATTCTGTTTACAAATAATCAAATGCTTTAAGACGTGGTTACCTAATTGAATACTGAATGAATAACTGTTACAGTTTCTGCATGAATACCGGTAAGTTTTTATGATAATAGTTTTTATCATTGTCATTCCAAAATATACAAATACAAAATCAAACAATTAGTATCTTACATGAGATCTGGTTTTATAATTACAGGCAGCTTTATTACAATGTAAGTAATATTGTTTTACAGTCCTTTTAGTAACACCTGTGAGTGAATTTCAGTTGATATCATTTTTATTTCTCTATTTACTAGGATTGTTTCTCGAATGTTCGGTCGCACGTTTTTCTTAAGAACACCACAATTTATCTTTTTTATCATCAAAATCGTAGGCAATGTCTGTAAGTATGCTTTATATTCAACGCACACCCGATTTTCCCCTTTTACATTGTTCTTTGAGGTTGCATTGGAATGTCAGATTCGGCCGTCGGTATTAGTGTCTCGGTAACCCCTGTATCACTTCATCCTGATTTTGGAGGGGGGGGGGGGGTGGCACACTAGCCGATCCATTACAAGACCGTTGAGGTGACCAATCATCACTGACACTCTATCATATGTCTGGATAATTAATTTATCACCACATTTATATCTGTCCATTGTGGAATTTACATGACAAAATAGTGTTTTTGCAGTTAAATTGGCACTTACATCAACAAACCAATAAATTTTTCTGTGACATAGGAAAGTATTGTAAGGTGGGCAAGAGCTAGAACTTGTTGCCCACATCTGATATCTCGTCAATCAATACATCAGCAACTGATGTTATATCGTTCTGAATGCTTGCTGGTGTTCTGGGAAGACTGTTGAAGTTGCTAAATGATGTTCTAGGACAGAATGGGAACTCTGCACTTGGTATAATAAATTCAATGTAATTTCTTCTATTGGAGGACTTTTTTTCATTGTGACCTCGGAATGCCAGCCCTAAATAGCATACGGCATTAATGAGTCTCTTTTATATTTCCCTTTTTTTTTCCCATTGTGATTTCATCCGGCTTTTTGTTGAAAGTCCAATAACATAAAAATTTAGTAGTAGATAAAATTAATTTGTTAAATTTGAACAAACTCGAAAGATGAATTTCATACTATGCGTTCACAAGGGTTCAGTACCTCATATCCTTGATGGTTCCCTATAGAGCAAATACGTCAAACGTCAAAACACTCGCAAAGCCACTCCGCTACAGCATACAGTTTTTTGCTAAAATATCTTTTAAACCCTCCTCTCGCATCTTGCACAGATGTAGGTGTCTTGAAAACTGGACATGGTCGGCTACTATCAATCACTCTTTCCTTTTCATTATAAGAAAGTGATGGAAAAAATTGTTTTTATTGTCTTTAACTATTCTTCCACTATCCATGATAAAGGTTTAAATGCCTGACTTGGTTGCTTAACCCTATCAGACCCTCTGGCTAAAATTGTGTACATAAGTTTTACAGTGTCTAAGATAGATCAGAAACACTTTTTTTTTTTTTTTTTTTTTTCCTCTCAATTGAAACATCATGTATATGACTATTAGTGTTCAACCTTTTCATTGTCCACACTTACTGTCAACTGCGGAAGATCTCTCTAAAGATACCAAGTAATCAGTGTTACACTACGCACCAGCTTGTGAACTCCAAGGAACACACAGCTTGTGGGTTACTTGTATTCCACTGTACAACTAGAAAGTAGTAGTAATTATTTTGCATGGCAACTATTGATTGATCACTTTATTTAGTACAAAAGTTAGTTCTACAAAATTGATTATTTTAGTCCATAAAAAGGAGCCTTGCTTTTCAGCATATGCAGTTTTCTAGTATGTAAATGGATGCATACAACAGTGTAAATCTTGCATCTAAAATCATTAAAAGCCTAAATCAAGAGGAATACAGCAAAAACAATAATTTCCTTCCTCCAGAAAAGAGTCAGGTCTGAAAGGGATAAGCAACAATACACTCGTACACAACTCTGAAACAACAATTGAATGAAAAATGTTGCAAACTGAATCAATGACTTCTGTTAATGCAAGTCAGACAAAATACCCAACTATGTATATGAGGCAAACATTCAAACTACAATAAAAGGAATTTCTGTTAAAATGTAGGATAGTGTCGGAAACAGACCGCCAGTATTGAACAGCTTCAATTTTTAATTTGGCTCCAGTAACAAGCATCAAAATTAATACTATTGAAACTTTTGAACAAAATGAGGATAGAACATTCAATACTGTAGATGTAAATTGTGGAGGCTGTGTTGAGAATGTACCAGAGCTTTAAACGAAATCTTTTTAGGGACTTGACTTTGGCTAATACTGTAAGCTATGCTGAATTTCTTTTCTACAATTAGTAAATGTATGTAGGGAGTTTTTAGATGTAACACGTAGCATTTTTTCTCACATTTATGTTCTTGTTTTGTTCAAAATACGTGTTTCAATAATAGCCCTATGGTTTGTGTCTTCTGAGAGTCATTCTTGTACTATTTATTCTTATAAACAAAACAAAAAAGTTTCCTGTGAGATACTTCCTTTCTAAAAACAATTCTAAGATTTCTGTTTTCAGAATTTCTTTTATTATTTATTATTGATATTTTCAATTTTGGGGCGAAGTGACTACAGTGTGCAGGCTGCTCTTCACCCAAGGTTTTAACACTGATTACACAGGTCGACATGGATTCTGGGTTTGGAAAGTAAGTAATGTTCTTTACTACATTTGCACCCCTGAATATGAAAATCCCATCACCCTCAGTTTTTTTTGCACAGCTACCCCCCCCCCTCCCCTCCAAACCTACCATTGGCTGCGAAATCTGTTATGCAGTGTCCACAACTACAGAAATGTGGCAACGCTGCATTTTTTGTGTGAAGGTGAGGCAGAGGGGCTAATGAGCTTGGAGCTGACGTTCCGTTATCACCACAGAAATCAGAGAGTGAGTGCTACAGCTACAAGAAGGTGCTTTCGCACTTTGTTCCGAGTGGCGGTATTTCACTGAAGGTGTGTTAAAAATGTCAGGAAGGCAGTTTTTGAATAGCCCAGATACATTTTGTTATATCTGTGGAAATTATTTGATGCGTGCAAGACGTCGACAAATAACAAAATTTGTGCAGATGTCATATTTAATATTTCGGCATGAAGCTCGGCGATCAGGACAAGGCATTTGCTCCACACATTGTGTGCCATACATGTGTGCAGCGGTTAAGGAAATGGAGTGAAGCTAAAATAAAGTGCTTGAACTTCGCAATTCCTATGGTATGGCGTGAACAGAAGAATCATGTTGTTGACTATTACTTCTGTATGACGAATGTAATGGGATACGACAGAAGAAACATGAAAAACATATCGTATCCAAATATTGTTGAAATGAGATAGAATGGCTGGCCAGTACTTACCATTGTGCTGTACCGCCGATAGTAACACAAAATGAAAAAACAGAAAAAAAAGGGGACAAAGGGACAAGCTTTCGGAACAGAGTTCCTTCGTCAGGTGGGAGAGAAGGGAAGAATAAAGGATGGGAATAGAAGGGAAAGGTGGTTCACGACCTAGGTCATGAAGGTGGTGTTTCGGAAGTGTGGGCGTCAGAGATACTGCATGTATGTACTGAGCCAAGCCAGAGAGGATAAATATAACTAAAAAGGAAAGATCAAGTAGTAAAGAGAAGAGAAGAGAGTGAAATTAATGATGCTGAGGGCTGGCTTGGCTCAGTACATACATGCAGTATCTCTGACGCCCACACTTCCGAAACACCACCTTCATGACCTAGGTCGTGAACCACCTTTCCCTTCTATTCCCATCCTTTATTCTTCCCTTCTCTCCCACCTGACGAAGGAACTCTGTTCCGAAAGCTTGTCCCTTTGTCCCCTTTTTTTCTGTTTTTTCATTTTGTGTTACTATCGGCGGTACAGCACAATGGTAAGTACTGGCCAGCCATTCTATCTCATTTCAACAATATTTATTATCTCTGAGGAGAATTTTCATCATTAATCAAATATCGTATCCAAACTTAGATTTGGCAATTAGACCTGTTCCTCATGGCCCAGGGCTACCAATCCCCTCTCCACCATCATCAGTGGATTCTCTTGAATTCTCTGAACCAGATGTAAGTCAAGAAAGCAGTGGATCAGAGTATTCTGAGTGTGGTACTGATAGTAGCCCAAAACCTCTTACTCAAACAGAACTTGACAATTTGGTGAAAGACTTAGGACTCACAAAAGATGAAGCACAACTACTGGGATCACGTCTCAGTGAAAATAACTTACGTGCACATGGTACATCATATTCATTGTACAGAAATCATGATAAAGATTTCAGGGAATTTTTTGTTGAAGATGGTTTAATGATGTTCTGCAAAGACATCGCCGGATTAGAGATAAAAATGGGAGCTCAGAAGTATGAGAGTGAGGAATGGAGATTGTTTATAGATTCTTCAAAGCGAAGTTTGAAAGCAGTGTTGCTACATATTGGAAATGACCTAGGATCAATTCCGCGTGCGTATTCAATACATTTAAGAGAGACATACAATGCCATGAAAATACTTCTACAAAATGTGAAGTACGAAGAACACCAGTGGCTTGTGTGTGGTGACTTTGAAGTGATTGGCATTCTTCTTGGTCAGCAAGCAGGGTACACTAAGGTGCCTTGCTATATATGTGAATGGGACAGTAGAGCTTATCATGAGCATTGGAGTAGGAGAGAGTGGCCTAAGTGGCAAAATCTGACAGTGGGATCAAGGAACATAGCGAATGAACACTTGGTTAATCCAGAGCATATTTTATTGCCTCCACTGCACATCAAATTGGGACTCATGAAGCAGTATGTTAAGGCACTGGACAAAACAGGAAACTGTTTCCAATACCTGTGTAGGCAACTCCCAAATCTATTGGCTGCAATGTTGAAAGAAGGGATATTTATTGGATCAGATATAAGGAAGTTGATGTCTGATGAGCACTTCGACAGTTCTATGACTGAAATAGAACTTCAAGCTTGGAGAAGTTTAAAAATGTTGTGCATCGTTTCCTTGGCCATAATAAGCAGCCTGATTACAAGGAAATAGTGGAAGACATGCTACAGTCCTTTAAACAGTTAGGATGCAAGGTCTCTCTAAAACTACATTTTCTCTGACACATCAGAGGAATATGGTAAACGATTTCATCAGAAACTTAAAACTATGGAGCATCGTTATCGAGGTCATTGGGGAATAAACATGATGGCTGACTACTGTTGGTGCATCACACGTGAAGGAGAAGTGACACACAAGAGGAAGGATATCAAGAGTTCATTCACGGGCAAACGAAAACGGTAAGTGCCCACCATAATATTTGCTTCTTATAATGATTTTTTAACCACTTTACTGTTCCATTTCGTTTCCAATTTCATTGGGCGCAGAGTTAGACAATGGTGAATATGATGATGATAATGGTGGTGCAAAAACCTGACGTGCTACAGAGAAACGGGCTGCAGATTTGTGATCAGTAGGGTCAATTTAGTCAAATAGATATTTTCATGCAAACCCCAAAGTCAAAATTTGTCGACCTGTGTTATTGATAGACATGGACACACAAAAGAAGCGATTCTTCTTTCTCTATCGCAGATTTCAAATCCCCACGTCCTGGAGGTGTTACAGGAAAAATTATGCAACCATTTTCTTTTGTAAGAATGTTTTTATTTTATATGGGATGTGTTTTAATTAATAATAGCCCAATGATTTTTACCACTGTTGTTAATTCAGTTAAAAGAAGAAGAAAGAGAGAAAAAAAGAAGAAAACTTCTGTACTTGGCACCAGTGTGCCAAGTACAAATTCTTCCATGGATGTACAGAAGATGATTGCAACTGCTCTGGCTCAAAGCTTCCTTGTAGATTAGTTTCACTCAGTCACCAGAGAGCGCAGCATTGTCAACAACTTCTTGAGAATTTGCCTTAACATCGCCCATTTCTCAAGCGTGCTCATAGTCCATCACTAGTTAGAAGCAGATTAAACGCCTTGTTGGCAGGTGTGGCAGTAGCAGAAGGGGGCCAGACCATTCCAGACAGCACGGAGGATGACTATAGTACATGAAACAGAAGAATGAAATTGTAATAAAAGGAAAAAAGCACTATAATGAAACATTGTCAAATAGATGAAAATAATCTATTTTTCATTCAATTTCCGCAGGGTGTTGACACACAACTTGCACGCCCTGGGAAAATGACACTGCTGCCTATGCTTCCAATAACCAGCACCTTCTCGTTACCTCAATGTTAACTAGGAATCACTTATTGTTACCTCCCTTCTCCTTTCTCTCTTAGTCCTCTTTTGTCCCAAATTAAATATATTTCCTTCATCCTCCATTTAACTTTACAAACATTGTGGGTGTGTTTAATATTTTTCTTTGTGGAATATCTTTATATTGTGAAATATCATTATATATATTTTTTTAAATGTTGTTAATGAAACTTAGCAAAGAAGAACTGCAGTCAATAAACTTCAGAGAAACCGTAGAATAAACTCATGTAAAAAAATACTGTCAGTTTTCAAAATGTCTTCTTATTGTTGATTGCTTCATCACATCTCAGGGTCATTAAGTGGTTCACTTTAAGGCCGAAGTAATGAACTAAGACGAAACTTTTCACTCTTGAAAAGGATTTGTATTTTTGTAAAAACATTTACATCTCAACTGAAAATTTACACAGAAGAAAAAAATGAGACAGCTCATCACTTCTAACTGCTCGAGAAGTCAAAACAAGACTGACTGCTAATTAAAAAGCAAAGACACTGCTCTTCCACTTTTTTCTTTTAGTTCCACAGATTTGTTTTTCACAACATTAATTAATAATTGTCAATTATTGTTGTTATTAATAATAATTTTCTCTCTCCTTTTTTTAATAATAATAGAAAATTAAATTAAATTAAAATAGAAATTCGCTTCATACTGTTCTGATACCCCAACACTCCATTCCTGGTAACAGCACATCCGCCTCCATACTTTTGGCGAATGTACTCCGTTACATGAGGCAGAAGTATGTTATATATCAGAACAGTAAGATAGCTTTCCTTGTTGGCAAAAGATTAACCTTGAATAAGAAATATTTGTCCATGGATTGGCTCGCTAGCTGCTAATCTAATTGAGGCCGTTTATTTACCTTTTCATTGACATATTTTAGAATCTGGTAAGAAAAAAATCATCAAAGCACACACATAAGAAATTTACACAGAAATATACATCTACACATAAATTACATAGATCAATACATATACAAAGAATTGTTTACAAGCAAAAAAATTACAAATTTTCCATGCCACGGGGCGTTGTAACCTTTTAGTCTCTTTCTTTTCCTTTTCAGGTCCATTGTATGTTTAAATTATTTATCGTCACTTGTGATCGTCCATTTTTTCCATTCAAATGTCCTGCTACGCACAACAAGTGTCCAGCGATATTGCATTGTCATGCAAAGAGTATGCGATCAGTTACTTCTCTGCCCGGCAGTTAACAATAACTGTACCTTCGTCTTTGTTATCTTGCTCGATAGCTTGGCGCTCAGTTCAGTAGCTTGCACTGTTGAGAGCATATTGTAGTTCGTGCTCTTGTGTGAGGGAGGATCCAGATGCTGCTGGCGTCGTTACATCCCGCTCTCGCCGTTTATGCTAAAGCGTCTATTGGGATATCATCACGACCACCGCCCGTGTATGCCGTGCTGCTGATTTGCGGTAAGTACTTTATATTGAATCACTTCACCTCTTCGACTGCACACGTGGCACAACATCGATCTGCTATCCCCTCACAGTCACACGAATCACCCATTTTTCACTAATGAATTTAAATCCTCGTCTGCTCGTTTTGTCATCTTAGCACTACAGTTTTCGTTATAATTAGTATTTTACCAAGACATTTGTTCAACAATAAATATTGTCCTGTCGACCTTGGTTTATACTTCCCACATTCAATAGTCTTCATGGTTTTTTTTTATGTTCACAATTGTTAAATTATGAATTTTACATATATTTCATCCTTAAAACAACTATAATATTACTCTTTTTTTTTCCATCAGAAATTATACATAACCAGAAGAAAACATACATTCCACTCTTTTACTATCTATAGTATTCTAACTTTTTTTTTAATACCTCTCGTAAAAAATCTTTCCTTATACATTTGTACGCCATCCATGGATTTACTTAATCTATTTATGTTCAGACCTGTTTATTCGGATATAAATATGAGATCAGGCCAGGTTTCTGGTCTCCCTTTTATTGAAATTTTTTTTTCCTTTTCAGACTCGTAAACGTCTCATGAAGGTATAAAGACATATATATATATATTACACACATCCTCCAAGGAAAGAAGAAATCGGCCCACACTATCCTCCAACCACGATAGAAGGAAATAATCCTACATCATTTATCGTGTGTAATGTAGTTAGTTGTGTAGTAGAGAATAGCTGTGAGAACTTTGTCTACTCGTGTTTCAATGGATAAGCAATTACTATATGCATAGATCATAATTGGGAAAGAATTCTCTGTTTATATAGTATATAGACTTTCTAGACTTCAATTGACTGAACTGCCATAAAATATTCATCCTGTTCATTAACACTAACCGTGTGAGGCTAAGTCCATGTTCGGAAGAACTTTATAGCAATATTAATCTCCACTTTCTTGTATAAACGGAACCCAAAATTCATTTACCTACTGATTTATATATGGATGGTTTGACCTGCTAACCATTAAGTTTGATGAATCAGAATTTCAAGTGTGTTCCATGCCATCTGTATCATTGTAACCCCTGCTTCAATATGTTACTCAGTTATTTCTTGTTTTTCTCAATCAATATTTAATAATTCAGCATAATGTAAATTAATAGGCATGAAGTTCGTTTTAAGACACTTCGCATTCATTCATCATGACATTCATTCTTCCACATTCGTCTTCGTAGCATAGGGTTAAAAGAAAAGAAAAATCGGAGTTGCGGAGGCCACAATTATTCATTTTAGATACCATCGCGCAAATATCCGACCGAAAGCGCAAATAAGCGCCACGTGCCTTAGCACAAAAGAATTCAATAATCCCTATCTCAAAGTACAATGTAGCCACAATATTTTGTCAGGCAATACGCCTTCCACAAATACATTCTCATTATTATTATTGACATGAAGCGCGTAAAATGTAACCTATGCCTATTGAATTTCTCATTTACATATACTTTAATACTTCTCGCAGCTTTCCTTATTATCTTTAGAAAATTTCCGCAAATGTTTTAATAGGCATGAAGTTCGTTTTAAGACACTTCGCATTCATTCATCATGACATTCATTCTTCCACATTCGTCTTCGTAGCATAGGGTTAAAAGAAAAGAAAAATCGGAGTTGCGGAGGCCACAATTATTCATTTTAGATACCATCGCGCAAATATCCGACCGAAAGCGCAAATAAGCGCCACGTGCCTTAGCACAAAAGAATTCAATAATCCCTATCTCAAAGTACAATGTAGCCACAATTTTTGGTCAGGCAATACGCCTTCCACAAATACATTCTCATTATTATTATTGACATGAAGCGCGTAAAATGTAACCTATGCCTATTGAATTTCTCATTTACATATACTTTAATACTTATCGCAGCTTTCCTTATTATCTTTAGAAAATTTCCGCAAATGTTTTAATTGTTAGTAAGCAGTATAGTTGATTCTTTTTTTTCTGATTTAGTTAAATTTTAGTTAGAGGAATTAGGCTGTCGTGAGTGTAGTTAGAGTATTTAAACAGTAGTTAGTAGTGTAGTTTAGATTTGTATATATCCGGCTAGCTGTGAAGTATCGTTTTTAAACAGTTTTAAATTTCGTTTGTATGTATATAATTTTTTGTATTTAATTTCGCGTGTGCATAGTTTTTCTCTCGTGTACATAGCATGTTTTATTTCCGTATATATATATATATATATATATATATATATATATATATATATATATATATATATATGAATCGGTTCAAACTGAGCACGCCCCTACATCTGTTTGACACTCCCCCGTATAAATCAACTCTGACAGCTGGCGGGCGTTGATCATCAGCTGTCTCAGCGCTATTCGCCAGTGTTTATGATAGCCACGTAAAGTAGAATTCAACTTAGTGGCACGAATGTTTCGCGTGCATAGCGGTGGGCGTACGCATACTTAACACCGTCATATAAACATCTTTATCAAATTAGATGAATGTATCTTGTCTGAGTGTTATTGGATACATGGTTTTAGATCCGGGATATGCTAACAGTTAGCTACCAGATTTCCCTTTTCAAATTTGTGAATACGACCTAGCTTGTTGCCATATCTACGCTTTCTTCTTTGTGCCTCCTCATTCAATACATTCTGGTTTTGTCCATTGGGAAAATTATTACGCGGTTGTCCATTCTGGTAGACCGGGTTGTACCTATTATCATTCCTCCTCCTATTGTTGTTCCGCATTCGGTAACTGTTATTATTATTGTTACTACCACCGTTGTAATTACCGTTTCGGCTAGAACTCGTTCCATTTTGCCTAGGCGGTGAGTTCCGATCAGAATTCCCATGGTTCACATTGTCACCAAAATTATCCCTGTTAGAATTGCGAACAAAACTTCTCTCCCCTTCATGGATCAGGTCGTAATCGTCTAAAGCATCCAAAAAATTTGGCAAATTATACTCAGGCACCCACATAATTTTTTCAGCAATATCAGCGGGTAATTTTGATTTGAGTATCCTAATTACATCCACGTGTGACATTGGTGTCGTCCAATAAAAGGTTTTATTCAGATATTTTTCGAAATATTTACGTAGGCTGCCCGAGCGTCTGTTATACGGCTCCGGACTAAAAACTTGTCGTCGTAGACGTTCTTGTACAGACTGTGACCAAAATCTTGCAATGAACTCCTGCTCAAATTTAGCATAGGTTTGGCACCTATTTATGGCGCTTGCAGCCCAAGCAGAAGCATTACCTTCGATGTGACTAACTATTTCTTGAATTTTCCGAGCATCCGACCAAGAATGCGGCAATACATTCCGAAATGTATGCAAAAATATGATTGGATGACTCTTTTTGTTTTCTTCCGAAAATGTGGGAAATTTTCTCGATCCACCTAAACCGTCTTCAATAACAATATTGATAACCTGGTCCCCGTTTTTTGCTGATTGGGTGTGGGTTACAACTGTGGACAAACCGGGTACCGTATTTGTACGTGGCCCATTTGATTGTGTTGGCATAGTTAAATGTTCCAGAGGTAGATCCATGACTTTGCTGCATATTACTGTGTTGGAAAATTGGCGGCGTCGTTTGCGACCTTGTAAACGATACAGACTCCCTATGCTCATTTACTAAATTGTGGCACGGTATTACTTGTTAATGTGGATGATTGAGCCGGTGTGTTTTCTCCGTAAATCTGACGGGTCATACTGCCAACTTCCCTTTTTCCCGTAGTATTTGTTCCCCTTTTTCACTTACCCATTTTTCCACTTCCTCTCTACAATTCCGATGCCCTGAAGTGCTACTGTCGCATTCATCGTCTTGCATTTGCTTTTTTATCTCTTGTAATTCTATGTTGGAATTCTTTTGTTCTACCTTTAAAGATCCTACTTCAAGGGTTAGCTGTTCCATTTTATCGGCCAACGGATTGTAACCCTCGCTCAGCTCGTCTACTCTCTGCTCAATTGAGCTTATGGATCCTTCGACCATTTGTTTTGCTGCTTTTAAACTTTCACAATCCTTGGCAATGTGATCTACTTGAGTGCTCAAACGGGTTTGCCTAACATTTAAAGCCTCAAATTTAACATTGATTTCATTTACTTCCTGTTGTATGTCAGCTCGCATTTGCGTGGCGTGTGTTTGTAAATTTTTAACAGACTCCCTGGTAGCCTGTACTTCAGTTCGCAAATGTTGCATTTGTTCTAATTGTTTGTCCGATTGTTTGTCCATTTTCATTTGTAAACTTTGTGACTGTTTGTCTATTAGTTCCATTATTCGGTTAAAAAGAGTGTACATTTCTGACGAAGATTTATTTTCCGTCTCTACTCGGCTGTTATCTGAAATTTTTATCTCTGCCGGGTGCACGGTTTGTGCCTTTGAAGAAGTGGGGGTCTGCCAGTTATTAAATTCAATTGTGTGGGCGTTTTGTGAAGCTTCATCATCAGCCCCACACAATTGCTCTGATACTCCAGAAGATTCTATACTTATCGATATATTTGAATCTAACAGAGGATTCATCATTGGGTCATTGTTTGATATGAAAGGGGTATTGTTATCACCATTGGATTCATAATTTAAGGCTGGGATCTGTAATTCGGGATTTTGGACTAACTGATTATCAAAACTAACTTCGCCATCACTGCTAGAAGATTTTCCTGATAGTTCACACTGTTCACGTTTATCGGACATTTTGGTAAACTTTCACTTAAGGCCTCGGCAACAATGACCATTCCCTTCCTCAAACCACTATTAAAAAAACGCTTCAACAATCACAATTGAACACTTAAAACCAATTTCATGCCTTATATTCCACAAGAAGTTAATTTTAGGATACATTTAGATTAACATTCTAGCTACATAAGCAACTACGTGATGTTACACCATCAAACTACATTAATTCTGAGTAATTATTGAAGCTAGGTGGAAAGAGAAATTTCAAAAAAATGTGTTTTTTTTTTTTTTTTTTTACTACCAGAAAGATTGTTAATGAAAATTTCTTTCGAGTTGGAGTATAGATAGGACACCTCTTCCACCATGGAAGCACCAGTATATATATAATAGATTATCTTCTCCTACCTTTTGTTGTCTTCTTAATACCGCTTTGCGTTGTTATTTGTGCATTCCTTTCCCGTTACCTGTGTCTATCTCATCTTTTTTTTTCTGGCTCCATAAAGTACGATACATGGAAAAGTAAAAAAATTTACATCGATTAGTAGTTAATATCATACTTGGCCACCCCGTTGGGCGCCATTGTGGAACATCTTTATATTGTTATGAAATAATGGAACATCTTTATATTGTGAAATATCATATATATATATATATATATATATATATATATATATATATATATATGTTGTTAATGAAACTAAGCAAAGAAGAACTGCAGTCAATATTAATAAACTTCAGAGAAATCGTAGAATAAACTCATGTAAAAAAAATACCGACAGTTTTCAAAATGTCTTCTTATTGTTGATTGCTTCATCACATCTCAGGGTCATTAAGTGGTTCACTTTAAGGCCGAAGTAATGAAATAAGACGAAACTTTTCACTCTTGAAAAGGATTTGTATTTTTGTAAAAACATTTACATCTCAACTGAAAATTTACACAGAAGAAAAAAAATGAGACAGCTCATCACTTCTAACTGCTCGAGAAGTCAAAACAAGACTGACTGCTAATTAAAAAGCAAAGATACTGCTCTTCCACTTTTTTTCTTTTAGTTCCACAGATGATTTGTTTTTCACAACATTAATTAATAATTGTCAATTATTGTTATTATTAATAATAATTTTCTCTCTCCTTTTTTTAATAATAATAGAAAATTAAATTAAATGAAATTAAAATAGAAATTCGCTTCATAGTGTTCTGATACCCCAACACTCCATTCCTGGTAACAGCACAACTTGGCACCAGTGTGCCAAGTACAAATTCTTCCATGGATGTACAGAAGATGATTGCAACTGCTCTGGCTCAAAGCTTCCTTGTAGATTAGTTTCACTCAGTCACCAGAGAGCGCAGCATTGTCAACAACTTCTTGAGAATTTGCCTTAACATCGCCCATTTCTCAAGCGTGCTCATAGTCCATCACTAGTTAGAAGCAGATTAAACGCCTTGTTGGCAGGTGTGGCAGTAGCAGAAGGGGGCCAGACCATTCCAGACAGCACGGAGGATGACTATAGTACATGGAACAGAAGAATGAAATTGTAATAAAAGGAAAAAAGCACTATAATGAAACATTGTCAAATAGATGAAAATCTATTTTTCATTCAATTTCCGCAGGGTGTTGACACACAACTTGCACGCCCTGGGAAAATGACACTGCTGCCTATGCTTCCAATAACCAGCACCTTCTCGTTACCTCAATGTTTACTAGGAATCACTTATTGTTACCTCCCTTATCCTTTCTCTCTTAGTCCTCTTTTGTCCCAAATTAAATATATTTCCTTCATCCTCCATTTAACTTTACAAACATTGTGGATGTGTTTAATATTTTTTTTAAATTTGGTGGTACTCGGGCAATAGATATAATGCAGCTAAAATTACTTGTAGCTGAAGCATGAGATCACTTTTACCCATGGTGCCATCAACATTTCCAACTAAAAAAAAGTGGTATCGGACTCATTGTTGATTTATTGTTTGGTGGAAACTAACCGGACTCCCTTTGATTTTGCTGAAGATGAGTCTGAGTTAGTTTTTGGTTTCAATATTGAATATGGTGCTTTACTACAGCACAAATGAAGCAGATGATACCAGAAATCAGCAAAACAAAAGTGAATATGGTATTGAACACTTCAGTTTACGTTGCCTCAAATGAAGCGTGCGATTCACCTCAACCCCTGAACAGTGAAAGAAAATGGTGTCATACACTTAGATTGACCTATAATACACCTCAAATGAAACAGGTGACTCCAGTTAAGCCCTCGACGTACAAAGCATAAAACACCAATAAAAGACACAATACAACAAAAACCATCCGCACGTATTGTCAACAATAACAAAAACTATAGTATAAAAATCTTTTTTAAGCTTGTTTGGCTCCCGTCATGGCAAAGATGATGGGTGGTGTCTTGTGCTTCAACTGAACCAATTTTTAATACCTCTGAAAATTTAATTATAAAATACAGTGTGACTTACTTTAATAGCATTACAAGTTTCGAAACTGACTTGAGTTTAAGGTTGCTATAAGCTTCATGCCTTCTTTTAATTATTTTTTTTTTTTTCCCCTTACAAGTAAAACAATTTGATATTGTTCTGCTCATCCCTTACGTCCAACCTAACTTAAAAGTTGCAACAAACAACAGAACACACTAATACTTCGCACAACTGACAAGAACAGAACAGCAAATGCAAACGAATAAACAACAAAATAAATATGGCAATGAATCCCGAAGGATCAAGGTAACGGGACCATAGACAAATCTAGCGGTAGCTCGCCGTTTGAGTATGTGCATATACATTTAGCACAATCATCGCCCACTAGTAGCGGGCAAGGGCATTACATGCGTATCGAACTGGCTGCGAGCAATGCAGTGTACAGTAGTTGAGAACAGTTGCTGCCACATCAAAATGCTTGAAACAGTCAATGACATGGCTTTTCCCACCAAAAACTGCACTAGTTTCGTTCATATTGCAATTACCAACACAAAAAATTTATATCTGTGAAATAAATTTTTTGGCTTTCTTCGGAGTTCTCAACAGCGTAATAAAGTTACTTTGTGTGCGAAAAACTTTAGGGGTACGCGTTCCCCCAGTTGTGGCATTGTATCTCATACTGATGCGTAAAAAGAAAGTTGTTTGGTGTTCCGTCCATGCTTCGTTTATGGCATCTTCTGATAAACAAGGAAAAACCTTGCGCATGCGCGTACTCTTATTTTGCAACACACCGGGATATAAACAAAAAGAACCACCCATATACAACTGGTTGAAATCTCATCCCCATTTTTCGTCAATGAAATCTATATAAAATATGCAAAACATAAAACCAATGAAGAAATCATTAAATTTTACCTATGTTAAATAAAATTAAGACATTTGTATGTGTCTTGAAATACGGATGGACATCATGATGATGACCAGTTTCAGTAGTATGTATTACCTTCACTAAAACTATGTCATCGGATTATATTTTCAAATCTATGTACAAGCTTCTTACTGTTTGCAAGTCTTATCTGGTAACACTGATAGTCGAAGGTTACAAGAATAGAGAAAAAGTGATAATTCTGTCTTGGAGAATAAGAAATACTGGTCATCCATACTCTCTCAATTAGACAAGTTGAAGTCCAAAAGGGCACTAGTTTTCTGTATTAAAAACTAGTGTCCTTTTGGACTCCAACTTGTCTAATTGAGAGAGTATGGATTCCTCTAAGGGTTCTTTGTAAAATTTTATTGAATTTACATTACATAGCCCTTTCTCAAAGACTGTTCAGGATCTTTCAGATATAACATTTGAGGGAGTGGTATATTGACAATTTTACATGTACATTGTATTCTTCCTTCACGTCTCATTGTATTTGAAAAGAACCATTTATTTCACAAAATTCTGATGTTAATATTAATGGACATTTCAGGAACGGTTCAACAATATTTTCGTGAAGTATAGGTTGCATACTCACCACTGAGATGTCCAATGAGTCACGGAAAGGCACAAAAAACAAAAATAAATATAAACTGTGTAGCTTTTGGCTGTTAAGGTCTTTGTTAGGGGGAAGCACACACAGACTTCACTGCAGTCACATTGTTCTAATATCTAGGCATAACATTGCAGAGCGATTTGAAATAGAATGAATGTGACAGTTGTGAGTAAGATGGACAGTCGACTTAAGTTTATTGGGAGCATTTTGGTAATATGTACTTCATCTGTGAAGGAGACCGCTTGTAAAACACTTGTATGACCATGTCTTGACTATTGCTCAAGTATTTGGGACCCACAGCAGATCAGTTTAAAGGAAGACATAGAAGCAGTTTAGAGGCGAGCAGCTAGTTTTGTTAATGGTAAGTTTGACCAATGCGCGAGTGTCACGGAAATGCTCCGGGAATTAAGTTGGGGTTCGCTGGCGGAAAGACATCGTTCCTTTCGTGAATTTCTGGTGAGGAAATTTAGAGGGCCGGAATTTGAAACTGAGTGTAGTATGATATTCCTGCCGCCTACTTACATTTTGCAAAATGATCACGAAGATAAGAGAAATTAGGGCTCTTACGGAGGCATATAGGCATTCTTCCCCCCCCCCCCCCCTTATCCTATTTCGGAATGGAATAGGAAAGGAAATGCTTAGTACTGGTACAAGTTACCCTCCGCCACATACCTTACGGTGGATTGTGGAGTATGTATGTGGATGTAGATGAACAGGTGGGGGAATATGCAAGTGTTGCTTGATGGACAGGACGGAAGAATGGGAAGGGATTGAAATGTGTGGTGGGGTGGGAGACGTATGTAAGGATAGTGCGTGGGCAGGGAAGGGCAATGGAGGCAGGAACTAAAAAGGATTTAGGCCTGGGGAATTTTGCGGGATTGCAGGGAGAGTTCCCACCTGTGCAATTCAGACAGCTTGGTGCTAGTCGTGCCCATGTAGAAAGTGATTGAAGTTCAATTTGTCTCTAGGTGGTGGTGGTGGTGGTAGAGGACTCCAAAGAGTAAATAGTTTTAATGCAACCGCGAGCTCTGTTGTGTAATTATTTCTGGGAGTTTTCGCTGTTACATTTGAGGTTCTACCACACTGATAACAAAGACAGTCGATATGCGGTATAAAAACAGTTGTAAGTTGTTGGATTCGATCTCGCGACTGCTTACATACACGGTAATAACGAGACTTTTACCACGAGACCACGTGACATACAGGACAGTATTCCCACGAGAGCCGCGGTGGAGTAGCCAAGCTGTCTAAAGCACCTCGCTGCGGAGCGCGCGGTTGCTCGCCGTGGAGGTTCGAGTCCTCCCTGGGGTGGGTGTGTGTGTGTGTGTGTGTGTGGGTTTTTTTTTTTTTTTTTTTTTTTTTTTTTTTTTTTTTTTTTTTTTTTTTTTTGTCCGTAGGTTAGTTTACCTAGGTTTAAGTAGTTTGTAAGCCACGGACTGATGACCACATTTACAGACATTTGAACTCCCTCGAGAAGAAGATAATACTTCCTCCTGACAGTGCCGCATTCTACAGAGTTGCCAGATGGTGCATAACGCCGGACTTAGAATTGTGAGGGGCGAATGAATTTATTGTCCACACTGCGCGAACGAGTCGGGCTGCTACGGACTAATAACCAAGCGGTTAAGTCCCATAGATTTACAAACATTTGGACTGATACGTCTGTTTGACATATAATATTTTTAAAATGTTGTAGAATGTTCACTTTCTTAAAAGCTGTGAAGTCACAAATACTGCAAATAGTAATAGTATTGTGACCACGAGATGAATTTCCTGAATGGAAGTCTTTTGTGCCGCCGAAGAGCTGACACTTGGCAGAAATGATTTTTGCAGGAACTGCATATAATTCTCTCCTTCACCTTTGTTCTTTATTTTCTTCGGCACAATTTTTTATCCTGTCTCCATAAACCCTAGTGGAGTTTATATTCACATTGACATACGGGACACACACACACACATTCATATGATAAAATAACTAAATTAGCACTCACGTTTCACACAAAGTAAATCACAAGGCGTGCTACATCAACGGACCAGCAAGTTCGCGCATGCGCAGTGTAAGAGTGGCACGAGGTATCCCGCTACCTCTAGCCGCTAGTCCTCTCGGAACATCAGAGGGAGAGCTCGTGCCGACTGCCATGAGGCCGGGCACGTGTGCCGGCTATACTTGCGCATAATATTTCGCGATCGGGAGCGCTCACTTTAGTTCGTCCGCTCCCAGTGACGGCTGAGCGGCGTGGTCTGCGCGCGCAGGTGGAGGGAGAAGTTCCCCCACCTAACTACTTCATGAGCTTGCTGCTTGAGCAGCTAACGAATCACGCAAACCAAAAGAAACAGTTTGTGGATAATTTCTCGTGTTTAAGTTTAGAGTTATCTCTATATCTTGACATTATGGAATTTATTAGTCAGTTATTGCAGAGTGCAGAATACTTCAAAAACAGAAATTTTGTAGCACTGAACTATGTAATCTAGCAGGTGGACGCTCTTCTCGAAATGGCTCTCATCAGCAGAAGGCAAACACGTGATTTTTAATTCTGCTGCGCGCCCTCTCGCTATTGCCCGTCGGTCTTCGGAAAAGAATCCAACGAACTAAGAAGCGAGATACGTTGGGCATAATAGTTCGCGACCGGTAACGCATGTTTTAGTTCGCGACCGGTAGCTCTCCTTTTAGTTCGCAGCTCGGCCGCGAAGTAGATCGCTCTTTTTAGTTCGTCCGCTCTTTTAGGCTTTTGCTACTGCTACTAAAAAAAAAGCTTTCTTTTGTTATGACAGCTTTTTATATAATGATCAGTGTTGCCAAAGCGTGTGCTATTGTCCGTATTTTTGGGCAATTAGACATCAAATACGTCAGGAAATAAACCAGTTATTTACACAAATGGGTGATACAATGGTATTCAACTACTTTGCATACAGAGTACTCTTGGTATTTTATTTTTAAAATGGATTTCTTTATTTAATAGATCATTGAAGGGACATTACCTACAAAATATGCTAAATGCGTCTATTTTCGTGATTAAAAAAAATGCACTTTTACAAATGACTTTCTAGTTTTCATAAAGTTTTGGAAGTGATCAACAAAAAATATTAGTACTATGGTACAGGTCAAGTATTATATGGTACAAAGAATATGCCTATAACATTAACAAAAGTAACTTTTCTAATTTGTTGCTTAACAATTACACACACTATAAATAATTATGAGCTCTGAATGAGAACGTATTTATTCATGTTTTGTGCTTCATATCATGATTCTTTTAATATTTATCGTTCTTTTGTCAAGTTACATATCACAAAATTTTACATATTATGTAAAAATATTAATTTTGAAACTTTGTTCGTTGGGGACTTTGTGCAAACAGGTGATGAGGGAAGTCATTAGTATATCCCCCCTCCCCCCCCCCCCTCTCAACCAAGTTCTCACGCGCAGAAACGCATTTTTGTCTTTGGTGCTGGGCGAGTCCAATCCTTTGTTCCGGAGGGGCGGCCGCTTCGGTTGCATCGAAAGTTAAGCCAGTCCGGTCAACCTCACACTTACTACAGAAATTGATTTTGTATTAACAAATGAAATAGAAGAAATTTTTAATCTTCACGCTAGCGACATTGATGACAGTGGGTTTCGACCTTTACATTCTGACGACAAACAGAAAACTACAGTTTTGTAGCTAATTAATTCTATGCGGGATCGTTACTTTACGGTGTTAGTGTCGCTTATACGATGTTATCCTCAACATTCTACCCCGCGAGCCGTCAACAGTATCATGCAGGCGAGAGAAAATGGTTGGTGCATAATTTCTCGCATATAAATGCAGTTAATCTTACGTTAGATTAGATTAATACTTGATCCATAGATCATGAATACGACACTTCGTAATGATGTGGAACGTGTCAGTTAAATGAAGTGTGTCTATACATAATATTACATGACACTCAATATTTTTTTTTTTTATATTTTTTATTTTTTAAGTTTTTCCTAAAGTACTTTTATCAAGAAATTCATCTAATGTGTAGAAGGAATTGCCATACAGAAATTCTCTTAATTTATTTTTAAATGCTAGTTGGCTATCTGTCAGAATTTTATACTACTAGGTAAGTGACCAAAGACTTTAGTGGCAGAATAATTAACCTCTTTCTGTGACAGAGCTAAATTTAACCTTGAATAGTGTGTGTCACCCTTTCTCCTAGTGTTGTAGCTATGCACACTGCTGTTACATTTGAATTCAGTTGGATTGTTAATAACAAATTTCATAAGTGAATATATATATTGTGAAGCTACTGTAAATATTCCTAGATCCTTAAAACAAATGTCTGCAGGATGATCTTGGGTGGGCTACAGCAATTATTCTGATGACCCGCTTTTGGGCAATGAATAGTTTCTTACTAAATGATGAATTGCCCCAGAATATGATGCCATAAGAAAGCAGAGAATGAAAATAGGCATAGTATGCTAGTTTACTGAGTTGTACATCACCAAGGTTTGCAATCACCCTAATAGCATTAGTAGCTGAGCTCAAACGTTTCAGCAGATCTTCAATGTGTTTCTTCCAATTCAACCCCTCATCAATGCATAAACCTAAAAATTTTGAATATTCTACCTTAGCTATAGATTTCTGGTTGAAGTCAATATTAATTAATGGTGTGATGCCATTTATTGTGTGAAACTGAATGTACTGTGTTTTTTCAAAATTTAAAGAGAGTTCATTTACAGAGAACCACCTAATAATTCTCTGAAATACTTCATTGACAATTTCATCAGTTAATTCCTGTGATTTGGGTGTGATAGCGATACTTGTATCATCAGCAAAGAGAACTAGCTTGGCATCTTTATGAATATAGAAAGGCAAATCATTAATATATATTAAGAACAGCAAAGGTCCCAGTACCGAACCCTGTGGCACTCCATGCTTGATAGTTCCCCAGTTTGAGGACTCTGCTGTTTTTTGTATATTATGTGAATTACTTATATCAACTTTCTGAACTCTTCCATTTAGGTATGATTTAAACCATTTGTGCACTTTCCCACTCATACCACAGTACTTAAGCTTATCTAGAAGAATTCCATGGTTAACACAATCAAAGGCCTTTGATAGATCACAAAAAATCCCAACGGGTGATTTACGGTTATCCAGAGCATTTAATATTTCATTAGTGAAAATGTGTATTGCATTTTCTGTTGAAAATCCTTTCTGGAAACCAAACTGACATTTTGTTAGAAATGAGTTTGAGTTCTCTTTACTTCTTTACACTATGAAATGATGGTTATATTTAGACACTGCTGAATACCTTAGAAAAGAAAATTTGTGGCAGTGATCTATGAAACTACAGCTGAGCTGCATCTCAGCTCGAAAGGACGGTAACTAGCAGAAAGCAATCACGCGATTTTGCGCACTCTCGCGTCCTCTCGCTAATCCCCGTCAGTCTTCGGAAAAGGAGCGGACGAACTAGTTCGCCTGTGGGAGCGCTCTTCCGAACTAGTTAGTTAACGAACTACACAAGGCTACTGCCGCCGTTTGAGGGGAAGTGGTGGTCGGGGGCAGCCGCTACCTGCCGCCAGTCTGGCCAGTTTTAAAGGGCTGCTTCTGACCTCAGCGTCACTATGGTACATCTTACGGAACTGCTGGAAATCCTCCCTCCCGCACCCTTGAGCGCGTGACCGGGCCCTTACAGAGGTTTTCGTCTGTATATTTTTGTCTTTGCCGCGGCGGATTAACCGCGCGCACTGGGGCGCCGTGCTGCGGTACGCGCGGCCTTTCGCCATCGGGGGTTAGAGCCCCCCACCCCCTGGTCATGGGTGTTTGTTGTCTTTAGGTTAGTTTAAGTAGTTTATCAGCTGCAGACTAATGACCAAGCTGTTGAGTCCGATTGATTACAGACAGACACCAAACTGAACATTCCAAAGAACCTCGTTCTTCACTGAAACGTTTGAATAAAGCCAGGACTGATCCCAAACACTAATCAAAGGGGCCAGTCAAAATATGGTCATATTGTAAATGTAATGTAGAGACTCGGGAGATACAGTGGATAGCAAATTTAAACAGTTACATTTAACTATCATGTTTATTAATTTCAGAACTAATTATAACACAAAAATGTTAAAGAATTCTTCTATCAGATGTACACAAGGGATGTTATCATGCATAGCTTGATTACAAATCACTTAAATCTTCGGAAAAACTTATTTTTACAGATGTTAAATAGAGGTATTGTATGTTTCAAACCTGTCTTTACTGTATGCAAATTCATTACAACATTTTGAGGTGAGGTGGACTGTAAGTCATAATAATACAATAAGCAAGAATTTCATACTTTGAGGTGACATGGAATTTAATGTGTCATGAAACACCGCAAAATCAGACATTAGAACCATAGGGAAATTATCATGTGTTCTAGATACACATTTATATTCTGTAAACCATTGTTAATTACTGTGAAATGTGTAGTAAAGGGTTCGTCTCACAGTAGACGTTATTAGGAATTTCTGCTGTGTTGACGTATGGAACATAGAATAATTACTGCTTACATGCACGTGCCATGACGTAATCAACAGAATCTTTTACTCGCGATCTCTACCGGAGTAAAGCCCTTTCTACACGGGTAGTGAGAGCTTACAAGATTACCTATCATGCACCGGTCACGCCGTCCGCGTACAGTGTAGATGCGTCCACTTGCACAAGATGCTAGCAAACGATCTCTGCTTAACGGAATAGGATGGATCTTATTCTCACGTCTATGAAGTAGAGCTGGGCAAAACGGTTATTCTCCCATATCAGTTATAACGGTTATCGTTATTTTTTCTATGAGTTAATTTTGTTGTTACGGTCTTCAGTCCGGAGACTGGTTTGAAGCAGTTCTCCACCCTACTCTATCCTGAGCAAGCCTTTTCATCTCCTCATAAGAATGGCAACCTATATCCATTTGAATTTCCTTACTATGTTCATCTCTTGGTCTCCCTCTGCGATGTTTACCCCACACACATCCCTCCAATGCTAAATTTACAATTCCTTGATGACTAAGAATGTGTCCTACCTATCGGTCCCTTTTTTTAGTCAAGATTTGCCAGAATTCCTTTTCTCACCAATTCTGTTCAGTACCTCTTCATTAGTTATGCGATCTACCCACCTAATCTTCAGCATTCTTCTGTAGCACCACATTTCAAAAGCCTCTATTCTCTTCCTGTCCGCACGGCTTATCGTCCATGTTTCACTCCCGTACAAGGCAACACTCCACACAAATGCCTTCAGAAAAGACTTCCTTACACTTAAATTAATATTCGATGTTAGCAAATTTCTATTTTTCAAAAATGCTTTTCTTCCCTTTGCCATTTTGCATTTTATATCCTCTGTACTGCGACCATCACATGTTATTTTACTACCCAAGTAACAAAACTCATCTATCACCTTCATTGTTTTGTTACCTAATCTAATTCCTTCAGCATCGCCCGACTTTCTAAATCGCATTCCATTATTTTTGTTTCGCTCTTGTTAATGTTCATTTTATACGCTCTCTTCAACACACTGTCCATTCCAGTCAACTGCTCTTCCAGGTCCTTTGCTGTCTCTGACAGAATTACAATGTCATCAGCAAAACGCAATGTTTTTATTTCTTCCCCCTGAACTTTAATCCCTATTCCAAATTTTTCCTTGCTTTCCTTCACCGCCTGCTCGATGTATAAATTGAATAACATCGGAGAAAGGCTACAACCCTGTCTTACTCCCTTCCCAGCTGATGCTTCCCTTTCATGCCCTTCGAGTCTAATAACTGCGATCTGGCTTTTGTACAAGTTGTAAATAACTCTCCTTTCCCTGTGTTTCACCCCTGCTGACTTCAGAATTTGAAAGAGTGTATTCCAGTCAACATTGTCAAATGCTTTCTTCAAATCTACAAAAGCTAAAAATGTAGGTTTGCCTTTCCTTAATCTATCTTCTAAGATAAGACGTAAAATGAGTATTGCCTCCAGGGTTCCTATGTTCCTCCTGAATCCAAACTGATCTTCCCCGAGGTCAGCTTCTACCAGGTTTTCCATTCTCCTGTAGATAATTCGTGTTAAAATTTTGCAACCATGACTTATAAAACTGATGGTTCTGTAATTTTCACACCTGTCTGTGACTGATTTCTTTGGAATGGGGATTATTACATTTTTCTTAAAGTCTGCAGGCATTTCGCCTACATCCTACACCCCAGTTCAAACAGTCTTGTCATGGCTGGCTCTCCCAGAGACTTTAGTAGCTCCGAGGGTATGTCATCTACTCCTGGGGCCTTGTTCCGACCTAGGTCTTTCAAGGCTCTGTCAAATTCATCTCTCAGTATAGTATCTCCTATTTCATCTTGATCTACTTCCCTTTCTACAACATCGCCTGCCGGCCGCGGTGGCTGAGGGGATTGAGGCGCTTCAGTCACGGTCTGCACGGCCACTGCGGTCGGGGGTTCGAATCCCCCCTCGGGCATGGATATTTGTGCCGTCCTTAGTTTAAGGTAGTTGATAAGTAGTTTGTAAGTTTAGGGACTGATGACCCTGTAGTGAAGTCCCATAAGCTTGACAAACATTTGAACATTGAACAACATCGTCTCTAAGTTCATTTCGTTTGTAGAGCTGCTCTATGTACTCTTTCCACCTTTCAGCTTTCCCTTCTTTGCTGAGAACTGGTTTCCCATCTGAGTTCTTGATATTCGTAGAGTTGCTTTTCTTGTCCCCAAATGTCTCTTTTTATTTTCCTGTAGGCGGTATCTGCTTTTCCCCTTGTTATACATTCTTCTACAGATTTGCATTTGGCTTCTAGACACTCCTGCTTAGCCATTTTGCACTTCCTGTCAATCTCATTTTTTTAGTCGTCTGTACTCCATTTTGCCTGTTTCATTTTCTGCATTTTTATATGTTCTCCTTTCATCAATTAAATTTAGTATTTCCTGCGATATCCAAGGATTTTTTGTAGGTCTTGCCTTTCTACCTATTTTGTCCTCTGCTGCCTTCACTATTTCATCTCTCAATGCTACCCATTCCTCTTTTACTGTTTTATTTTCCCCCTGTTTCTGTTAATTGTTGCCTAAATCTCCCTCTGAAATTCTCCAGGACTTCACTTTCCTTCAATTTATCCAAGTCCCATCTCCTTATTTTCCTACCTTTCTGCAGTTTTTTCAGCTTCAGCCTAAAGTTCATGACTAACAAGTTATGGTCAGAGCCTATATCTGCTCCTGGGTATGTCCTGCAGTTTATAACCTGGTTTCGGTACCTATGTCTTACCATTATAAAATCTATCTGATACCTTCCGGTGTCTCCTGGTCTCTTCCACGTATACAACCTTCTTTTGTGATTCTTAAACCACGTGTTTGTTACGATTAAATCAAGTTCCGTGCAAAATTCTACCAGGCGACTTCCTCTTTCATTCCTCCTGTCCAGTCCATTTTCACCTATTATTTTTCCTTCTCTTCCTTTTCCTACTGCCGAATTCCAGTCTCCCATAGCAATTAAGTTTTCCTGTACCTTAACTGTCTGAATTTTAACGGTTATAAATAACTGCCCGTTATTTTTCGAATTAACTCCCAGATGGCGATGCTGCAACATACTAGCTTCATTAGAGTTGAGGATGCAACCACACTTAAGCAATGTTCAAATGTTTGCAAATCTATCGGACTTAACTGTTTGGTCATCAGTCCGTAGCTTACTAACTACTTTAACTGAGGTCAACTAACCTAAGGACAACACAAACACCCATGCCCGAAGCGGGACTCAACCCCCGACAGCGAACAGCCGCGCGCAACGCACCACGACACTTTTAAAAGCGTTCAAGTTGTGGGCGCCACCGTTTCAAACTAAATAACACAGTCAGTAAGGCATTCGAGTTGCGGTGCGAAGAGTTGCAATAGTTTATGACTGTAAGAGGAAATTCTTTTCACTGACTCCAAAGCGTTTAATAACCTTGCACCAAATAGATAAACCAGCACATGTGCAAACAAAGTGTTTTGTAATGCAGCTCGTTCCTTTTCCTTGAAGAAAGATAGTGCGAAAATCTGGTTATTCTTTTAAATGGGCGGTACATAGCAGTCTCGTGAAAATTTAATACATTATAATATTATGTTATTCCATTTAGGGATTTTTCAGCAGATATCTGACATTTACATACATGTAATGATATCAAAAGTAGTAGCTCACTTTATAAATTAAATTTTGCTTCTTCCGTACAAGGACCGTATTACAAAATCCAACAACTGTGGGTCACTATTACTGATTGGACTACTATAAAAAGTTTGCCCTGTGCAATTTTCAAAGAAACAACTGACCGCTGTTTCTTTTTAAATACATACAAATAGTTTTCATATTCATTTCTCCTAATGTGTAAGCAACTTCGTGTATATACGAAATACCTCGAGCACAGCCTTACGTTTGTACAGTGGACACATTGCAGACTCTTCCAATGAAATTAATGAGTTAGAATTCTTAACCTTTCTTGGAATTAGACAATTTATAGCATTGTTTACGTTTGGTCATTAACAACATTTTAGTTTATGGACACTGACATTAAATAGCAGATAATTAACACCAATCAACGGCGAAATTTATGACAAAAAATATGTGCCACAATTTAATTAAATTTGTCCATGTCCTTTAATCTAAAAATGTAAAGTACAACAGGATATTCAGGGGAAACTGTTGTCCTTAGTTATTAAGTGCTTTGTTTAACAATTTGACATAATTTCATTCAATATAATTGATGTTTTTAGATATCCATTAATTGATTAATGAAACACTGAAAGATATCTGTGTGTTTTTATGCTTTACATGACACTTAATGAGTAGGCTATTTCTCAAGATGATCAAACATTTACGTACTGTAGGTAATGCAGGCGATTTCTGTGATTCAACTGCCTCTCTCGCACTGTAATCAGCTTGAAATTATGAAGTAGTGCCTCTCTCTCTCTCTCTCTCTCTCTCTCTCTCTCTCTCTCTCTCTCTCTCTCTCTCTCTCTCTCTCTCTCTCTCTCTCTCTCTCACACACACACACACACACACACACACACACACACACACACAGAAATAACACCATTGTTTTACTTTTCCATATGGCATTTTCAGTGATGTACCGTATAACCTATAAAACACGACACAGTACGGATCAGAATCAGCAGAAAAGTAAAAAAAGGCATAGTACTAAGCATAAAAAATTGTTGCTGTTGTTGTTTCATTATTTAAATCATAAACGTTTCATCCACGCAGCCGAGAGAACAATTGAGTCAATTAGCGCTACAGGTGGCCAAACCACGAAACACGAGACATAGGCATTCGAGCTGTAGTTTGTAGTTGCAACAGGCGAAGGCCGCGCATGCGGAGACGAGGCGTTATGCATAGCAGTTTCAACTGGCACCGGGAGACTTGATTGGTTGTTGGTAGGAGCCATTAGCCAATGAGATGCTGCGTGTTTCTTAACCGAAGATTTGGGCGCTACGCGCCCTTACATACTTAAGGAAAAAAACTTCTTGTTTAACCAATACCTAACCTAACTTCCACTTTAAAAAAAGTTATCTGTAGCGTAGCCTTAAGAAGGTTAGGTATAGGTTAAACAGTACTTTTTTTTTTTTTTTTTTTTTTTTTTTTTAGTATGTGAGGGCGCGTTGCGCCCGAATCTCCGGTTAAGAAACACGCAGCATTTCATTGGCTGATGTCTCATACCAACAACCAATCAGGTCTCCCGGTGCCAGATGAAACTGCTATGCATAACGCCTCGTCATGCGGAGTAGCGATACTTTGCAGTTATCGTTAAGAGTATTCCGTTATTTCTACTAGGTAGCGACACTGTGTAGTTATCGATATGAATATTCCGTTATTTCTACTAGGTAGCGAGACTGCAGTTATTGATACTATGTAGAAATACTGTGTAGTACGAATAACGGGCCGTTATCGTTATTTCTACTCTGTACTATTAATGATGTTAATGGAATATATAGTATATACTGTATCATGTGTAATTAAAACTGCGGGCAATGTGTAATGGCAAGAATATCGTCTGAATCATGCCATAAACATAGAAAACCAATTATCAAGTATATTTCAGCTGATATAAGAACGGTTATTTGTGTCTAAAGCCTAGTTTACACGACGACACTAAGTTTCATGAAACTGCGCTACTGGGCAGTGCGCATGTGCGGCAGGCGTTCGCGCAACTCATTGGTGAAACTAAACAGTTTCAGCACCTTCCAACTTTGGCGAAACTGATTGCGCGTGTTTTTAGGTTAGGTGATAACCAATACAGAACAAAAAACAAAATAAAGGGGGGAAAGAAAGAATTAATACGGTTTTTGAACATATATTCGATGCATAGGTGTTTGTGCCATTTTAACGATGTAAATTTGAGGAATAAGCAGTTGCGTGTTAGTGCTCTTGAAGCAATTATCCGTGAATTAAATATTGATGGGCTGACGATTAGTGAATTGCAGACTAAAGTACTTTCAATTCCAAATACCTATACAAACGAACTATGGCAATTGTGGATTTGAGAACACGGTACAGGTATTGTGGAGATATATATTTGACAAGAAACGTAATGCAATTTGTAATTTCAGTTCTGCTGACAATGCTTCACGCATAACAGTATCTAGTTTCTTTATTGCAATACTAACTCTGTTTAAAGGGAAAGTAAACTGCTCTGGTGACATTCTGAGTTGATTAAAATAACTTATAGAGTCTTCGATCACAATTTTTTTCAGCAACCGATCTGACGTCATTTTTTAATCCAGTTACAAACCCAAACACGTTTCTTAGTCTTTTTATGTTTAGTCTTATGCAGCGACTTCACACAGAGAAGCAATAGCTCCGCCACAACTTTTACAGCTACCAAAACTTTCATACTACGGCACTCACAAAACAACGAAACTGAAGTGTATAGTATTGGCGCCGTGTCTACAGACATACACGAAACCAGTTGCGCGCAACTCATTTCATGAAACGAGTGTCGCAACCTGGTGTCGTCGTGTAGACTAGCCTTAATAAAATATTGCGTGTACAGTATACAGGTTATTCGTTGCTACCGCAAATGTATGCCTAATTCTCGAAGCCCCAATAAAAAGTGTATGTAAATAATGTGGATTATTAAAGACGCGCTTAAATAACGTGTGTAAACTGAATATTCTAGTTAAAATTGTTAACGGTGCTTTGATAAATGTATTCAACACAAAAGTAAACGTAATGCTAGGCTTATAGTTTCGTTTATGCCTCTATAAGATATTCTGTTTAAGGAAACTGAAAGTTCCTTTTGCAAAATGGTTTGATTTCTACAATTAACGACAGCGTCATTTTTAAGTGTGAGAGTAACTAACTATGTTTATCCTAGCCCCCAGTGTTGTTCCGTTCAGAATTTCGCTATGCAGAATGCTAGGGAATGAATAGTTAATGTGTAAGCTTCACATGAGTGGTTGTTTTAAGTGTACCAAATGTAACTACATTTTTAGAGTCAACTGAAGCTTGGGTTACCGCCTGTCGCTTTGATCCCTAACGTCAGTGTGCTGTTGTTTGACTTGATCATTTTCTTTGTGGCGAATGTGAAATTACTTTTTGCAATAAAAACTGATCAATTTACGTTTGCCCATCCTCCTACCCGAACCCGACACAAAACACTTTAAAGATTATTTGTAATGGCAACTGCTTGTAAGAGTTTTTTTTTTGCGTGCTATAAAGATTTATTTTATGAGTATTGTTTTGTGTTTTGGAATGTTGCTTTTCATATTTCTTCCATTGGTATGTCAGCATAATTGACATCATAGGTCAAAGCAGACAGTTGGTATCAGGCCCTTCAGTACTGCCCATTTTATGCTAAATTTAGAGTGAATCGTACTGATCTTGTTCATAGTGCAAATATCGGTGGCACATCTATTAATATGGTAGTCAAATGGTATCGGAAAATACGAAATTTTAAAAACTTTGTTATGGCAAGAGACTACGTTGGGAGGCAATAGTTTGCTTGTGAGCTTATGAAGCCAAGTAATGAATCTATAGAACCTAGTTGTGGTTAAGCACATTGTGTCAAAGTCCTGTACGTAGGTATTAGTAACACAAATCAGCTGTTCCACCTTAGATCCACATCACTTCTCTTTCTCTCTGTTCATATTCTCTTCAATCAGCTTGTGAGAAAATCAACATACAAGGAAAATAAATTCTGTTAATAGTTTTTTATCTGATAAACTTCTGTAGACTAATAACAACAACATACTGTCACGAGATAGTCACATAACTTACTTTGACCTCTTTTATTGCAGAATCATGGCTTAAATATCTGTAAATACATAAAGGCCTAAACCTCAACCTGGTAACTGTGCACATGGCAGGAAGTGAGCTCATTAAAAAGAACAGTCTATAAAAACCTACCTTTTAGTATGCACGTGTGCTACCCACAATGACAACTGTCTTGCTACTAATTAAAGTACGTGATTTAACTGTTGTAAACATAGAACTTGTCATTCACAATATGGCTCCATGACATGCTAAGTTTGCCATACACAGCCTGTGGCCCAAGTGTGAATATGTCATTGTACAGTTTTTGTGTGTAACAGTGATGTGCTCAAACACCAGACATAAAGTGTGTATTGAGATTCTTGAAGACTGCTTACAATTTTAGGTCACCTTCACATACATTTTGGTATGCGTTATGTCCCTAAAATAAATTTAACACAATGCATGCCAGTATATTTTACAGTACCTCGTAGATATGTAGGCCTACTATATAGGAGTTATATCAAGATATAAAGCACTTTTTTTTTTAAATTGAGATGTACCATATTGTCTCTTTCCCCTACCATCCGAAAATGATTAACACATATTCTGACAAAAATATTGCAGAGCTGTACAGTATCTATTGGTTTCATGTAAGAAAAAATGTCATTCTTTCTCCTATGTTTATTAACTGCTCTCATTAAGACCATTCAGAATCAGGGGGAGTTGCAATGCATGACAACAATCTGCAACTTGGTGACTTCAAAAAATTGCTTAATGGAGTGAATGCTCACTTAAATAAGGTACACAATTTGAAAAAGTATATGTTCAATTTGTTTTTGTAGCTTGACTGTACTGCACAGTAATACTGAGAATTTCTTAACACATCACAGTATTATATGAGGAAAGACAAAATGGGATAACATGTCAATACAGTCTGAATACAAATTCTTATTGGACAAGAATGGAGAAACATGTATCTATTAAAGGGATTTTGGCTATCATTAAATAATAATAGCATAAGGTACCTGCTTCATTCATCACTAATACAATCATAACCACCAACTGGTGACATCTGTAGCACTGCAGATTGCCGAAACTGTTTTGAAAACGGATTGTGTAATACTAAGATTGGTCACACACTGTGACACTTCATTGGTTAGGTAGGTAAACTACACTAAAAGTCTGAAACGAATGCACTGACAATCTAATACGATAAGGATTCTATTCTTCAAGGGTGTTCTTTTTCTTGTTAAACGGTAAAATTTTACTTACGGCAGGAGGATAAGTATATTGTGCTGATGTTGGCAAGCAACGTCCTTTGAAAGCTCAAACACACAGAATGGGGGTGAAAAATTATTAGTGCTGTACCTGCTTCATCAATAATGACAGGTTCTTGCATGTATTCGTATCCGGTCAGTAAACTAATTATCCTTGTAAAGTGAACACTTTGTTGCCATCATTAGTACACTACCCCTCTGAAGCTGCAAGTAAAATTTAGCCCTTCTGATAAGTGAACATTTTTCTTGTTCACATCTACAGTACCACGCCAAACGGTAACATGTCACCACATTCAGGGGTTAATAAACAGAATGTAGGTACGTACCGCTATGTATTTACTTATTTTTATGCGTGTGGACATTAAATATGTTGAGAAAATGAAATGAACATGTGTGAATAAGCCGGCCGCGGTGGCCGAGGTGACTGAGGCGCTCCAGTCACGGTCAGCACGGCCACTACGGTCGGGGGTTCGAATCCCCCCTCGGGCATGGATATTTGTGCCGTCCTAGTTCGTAAGTAGTTCATAAGTAGTTTATAAGTTTAGGAACTGATGACCCCGTCGTTAAGCCCCATAAGCTTAACAAACATTTTGTGTGAATAACACTCACAAACAACCTATAGAATTTTTTGCTGTCGACACAAAAATTGTACAAGAGATTTTAAATTGCTTACGAAAGCATATTTCTCACGTCATATACTCGTTTTGCGGGGTATTGCACTCGTATGTTCAAAATGCATTTCTGTAACGAAGCCAAATGTGCCACATTACTGGATGAAACACGCATTCGAGGCCACAAAAACGTATTAAACTGCTATGTTTACACTACTTTATTAACATAAACAATGTAAGTTTTAGTCCACAATCCGAAGATTGGTTTGACCACCACAGTGCTTTACTAGGCATGGTCCTGTTTGGAGGTTGTATGCCGTTGCCTTCCGCCGACCTTCGAACTGACTTGCCCAGCCAGCTATAGGGGGTCCTACAGTTTAACGTGGGTTCCGAACCACGGTGCTACTCGGTATTTTTCACATGAGCAATACTGCCAGAGGTGAAAGAAGTGGAAAGTGACAGATAAAAATCCTAGGACCTGGCGGGGATCGAACCCGCGACCTTTGGATTTGTAGTCTGACACACTACCACTGTGCAACCGAGGCGTAGAAGTTTTAGTATAAATAATAATTTCTTGTGGCTCATTAAAACTAGCTGTTGCACGAACATGACAAATTGAGAACAAAAAGCGTTAGTAAACGGTAGTCTTATTAAACGATTCGACGTTTTACTCCAGTAGGTTATAATCATCTGTTTGAGCAAATTTCCAACTCCTAATAATGATAGCAACGGTTAATTCTCTTCAATACTCAGTACTGACTACTGAGTACAGAGTATGGCGGGGATCGAACCCGCGACCTTTGGATTTGTAGTCTGACACTCTACCACTGTGCAACCGAGGCGTAGAAGTTTTAGTATAAATAATAATTTCATATGGCTCATTAAAACTAGCTGTTGCACGAACATGAGAAATTAAGAACAAAAAGCATTAGTAAACGGTAGTCTTATTAAACGATTCGACGTTTTACTCCAGTAGGTTATAATCATCTGTTTGAGCAAATTTCCAACTCCTAATAATGATAGCGGAAATTAATTGCAACGTTTAATTCTCTTCAATACTCAGTACTGACTACTGAGTAAAGAGTATGGCGGTTATCGTCGTCATTATATTGACATTCCGATAACTGCCACTGATATTTCTACTGGTTTCCAATACTCAATACTCCTTGCAGTAGGTTCGTTTAAGCAGCTACCAGAAAGCTACTTTCAAGCGCGTGCAAGTAGGCGTTACTGCGCTTGCGCAGCTACGATGACGTATTTGGAGCTTGCACTGCTTGTATTTTGGTATTCCTATATAATGCCGAGCAATTATGCTGAAGAACAATGGTTTATTTTTCGGTTTTATTAGTGTGACTTAATGAAACCATGACAAGGGTATTAAAACTTTTGGCGTGATACATCATACGCACAAAGTAACGAAAATGTATACAGTGATAAAACAGTGAAAGATTTGTTGGCAGTGTGTTTCAGTAATTTGCCAAGGAATGTCAGTCTATAAATTTAAAGCGTAAAAAACACAAACTGAAGCCTAGAGAATGTACCACAGATACATGAAACATTGTTTCGTGGATAGTGGGTGCCTAAAAAATACATTTTTTTCTTATTAAGCTGTCAATATAGGTATTTATTTTACTCTCAATTACTGATTAAATCGCATGTGTGTTAACCTTCAAGTAAACATTTACTAATACCCATACGTGCAGCATTAAGAGATCCTACATTGTTTCATGAAACAAACAACACATCTGAGGATAAGCCAAGAGTATCAGTTTCGTAACCTTACTCGAACCACTATTCGCCTTTATAGCAGAATATGAAATCCGTTAAGAGTATATGCATTATAAAATAAAACGCGAGCTCTTTAAAACACAGCGAACAGTTTAAACTAGGCAACCGTCAGAAAACTGAAATATTATCATATTATTTTATTAGCCTTAAGCGATTTTGTGAATAAATTCACCTAACAGTTCCCAGTCACAGTAACCCGTTTTGTTTTCATTTGACAAAACACTTGTAGACGATTACAAACAAATGAAACAATCACGAAACGTAAACACCCAGATCACGTAGAACGCCCTCCCACTACAACTCAGACAGTTCTGCGCATGCGCGAATCTGGCAGCTTGAGCGCACCAGAAATATTTTCCCGGGTAGAATCTGGTAGCTTGCGGTTACTGCTTAAACAGCAAACAGCTGCTCGGAAAGTAGCCAGAAGCGGGCGAAGGCGCTGCTTGAACTTAATTTGTGCTCTGCGCATCTACATACATCTACAAACATACTCCGCAATTCACCGTAAGGTGCGTGGCGGAGGGTACACTGTACCACTACAAGGCATTTACTTTCCTATTCCACTCCCAAATTGAACGAGGAAAAAAAGAATGCCTATATGCCTCCGTACGAGCCCTAATTTCTCTTATCTTGTCTTTGTGATCTTTACGCGAAATGTAAGTAGGCGGCAGCAAGATCGTACTACACTCAGCTTCAAATTCCGGCCCTCTAAATTTACTTAACAGAAATTCACGAAAAGAACGTCGTCTTTCTTCCAGCGATCCCCAATTGAGTTGCCGGAGCATTTCCGTGACACTCGCGCATTGGTCGAACCTACCGGTAACAAATCTAGCTGCTCACCTCTGAACCGCCTCTATGTCTTCCTTCAAACCGATCTGCTGCGGGTCCCAAATACTTGAGCAATACTCAAGACGTGGTCGTACAAGCGTTTTATACGCGGTCTCCTTTACAGGTGAAGTAAATCTTCCCAAAATTCTCCCAATAAACCGAAGTCGGCTGTCTGCCTTACTCACAACTGTCCTTACATGCTCGTTCCATTTCATATCGCTCTGCAATGTTACGCCTAGATATTTGAACGACGCGACAGCATCAAGAAGTTCACTACTAATGCTGTATTCGAACATTATAGGATTGTTTTTTCTACTCATGCGCATCACCTTACATTTTTCTACATTGAGAGCTAGCTGCCATTCTTCGCACCAACTAGAAATTTTGTATCATGATCACTAATTCCTGTCTCTACACAGGCATCGTTAATAAGGTCAGGCCTGTTTGTGGCTATAAGGTCTAGAATATTTCCATTGCGCGTGGGTTGCCGGTTTAACTGCTCAAGACAGTTTTCGGAGAATGTGTCCAAAAGTAGCTCGCAAGACTGCTTGTCTGTACCGCCTGAAATGTAACTAGCGAGGTCCCAATCGATACTCTTAAGGTTGAAGTCTCCTCCGACTAATATTACATGGCCCGGATACCTATGCACTACCTGGTGTAGACTTTCCTTAAATGATTCTAAAACTGCTACAGCAGCACTGGGGGCCGGTAAAAACACCCAACTATTAACTTTACTTCTTTTAGACCTGTTATACGTGCACAGATAACTTCACAGTTACTTTCAACCTCGATCTCAGTAGAAACAATATCTTTGTCCACAGCGATGAAAACTCCTCCTCCAGTTGTATCAGACCTATCTTTCCGATATACATTCCACGCTTCGCTAAATATTTCTGAACTTGCCACATCATCATTTAGCCAGCTTTCGGCGCGTAAAACAATCTGAGCGCAATAACTTCCATGCAGCGCTGCAAATTCGGGAACTTTGTTTCTAATACTCTGTAAGTTCGCGGCTAATATTTTTATGTTCGAATTTTTGTTCCGAACGTGGCCTGAATTCGCTGTTTGAATGCTGACAGGCGAGTGCTCATCAGAGTTGACAAAACACTGACATGCGCGAGTAGCTCGCTGGCAGCTGCTTAAACGAACCTAGTATCTACGGTTATCATAGTATCTCGAATTCCGAATGGTCACTCTATGTAATTAGATACAAGTTTTCCATGAGAACGTAGTACACACTTCAACCAACAGATGGATAATCGGTTAAACAGTTATATGTTAGAGTTAGACTGTGGTTATTACCCGTGATTCTTATGCGGTTAATTCCATGGAATGTAGAACTGACACGAATTTGGACAGGACCACTGGTCGATACTCTGGTCGAATCGCTGATTACTACCCACTTCTGTGACCAGATGGCGCTACGAACAGTTATTTCGATAGCTGCCAGTATTTGATGATCGGTTATTACAATAACGGCTCCTTATGAATAACCGAGTATTTGATCAGTTATCGTTATTTCTGCCCAGCTCTACTATGAAGTCCTTCGCGCATGCGCAGACGACCGAATGGGGAACAGCTGACAAACGAAGCCAATTCGGGAATTTGTTTGAGAATGTGTACTTGTCTCCTGCTCAGAGAAACGTAGTTTTTTGACTCAGTCGTATTTTAGGAGGTGATACTATAGAGGAATTGCATTAAAATTTAATGTACCCTGTGTACAATTTTTATTAAATACAGAGATATAGCTGTTAATATGAAATCCAAACGAAGAGCAAATGTAAATCAAGAAATTTTCACTGATTTATCCGTCGTTCTTGGTAGTGCAAAATCACAATTACTTAAAAGTAGTATTTTTTGTATATTCTACACGTTCATTTCCACATAGTTACCCGGTTTTCGGCTTACTAGAACATATTCAGACTTTAAACTACGTCGGATGTCGGTTATGTAAATAAAAGCCTATATGGTGATCTACCAAGAACCGACGAAAGAATCAGTAAAAATATCCAAATCAACTTGTTGTACATACCAAGAGCTGTATCTCTGTACCCAATAAAAATTGGACACATGTTATATGAAATTTTAACTGCAAATCGTCTTGTCATCTTCTAAAATATTTGCTAATTTTCCTAAAACATGCTGTGGTTAACAGATGAAATATTTGGTTTTGGTGAGCATTATTTGAAGCTTAATAAAAGTGAAAGGTTTATGTATAGACACCTGAGCTTGTTCCTCATACACATAGGCGCCTCAAACCGCAGAGGCTGGAAGTATGTATCGCATTTTATAATTAGGACGTTAACACATGTGAACGACGTGGCTACGCATGAACTGCACGAAAACAAATACAGTTTCACAGTGGCAGTCTAAAACACAAATAAATGTTTTAATCGTCACAACCTATCATACAGTTTGGAAGAGTAATGTTAACGCGGCGATTCATTTGCTGTAACCTGGCAACAAACAAAGTATACGCGTGAAGCAGACGACTCAGCAAATGCGTAACCTTTGAACGCTTCTTTGTAGTTCGACGGTCTATCGCAAGGGGCGTGACGTCCTTGTGCGTGTTGCACGTCTCGTAACAGAGTGGCCACCGAACCTTGAAACCGGGAAAAAGCCTTGAATTTGAAAAAACCGTGAATTTCAGCCAGAAACCGGGATTTTTAACCCATGAGATCTCGCGGCTTTAAACGATCGTTCACGTTTATAGCCTATTGCTCAGATTACACTACCACTTCGAAATGTACTTAATCAATGTAAACAAGTAATTCCTGTAGTTTTACTAAGAGAAAAACCTCACAAAGTTTAAAATTTAAAAGTAACAAAATGCCAGTTGTTTAAAATTACGGTGAGCAAAATGCTCAGATCGCTAGTGCCTGCGGGTTAAATAATATTCATTGCTTCATTTTTGTGTACAAAAAAATTTTCAGATATATTTCTGGAGGGGGCGGTGGTGGTTTAAAAAGTTTTGTAGTTATAGGTTACATATTCCGTTATCTATTTCTGTATTTATCTTGAAGTGTTGTTTAACCACGTGACTCAATTCCTCGCGATGTACGTCGAAGAGACGCGATGTTATCGTAAGGCGCGACTACGAAATGGCAGCTAGAATGAAAGGCGATATTTATTTGTACTAAATTTTAGCAATTTTCGTAATTGACCCTCCCCCCCCCCCCCCAGTGATACTCATCAACACAGATCTCGTTTGTCTGATTCAGTGTTGAAAAACTCTTCACAGAAGCATTTTGTTGATTTTAACTATAAACTCAGTAAAAGTTGGTATTGTGGTGATTCGTTAGCATAGGCGCCCACTATGGGTATGCTCGGTCGCTCCAACATAATCTGAGTGGTTATGCTAGGCATATCCCACTGAAAATTTTGGTATCATTTTTTCTTTGCCTTCTATTTCTTGACTGTAATTAAAATCGACTCTCTCATCCCATTGATGGCCGGCTGGCTTTTATAAGACACCGCTCTAAAAAAGATTATTTTAAACAGGTAATTGAATTCGTAGGCACTAAAATCCACGTTCACCTGTGAGTGAAGTGACCGTTTTCTAAATAGTCCGAATGTTAATGGAATTCCGCTTGTTAAGTCAATATTGTAAACTGAAGGCGGCAACCTTTAATTGTATTAAATAACTAGAAATAAAGTGGGTTTGGTACGATACATTGAAAATGTTTACACTATGAATTTAATTCCCGTTATCTTTTGAGATAACCTTTAGACAACCACATACGTTAGCAGTGAACCGACATACTTGCTGCGAAGACTGCCCTATCCCTTCTAGCTAAAACATTCTGTAAACAGACAGTCATGATAATAGCTTGCGGAGGTCTTTGTGTTTTAATTGGCAGCTCTACAAAATTCTCGAAACGAAACAGCTAGTGATAGATTTTTTTCTGAATTTGAATTTTCAACAATTTGTCAGCAATTGAACGTAGTAGTCAGACCTCAGTTTCTGCTCTTTTTGACCTGTGTCACCTGTGCATGGAATTACGTCTTATCCCTTACCCTCCCCTCATCTTTATCTGTCTAGCCACAACCATTTGTTCAAAGATTGTAAATAACATTGCAGGGCTTCCAATAATTCATTGTGACTAGATTATCCACCATTACCTCGAGGAAACAAAAAGTATTAGGCTAGAATGCATTGTCAAAATATGTATCATTGCTTGATGTCTAAGTTAGAGTAAATGCAACAATACTTTCAAATATTTGTATCAGGGTAAAGGAAAGCAAATAATTTAAAAACTTTATTACTAAATAATTGTCCAATGTCTAAATTAGTAGTCAACAGTTTGAAAATGTTATTAGTTACGATAAAGGAAACATATCTTGCACACTGATGCCATCTGTAGTCATCCCAAATTTCCTTCCAAAAACTAAAAATAATGAAAAATTCTGTCAAATATACATTAATCCAATCATTATTTATAGCGATATGCAAATAAATATTTTTGTTCATAAATCAATAAAATTTGGGGTTAAAGGGTTAATGTCTTGCGTGCGAAAATCGTTAAAATGGATAAGTATATAGTGAAATACAAAAGGACTTCGACTTATAATCCAGATGGTGACGGTGATATGGAATCGGTAGCGTGTATGTTTTGTGTAAGTTTTTGGCTTTGCGTGTTTTTTTTTTATTATTATTATTATTATTATTTTATAGAAATACCTGGGTATGCCACTGAGCATACCCCAAGATTTTCAAAAGTCGGCGCCCGTGTTCGTTAGTAATAATTATAGTCGATTCGTATGACTGGCGTAACATAGAAATTGTAAACACAGTCAGGATATACGTATTGTTGATGGCTGAACTGTTTTTCATGCGGGCCTTGCTAGCGCCAATGAGGGATCGCGGTAACAATTACGAGGATAATTAATTTACTTAGCGGACATGGGTACATCGAGAACCTGTCAACCAAAGAGCAGGAACAGCATTAATTATTTATTTTATGGTCAACTATCGCCCAGCCAGACGCTGAAAAGCAACTGGTTGATACATTTTATTAATGTATTTTACAAAAGATTATTCCCCTCGTTATATGTTAATGGGTTTTCAAAAATAATACGTACACGTAACGCCACTTAGTGAGCGCTAGCCGGTCCCGTATGAAATACATTTCTAACATTGTTGATTGCGACTTTTTGACATGTTAATTGTCCTCCAAAAAGACGTAAGTATGACTCCGTAATACGGTACACGACTTTTGCGAAAATGCAATTTCTTTCAGTTGTACTTTATTGCTTTAACAGCTGTCTTATAACAATATATTCAAAATATCATATTTTGCAACTGACGGAATCTACATCTTTCTGAGATGGAGCAGAGCGAAACAATCATTGCAGAGAACAATAGAGTGAATCCAAGTGTGAATCGACGTTACTTGTGCCCGCACAGATGAAGTCATTCAACGTGTTTCAAGCATATATTACACGGAGCGTATTTGGTCGCTAGGCACTGGCGAATTTGGACGCAGCTGCTAATTTCGCTCCGTGTGAACAGGGACAGCGAACAAAGTCGCTGCTCCGAACGGCGAGCGTCTAAAGTTGAAGGGTGGGCTACTTTAGACGCTGGTCGCTGGCGTTTTTTGGTCGCTCGCAAGTATAGTGTCATATAAAGGAGCGTATAACGTAGCCACCAGTCGAGTCAAAATGTCGAAGGAAGTAATTCTGTTTCTCGCAAGATTCTTAAAAGAACAATCTACCAAAATCTAAACGGAAAAATAGGAAGGAAAAAAATGGATAAGAAGGTGAATTGGGAAGAGGGATAAATATAGTGCTTCTGCAAATCTTTTGAGAGAATTATTGTGTGGAGATCCTTCTGCCTGCAGAAATATAATAAAGATATTTTATTTTTTGATTTTTCAAATGTTCAAATGTTTGTATAGTCTATGGGACTTAACTACGGGGTCATCAGTCCCTAAACTTACAAACTACTTATGAACTACTTACGAACTAGGACGGCACAAATATCCATGCCCGAGGGGGGATTCGAACCCCCGACTGTAGTGGCCGTGCAGACCATGACTGGAGCGCCTTAGTCTCCTCGGCCACCGCGGCCGGCTTTTGATTTTTGTTTTCAGGTGTTTGGTATCCGTATCCCCCAAGAGATCTTCAGTCTTCAATTCGTCATTCGTCTAACACTTGGACAAATTGAGTGTCTTTAAGTTTAGTATTTAAATAATCATTTTAATGTCCTATAACATTGGAAAACTTTGATAAAATTCCAGAAATTTGATTACAATTCCACTTCCTATTTTGTTTGACGGGAAACAGAACTTTTTGGTATCACCTAACTTCCAAAACAATGCGTCATATAGTACATTGTGTTTCAATTGTTTTTACGAAGACGCTAGCGTCTGTAGTGGCTGCGTGTCATTGCATCAGCGTATTCATTCACTGTTCGCCCATAGGCCGAGCGACAACAGGCGCCAGCGACTAGCGACCAAATACGCCCTGTGTAAAGTACCCTTTAAACTTTGGAGTGAAGTGTTTGTCCGTCATGTCAAAACAGTATAACTCGATATCAAAGCTCATACTAGACAGTGTATCCGTGGGTTCCATGTGATCCCAAATCTCAAACGAATGCATTATGCTCTTGGTGCAACGCAAAGACAAATATTTCTACAATGGCGAAGAGTGCTTTGGACAGCCACGCAAGAAGCAAGAAACATACACTTTCCATAAGCAAACGGAAGTCTGTTGCTTCCCACAATATATATTTCACTGTCTGTTTAGTACTACAAGAATTTTAAAAAGGAAACGAATTCATTAGAACAAAATAATGTTTTCATTAAAATCTGCCGTTGAGTGTTATTTTACCAGATGACACTTGAATGCAAATACCACACAGCTGTTGCTCCAGATATGTTTTTGCATTCTCCATTTCATCTCCTCGAAGTTCACAAGAACTCGCCCACAACATTGTGCATTATTACACATGCTGGGTCATTAACAATCATTGATCTTTTAGCTAGAGTTTTTCTGGTCAAAACGTATTTGACTGTATGGGCTATGGAAACTGAAACCATCATTGGAAACAATCTAAATGAAAATTTGAAAGAGGTGAAAAGGTTGTTCATATCCTGAAGGTAAAGTAAATCATATTTATTGAGTTCTCGATCATTAGTTCATGAGATGTGACTGTATTTTAATGTATCAGGAAGTCTAGTATAAATGAACGGGTTATGTTGCATAAACGAATACATTCACATTAAAACGTACAGTATCCTCTAACTACTTGAACTCAACTTAGTCCATTATACAGTGTGTAAATTTTAAGTTGACGAACCGTAATAACTCGGAAAAACAGTAGATATTCAAAAATGATTTTCACCAGCATGTGCGGATGGTAGAGGCTTAGAAAATAATACTCAACCTGAACCGTTTCCACCGTTTGTGTTTGTGTGTGTGTGTGTGGGGGGGGGGGGGGGGGGGAGGGAGAGTTTCAGTGTAAAATTTTAAATCGGAACCCCGATTTTTTATTGCAGATTCGGATTCTAAAGCCCACATCATGTATGGTCTGCTTGATTTGTTTACGACAGATGGCGCTGTAATAGTAAGAAATACTTGACATACTGTTGAATATATGTACTAAAAAGGAAATAAAATAAAATAAAACCATATTCATGATGTTTCAGAACGCTACTAAATTATCACCAAAGTGATCCCTCCCTCTCCCCACAGTGGACAGGGCAGTCCTCCAAAGTGATACCTTAGTCCAGATTGCCCTTGTCTGAATACCAGTTATGAATTGCCGATAAAACACTTAATTGAACTAGCCGGGAAGAAATGTACATCTGGTATTATTTGGTTGGGTCCTGAAGCATCATCAATATGATTAACCTTTATTTTTCCTTTCTGGGTGGTACATTTCTTTAGCAGTATGGCAAATAATTCTTACCATTACATTGCAATATATTGCCAATTGAAAGAAAAAAAATCAACCAAACTATACATGATTTGGTCTGTAGAATCTGAATCTGCAATAAAAGTGGGAGTGTCCATTTAAAATTTTACCCTAGCCATCCACACCACTCCCAAACAGTGGAGACAGTTCAAGTTTAGTATCATTTCCTAAGCCTTTGCCGTCCATTCATAATGGTGAAAACCGTTGTTGAATATATACTGTTTTTTTCTAGTTATTCTGGTTTGTCAACATAAAATGTACACCCTCTACTATAAATAGTGTCAGTGTCGAATATGGGGGGTGGTGGGGGGGGGGGGCTGTGGGGCTGGAGATCCCCCTAAACCATGAGGAAAACCTCGTAATATGAGCTGGTTCTTTTTAGGCCAGTTTGAGGTACAATGCCACAATTTTTATGAGCTCTTCCCCCGTCCCCCCCCCCCTCCCCAACACAAATCCTGGATTCGCCACTGCTTGGTGTATATTACAACGTGACATGGTTCAAATTGGATGACGTGTTTTAAAAATATGTAACTAGTTTCTTTACGGTATAGTTGTTTGCTAACCTCTTTGAACAAAATTAAATTTAGTGAAAACCTGGAAAATGATTATTTTAACCTGGAAAAAACCTTGAATTTGAAAATGAAGATTTGATGGCCACCCTGGTATAGAAAGGGCTTTAGATCCTGGGTTGTAGTCAACGACCTTAAATTTCATAGACAGGCGATAGGTCCGCCATGTTTGAGGCAAACTGAACTGGCGTCCGCCATGTTATTTGGAGTATCGGCTGACAGTTGGTATGCCACACCCACTCGGGAATTTTACCTATTTACAGTTCCACATTTAAATAAAGTTTGACTATTGAATACGGATGTGCATCAAGTTCCATCTGTCTTTCTCGAAGCTGCAAATTGACGATCCTGGTAGTAAATTTCCTAAAAATGCGGTAATGAAATATCACCAACCTGTTAGTATTACAGTTCCATTTCGAAGTATAACAGTTAGCTGAGGTTTGCAATAACAACGAAAGTGCCGCTGCGAAAATATATGCGTTGATTTTCAAATGTTTGTATAGTCTATGGGACTTAACTACGGGGTCATCAGTTCTTAAGCTTACAAACTACTTATGAACTACTTACGAACTAGGATGGCACAAATATCCATGCCCGAGGGGGGATTCGAACCCCCAACCGTAGTGGCCGTGAAGACCGTGACTGGAGCGCCTTAGTCCCCTCGGCCACCGCGGCCGGCTGCGTTGATTTTAATGCAAGTAAATGGTCTAAACAGCGGCTAAACATACAGTGAACTGTAATTGTTGTGACGAACAATCATGACCATGGATGTACATTTGCTGTTAATGTGTTGTAACAACTTCTTTCATAAAGTCTAGTATACACTTAGCTTGTATTTAATAAACCTATTAAGTTTACAAACTTGTAAAATTGCTGTTAAAGGGTTTGGTTGTCAGCTTTGGTGGACGAAATTTGAGTACGATGACGAATGTGACAACAAAACACTGCAGTTAAAATGCGCCAAGGTCATCTGCCACAAAAGCATTCCATGTCGAAATAAGGTGTCGTTAATAATTTACCTTGTCGCCATGCTGAAACAAGTACCGTTTGGTACGTGAAATTTCAGTACAAAGACCAAAGTGACAACACAATATTGCAATAAAATAGGCCTGGGTCAGCTTACACATCTAAATCAGGTATCATTTTTTACTTTCGTTGTTGCCACGCTGAAATAAGTACATTTTATTGGAAAGAACACAGACATATACAAGTGAAAAATTCTGGATGTCACTACTGCTTCCACACTTTGCACTGGTTGCATGTCAACCATGCTCGATCAGGTATTGTCAACAACATATGAAAATATTTTTAAAGGAGGTTTAGACACTCATAAGTGTGGTTTCATCAACCACAGGAGCGACAGAGGAAGCAATATCTCAAACCACACCAACACTAGGTAGGAAGCTGAGCATATTTTAATGGTGTTGTATTTCAAGGGAATTGCAGGATAGGTCATCTGAAGCTTCACTCTTGGGGCAGCTGAGTGCCATCAGTCAGGAATTTTGTTTGACTATAGACAGACTGACATCAAACAAGGCAAAACATTTGCTGTTCTTGCAAGAAGTTCTAGTTTTATCACTTCGATTTGTGCATTTAAATGCTGAACACACTTTAGGATTATTTCAGCAGCAAAAATTGTACAGGCAATACACACTAAATACAATATATGCTTAATACAGCACTTCTCAAGTCTACTAACCATCAAAAATGTGGCAGCTGTATTTACGCATGTTGCCTCAAAGAGCGCTGTAGCCCGCGTGTTAGCCAATGTATTGGTTGTAGTACATTTCAGGAGTCATCATTTAAAGCCTGTTCGTTGAAATTAGGCTCCTTGAGGTAATGTACGTGTATCTTGGTGAGTCTGCAACTTCAGTTTCTTTGCCTCTCTCCGATACTCTCCCATAGAGCAAAAGACACAGCCTGCCTGCAGACACTTGTGCTATCTTCTGTGCTACATTTCCCAAGCATTCTACCGATCTTTTGGCCAGTGTCATTGACGAAATGTCGCAATAGGGTTTGCTTTAAATTCGTTTTATTTGATGTAAAATGAAATAGCCATTAAGTCGCCAACTACTTCTTTTACTAACCAAATTTAGTGGCCCAAAATCTAGAATGGCTACTATTCCGTAAAAAGATAGCCAAGAATGCGAAAAGTCGCAAAAGCTGGCAACCCTGGTCACGTGATATTCCTCACACAAAACATACGCCATCTTGCTTCCTTTTCTTATTATAACTTACGCATTGTCGTTTCAGAGCAGTGAAGAATAAAACAAAAGCACGTCACTCATAGTACGATAAATTAGAATCTAATGTCTATTGTTTTGTTTTATTGTTTGTAAAGTCTATGGGACTTAACTACGGGGTCATCAGTCCCTAAACTTACAAACTACTTATGAACTACTTACAAACTAGGACGGCACAAATATCCATGCCCGAGGGGGGATTCGAACCCCCGACCGTTGTGGCCGTGCAGACCGTGACAATCTAATGTCTAAAAATGTTATTTCAGCTGTTAGCAACTGCTGGCAATAGTACGAAAATTAATGGGCAATGTCATAGTTGTTTGAGTGGTGTAGTGGGTAGTGTGCTCTATTGTGATGCATGCGACCGGTAGTTCGAAACCTGCCACTACCAGCTCTTTTTTCGTCTTGGTTTCTAAAAAGGTTTTGTGCACTCTTATTAATTAAATAGAGCTATCTTCTGTAATTTTTAGAGTGGGGAAGATGTAAGAGTGCCCCCTCTAAAATGTGCATTTGTTCATTTTGTGAACATACTATGAAATACGCAACACGGAGCTGAACACTGGTCTTCAAAATCATTTGCACTACAATGGGGAGGATACTGTGATAACGAATATTCTAAACAACGTGCAGATTCTGGTAGTTTCATACATAAATCAAGTCCAAGATTTCTGTGGGAACAAACGGAAGGGTACTGTATACATTGCAACAAATTACCTGTTTTTTTTCCTAAGCATTTATTAACTATTAATGGAATAAGTTCAATGTCTTTAATTAGAATCAATTCATCTACTAAGATGTTTAGCTTTGGCACAGTTGCTATGGACGCTTTTAACGTAGATTGTATTACCTTTTCTGCAGTTCAAACATGACTTTGTTCTGCGCTACAAAAAGAGCAAATATTCTGTTTCAAATTGTGACTACTTTTTCATTTATAGCGAAAATAACAAACGGAATTAGTGTGGTAATACCGTCAGAAGAGGTGAAGTCTATCAGGTGGGGGGACGTCGACCGGCAATACAGCATTATAATCTACACTACTTCCGCCTGGCGGTACATCCGGGAACTTCATACTACACATACTTCTTGGAAGCCAATGAGTTGCAGAGCGTTTACCTGTAGAATTTTCTCTCTGAGTATCCATTCAGCGGGATTGTGGGATATAAACAAATGCATTTTGGTGGCCTGTGAATGAAGCAAGACTAAACCTATCACAATACGACCTTATAGTCATGTAATTCTGCTGTTTTCGGACTGTTAGTTGGTAAGTGAACTCATTGTCATTTGATTTATGTATTTGCAAAAGCAGAAGTTTGTTGTATGGACGAGTAGTGATCTAAAATTTGATTTGTCGTATTTTATTGGGTGAAGTCGATCATGCCGCGAACATACGTGAAGAACGTGGGAAGAGAGGGAAAGAAAGGAAAGTTGAGTATTCGTAAAGCAACTGAGTGTTACGGCGTGCCCTATACAACGTTAAATCAATGGGTGAAGGGCAAACGTAGATATAAATATGGTGGGCATCCTGTTCTTAGTTCAGTAGAAGAAGAATGTTTAGTTCATGGATTGATCAAGTGTATTTCCAGATGTTCCTGATGTACAAAAGACTCCCTTCACACAAATTGTAACAAAAATGAAGCTTAAGGGCATTGGTTGTGGACGCTACAGTTTCCCAGATTTTGACATTTCAAACATTGAGTGAAAATTCTTTATGATGCGAGATAATTTTATGTACAGTGGTTATTTTTATAAGGAAAATACAATGTTCTAACCATAAAATAGTCTATTTGTTAATTTTAATAGATGTTTGGTCCCTGCAAAAGACCCTTTACTATTTTAAAACTTCATATAAACATAGCCTACCATAGCTTGGGAGATATTTCAATTAAAAAGACGATCGGTTTCACCCCATTGTCTGAGTGAAGCCGTTATAGGTCTTCAAAAACTAAATACGGCAAAGAAATACGGCAAATCATAATGGTGTCTGTCACATTAAAGTATCGAGTAACAGGCAATAGTAGATAGCTGTTTGCGTGATCTTGATACAGCGCGTGACGTAAAAATGATGTCACGTTTATTCCAAGTGGTGTGACCAGAACGCTATCCGAATAGCATTTGTGGTTTTGTCGACAAAAATATATTATATCAAATATATACTCGACAGTCCTTTAAATGTATGAAAGTTTACAGGGCAAGAATCACAGAGAGCTTTCATCTGAAAACATATTTCCTTGGCTCCACAAGATGGCGGACTGGCTTCAATCAAAGGCTAAGCTTTGATTAGTAGCACCGACTCCCCTTATTTTAACCTCCTTGAATTTGATTGATTTTTATTGTTTCATCACAGAGGGACTCGCGCACTCTGACTGAGCACGCTAAGCTACCACGCCGGCAACCCTTGGACTGAGTTCTCTGAGCCACCACCAATGGCATGTTTGGAACCACAGTCTAAGATGTTCGTCCATCACACCCGTTATGCTATGCCGAAGGTGCAAGAGTAATCCGTAATTCTCGTATGATCAGTGGCAGGTGTTATCTTCTAACATGGCATTTGTAGATATTAGATTTTGATAATTTTCCGTGAGCCACTGGTTTGAAATCACAACGCTTGAGTTATAATAAGGAAATCATCAAATACAGGAAGAAAGATGGCATATACAAAACAGAGTTTCGAATGAGGGATGTTACGTGACTGATTTCCGAACGCCAAATGTGGAGCACCTCCATAAAAACAATCAGATGTGCACTTTGGTGGTTATTACTTTATGTGTATTCTACTGTTTTAATATTGATCAGTCATCCATTTTATATCTGACTATCCACCACAGCGGTACTCAAATTGTGGCCCGCGGGCCACTTGTGGCTCGCCGTGCTTTTTTTAAGTGGCCTGGCTAGCTAGTCGTGCAGTATTCAAAACTTCACAATAAAACTCTCTAATGACGGGCCGATAAAAATGGGTGAGATGCGCACAGCGAAATCAACGAAGCCAGTGCCCTGAATTTAAGAAGTGTGTTCTCCACAATGCTTTCGTTTGTTGTGAAGCAGGCCCCTCTGACTGGAGCACTCAACTGTGTGTGCATCCCATGCTGCCCCGGTGCTTCCCCCCTCCCTGTCCTCCCCAAGTGCCGGCTGTGGCAGATTGGACAGCGCTCGCAATAGCGTTCTGTTCTGTGGTCGGAAGTATCTGTTCTGAATCCTATCAAGTGGACACTTAATCTGTCTTGCTAGAGTTCAGCATGAGCAAAAAAGGTTCGGATATAAGTGTGCCATTTTTATGCTAACTGGAAGGATTCATATTGGTTTGTAAAGTTTGTTGGGAAAGCACTGTGCGTAATATGCAACTGATCCGTAAATGCCGCGGCGGATTAGCGCGTTGGGGCGCCATGCTGCAGTGTGCGTAGCCATTTGTCGTCGGGGGTTCGAGTCCCCCCTCAGATATGGGTGTTTGTGTTCTCCTTACGTTAGTTTACCGTAGTCTAAGTAGTTTTTATGCTACACACTAATAACCCAGACGTTGATTTCGATAGATTTACTAACGTTTGAACAAAAGTTCATATCAAAACATCGCCAGCCTTGCGCACCCCAACATGTCTACACCTGTACACCCTGGACAATGACAATTGCATGTGAAATCGGTAAATGCCACCCCCACAGCCTCTGGGGCAGGCCCACCGCCGCCAGCCTGACGCTACCCTTGACACATGTCCAGACCCCCCCCCCCCCCCCCACCAGGCCGGCACCACCCCAACGATCGCGTACTTGTGATAGAGTGCATACGCGATAGTATTGTCACAGTGCATTTATGGTGACCACGCCGAGAGAAAAGCGCACCGCGCGCAGCTTTCCGGAAATTGCGCAGAATTATTTAAGCGCCCGCCGCTAACCGCCCCTGATTAATTTGATTAAATTTGTACATCAAATTAATTTCATACAACTTAGCTGCACTGCTCGCCCCCGATGTCACCCCTACACCTCCATCCCACAGACTGTCTTAAAGACATGACGTTAGTGGTGGAAAAAAACCAACAGAAAGTGCCTGTAATTTGGCAGTCACAAGTATACTATCTGTGTCTTTAAGATCTTTGAGTTGGATACAGCACGAAAAGTGACAGCTTTTAGAATAGAAACAATGAAGCTGATCATACTATTTTGCTTTGACACTCGGTAAGTGTTTACATAAGTCTGTTGATGACTCACGAAATAGCTTAGAGTTTCTTTACGTATTGTTTTATTATCTTTACTGTCCCAGCGAAAAATAACCATTTTACAGTCGGTACCTATCTTTCTGTGATTACTGAGCTACTTATTTTTTGAAAGTAAATATTCAATAATGACGTTATTTAAATCATATATCCAGCTAAAACGAATTCTTTGTTGTACGTACACAGTGCCTGCTGGCTTCTGTCTCAGATTTTTCGGACGACGTTTGTGCAATGTTGCTTCTGACATTTCGCTAGCACCAATTCAGATGCTGATTGTCCAGCACTGTTAAAAGTTTCATATTCAATTGCTCTTGGAGTGTGAAACTTGAGCTATGTCAGCAGCAACATGTGACAAAACGTCAACCGAAAATCTCCAGATGCCAGCGTACAACTGGTCAACAAATGGTCATAAATATTAAAATTTACAGTAGGTAAGATGTGGGACAAGTCTTCACAACATCGGTATTTCCCAGTATCTTTAGCCCTTTGTAACTCAATAATTTAAATTTAAGTATCGTAGCTAAAAACATGTTCTTCAGCCTGTATAGACTAAGAGAAAATAATTTAAAAAATCATTTGCTTCAAATATTACAATTTTTATTGAAACAACGGTTTGTTGCAGTTCTGCAACATTGCAACATCAGATTACAATTTTGACATATGAAGGCCATCTCATATTTGTTATTAAAATGAAACCTTTTGAAACAATTGTTTGTTTTGTTGAAACAAGTCCAACACCACATATTTCACACATGGTCTGTGCGTATCCTGTACATTTGGGGAACTTGCAACTTATCCACTTGATAGTCCATATTGGCTAATGACCCACTTGGTCCTATGGTACTGGTTGTGGTGGCACATGCTGTGTGGGGCCCTTTTGTTTGTTTGCTTGACTATTGTCTTCTGCCGAACTACATGATCTTCTGCATGCAGTTGGTCTTGTGTTCACTTTGCACAATATTTCTGCCAAGTCTAGTCGGAATTCTGATGAATTTATTGTTTTTCCTAAAGAACCTTTCTCTTTCTCTTTAGCAATTAGCTAAAGTCATGTCAAGAAGATGGTAAAACATACATACATGCCATCTTTTGCTCCTCAAGAGTATTTTGTATCTCCCCATAATGCTGTCAATGAAATCCATCCCACCCCTGTACCGATTATATTCGGCAACAATCAATGGCCTGTCAATGGAAATATACGTCTTCTGCGATCATGCTGCTGCACCTGTAATTTAGGCATTTCCCCAGCAAATGTTGATGCCAGATTTACTACCTTGGTATCCCTCCAACTGACCACAGAAACATCTGTGCCACTGATGTCAGCTTGATACTCTATTGAATACCCTCGTTTCTTTTTCTGCAAGTCCATCTGGTATTTTACAGTTCGGAATTCGGTTTCTTCTGATAGTACTAAGGCTAAGGACTCCCTCTTGGTGCAGGTAATTCAACAATGGAATAGATGTAATTATCAAAAACAGGCGATAACTCTTATATCTGGGAACATCTTTTGCTAGACGCACAACTATATTTCAGGAAGCTTCCAGATTTATTTCTCTATCTCCTATAATATTCTCTTTCCCTGTCTCAACCTCAAACTTATAGGCAAATCCTGATACACCACTAAGCACCAAAAAATTTATAACCCCTCTTGTGGTTCCATTGGCATGTATCGTTTCATACTGTTATGTAATTTCGTAGAGCACATTTGTCCATCAACTGCCAGTTATTGCTCTTGAGGCACTTTACAAATGTTTCATTTAGTATGTATACTAAAGGTCTAATTTTGAGAAACGTATGACAGAATCTGTGGCAGGTTGCACCTTACTGTTATCATTGAAATGAATCAGCTGTCTCATCTTTTGCAATATTCCAGCCTCCTCAGGATTTGTACGACCTTCTAATTTTTCAGCTTCCTTTACATCAACATGATTTTCACTATTTGTCAAACTGTGTTCGAATATTTCGTCGTCTATTTGACAAACAGTGTCTTCTGATGCAGAATGTGGCAAGTAAGTGGTGTCATCTTCTGATAAATCGAGAGCATCTTCACTACCATACCAATTGTTTAACAAATACTCGATTTCCTAAAGCATTAAAACTCTAGCCATTCTGCAAAATAAATACATATCATGCCTAAATTAATAAAAAGGCGTATTCAAACTTGTATTAAAAATCAGTGTCATGCATGGAATATTCAGTTTTTTACGGCCGTATTTACGCAATGTTGCAGTATTGCAACATAGATATAATTTCAGTTATGTACATAATACGGTTTATTTTCAAAAATGTATCTTTCAGAATGTTTAAAATAAATGTATACCTGTTAAATTCAGTGCCAAATCACTCGTCTACAACAAATCTTTCCGATATTTCGCAATACAAAAACAGCCAATATCAGATGCATGTGTTCTAGGAAAATAATTGACGAAAACTCGCATTAGTTAAGTGTTGCGGAATCTCTAAGAACTTAGAAAGGAAGAGATACTGTTCAGGGATCGGAACACTGAGAAATACGAGTTCTCACTTCCAAGAAAAAATTGTATGTTGCAGAACTGCAACATGGTGATAGAAAGAGTAAAGGACCAGTAGCGTCGACGCTTATTTATCTACTTTCCGATGCTAATAGATTGTTTAGATTGTACCTATGTTGTAGGCCCCTACCCACAACAAAACATTTTAATTCACACTGTGTCATTAGTTTATTTAGGGCCCATTTTCTGCAGATAGAGAAGAAGCTGCTTATAAAATGTTTGTATTACCACATTGCTCAGATAAACTTGGATTAGGGTAGCAACATTTTTCTTGATGAGGCCTAATGATCACAGCAATGAATAATGTATTTTGTAACATCTCAAATACAAAAATCTTTGTTCTTGTCCATGTACTTTGTTACACAATGTTACTGATCTGAAAAGATTATTACATTTACAATGGTTTGATATTATGACACTACTTCTCGAAACACAATCAGAAATCGTAACATATTCGGAAATTACTATTCAAATATCTGTTTCGACCTTTTTCTAATCAGTTGTAAATAACATACAGAATTGTAGAACATACTTTTAATATATTCAGAGAAGTTCAATGAAAATGTAAAGAGAAAAAACTTATAACCAACAAGAGGATTTGAGCCTATAGCTTCACAATATTAACTTTATGAAACGACAACACTATCTGTTATGCTACAAACACATTTGTGCAGAAAGACATTACGTATATTTATAGGTAAACTTGAATAGTTACATTGTTGATTTGTTACAAATTCATATTTATTTGTGAGGTGAATGGCATACTGCAAGTTTTAGTTCACCGTTTCTGAATATGCTGAATTTAAAATGGCGCCTGTCACATCGTGCCAAAGATTCTACCTGTCCTGGCTATGGGTTCTGGTCCTAAACGGAAGTGGTATTTTTTTTGCCGCTAACGTATACTGTCGTAACGATTGTAGCCCCTGCACGACCCGGTCTGGGCCTCATACCTGCGCCCCTAAAATAAAATTCCTTATCGACATACAGGTTGTAGTTATAACCCCTACAGTGGAAAAAAATGTGCTAAATATTGCATACTTCCGTCAGAACAATTACCTGGAATAACAAGAGAGTTTCGGAAACAAATTGACCCCGCCAGACGCCAGGCCATTCACCACTGCTCCCAATTATTAACTGCAACATCATATGTTATAATTTGGACATTTGGAATCGGTAAATACAGTTTAATACATAAAATCTTAATTACAAACAACAATTTTGCAGGTAAATAAAGAAATTCAGTGCAATGCTACAGGTGTGTGTTGTACAAACATTTAGGACCATCCAAAAAAATTGTTACAGCTTTGTGTATCAAACAGTCTTTTAATAACACAGCTACCTTAACAGTTTCGCTCAATAGACGCCACGGAAACGGTACGAACGATCCTCGTTTTAAAAAATAAAAATGCCTAACAGTAAAGTAGTTTGATCCCCGATGCGATAGCAGTGTTCTCTCAGCAAGCTACATAAAACAGTTCTACCAACATATGCTAAATATTGACACAAAATATCATATCGTTTTAAGCATTCTCTCTCAAAAAACATCTGAGTTACATATCCAAATGACCTGAGAAGAAAACCTTATATGCAAGACCTATGCAGACACACAACTTTAACGAGGATAGCGCGCACTGCATTTATTTAAAGGTATTATGATGGAGCTGGACCCAGCCGTGTGCCTGACAACAGTGGCCAGCATCAGCTTCCCCTCCCAAAGTCAAACCGATGAATAACGTTCACATACATGCCCTATTATATAGACAGACTAATGAAAACCCTGTCGCTCTCATACAAATAATAGCAGCCACACTTTGTGATTGCTCTTAAAATTATCAAGTTCCGAAATTTAATACCCTCTCGCATACCCTGTAACAATGCACATAATTCTCTCCGAAACGTACCGACAGTTCCTTAAATCGAGGTTTCGATTTCTCACATCCATTATTTTGAAAGGTAAGGTTTCGAACTTCATGTCTTCCTGTAATCCACCACTTTTATGGTTTTATACGCCTTCCGGCAGTTCCGAGAATTCGGGTTGTTTAATTTTACCTCTAAAGCAGTACATATATTCTTCCGTATACCCCTCTAAACACAGCAAATGGAATCTCTCTTTATCAACCATGTCCTGTTACGATGCAAACGATTCTTTACAACACTTATCTGACACAGGTCAAATACCGATAATCGAGCAGCCCAGAACACGTTTAATATTGTCGATTTTAAACATATATTGTCAAATATTGCAGCAAGCGTACTAAATTTCAATTGTAGAATCTCACATGAGATGTACAGTTATGAGCAATGTGCTCAAGTCCAAAAGATTAGGGCACATACTACTGCCTGGCTTTATTCTACAACTATTGTGTTTAAAATTGTTCTTAAACCCTATTGTACAACAGAGAGTCACAATAAACAATTGCGTGAAATAATTTACTGATTTCCGAACGTCTACACTCAAACTTTTTTTTCTCAAAAGCATTGACCTAACAACATACTTCTTCGAAATAACAATCGCCAATACAGCAACACGGCACCAAGAGGACATAACGGTAATACTTTACCTGCCAAATGCACCACAATTACAACAGATTTCAAGTTCTGCACAACTGCGTAATTGCAATCTAATGATAACAAACACTTCTATTGCACCCAAACGAGAGCTATCGACCTGTCATCACAATGCAGGAAAACGCGACAGGCTGCCAACAGATACGCAAACTGTTGTAACCTCTGATAAAGTCTAACATGAATGGCCTGCATCAGCCATTAAGTACAGAACTGAACATAACAACTTAACAGTTGGGTATTCACTACACAACTGCCTGCATGACTGTGCGCTACATCAGCATTTGTTCGTAGAGAGCACACTGCTTGTCTCTAGTGTCGTGTGCCTCTGGTGGCGGGCATTACAAGTACATAGTCGGTGAGCTTGATTAGAATTACATAGTGTGCACTATGCTACAGCACATCTCCCTCTTCTGCACAGAAAAACTAAACTCTTACAGATGACATCCATTTTCATCCTAATGGCCAAAGCGCTGAGCCAGATCCGAGGAGTACGGGCGTGCAGAGCGCCATGCAACACAGTGAGCCCTGCCCATTGATGGCCAGTGAGGTATGACCAGAGAAGGTGGTTTGTACCCCATGACGCTGTCGTCTCTCTCGCCTGGTTCCATAGCGTAACTGCGAGCAGTAATTGTGGCAGAGCTGGCAGTGGCACTGATGGCGGCAATGGATGTGGAGCTGATACCATGGGAGGATCTGATGCAGGCCAAATCGTAGATAATGGACGCCGCTCCCAGGGCACTGTGGAGTGTCAGCCAGGAGGAGGCTGGGTTTGGTGCTCAGCCTTGTCAGGTGATGGGCGAATCCGCAGGTGTGTCGGGACGGCCTCCGACTCCCGACCTGCCACCCTAGGATGCAGTTGATCCACATGTCGAGATGTACAGCTGTGTTCCGTGCGGACCTCACAGATATTGCGGCCAGAACAGCGCAGGACAACCACTGAGATCCATTTGGGACAGCGGTCGAACCTGCGGGCCCACGCCACAGTGCGCGGACGGATACTGGCTGTCGGTGCCGCACAGATGTGGCCCAGCAGGAGCTGCAGCAGGTGAGGCAGCGTCTCAGGCTGTTGTCTGTAAGAGTTCTGCTCGGCTCTTTATCACCGATCGGTGTAAAACGGTAGGAAGTGAGGAATCTCTCTAACGCCAAGTTGGGTGAAGATTGAAATACGTACTTATTCATTTGGATCTTAAACATTCTGACAAGACATTCGACCTCCCTGTTAGATTGGGGGTGCCAAGGGGACGCCAACACATGACGGATACATCGGGCACAGAATTTGGCAAATTCTTGAGAAGAAAACTGTGGGCTGTTATCAGTAACTAATGTGATAGGCAGGCCTTTGGGAGCAAAGATCTTAGATAACGTTAGTGATTATACTGCTGGTCCTCTCATCTCAATGTTATCATAGGATACCATCTGCATTGGACCCAGAATCGTGTGGTCTAATAGTGATATATGTTGCATGTGAAGTTAGTTACAAATGAAATAGCCAGCATAGGAATCAGTGTAGGACAGCGTTCTCGGTGATACTGTGATTAGTTAACAAGTGATAAATTTCATTAATTAAGAGATTCATATATGTGCTTTCCAGGCAGTTCTATAAACAACAGTTTCGTCATTGTATGTTATTTCAAGAACTAGACAGACGAATTGTAGAAACTTTATGTAAATCCAAAAGACAAGAAAATAAATAGCATTGTATATATGTTAGGCTCATAAACAAGTTGTGTTGACCGGCTAATTGTGTTAATTAATGTAATAGTCGAGATTTCAATATTGTGATTCTTTGTATATATTGACTGACCTGAGATTTTGAGTCTATTTTGAGAATTGCCAAGATATATGATAGTTCAATATATGTTAGGAACATGTATGATGTACTCATTAACTAATTATTTGACATTTAACATTGCGCTTTGTTGTCACACAAAAAGGATCGAGATTAAGACTTAAAAAGATATGCACCATCTAAAATTATTATATATATAGTTTTTATTTTATATTGTGATTATTTTTTGTGTACATGAAATGTTTTACTTGTGTGTGCGTTAATTGTAAATTAGTATATTCAATTGTTATGAACAATACATAATGTAATGTCATTATTGTCAATGTTATATATTTGCCCACCGCCTTGTGTGCGGTAGTTCGAGTTTTGGCGTTTGTAAAGTGCTCTGGAATCTATGTCAGTCTGTGTTTTAAAATGGAAGTACTATAAGTTAAGTTCTGGTGAATTGTGTACGCAAGTTATGAAGTTGTAATGTTTTGCTGGAATAAAAAGCGTTTGATTGCAAATTAAATAATATGTGAAAAATTGTACCTACAAGTATTTATTCTACCACGAGACCCCAGGTGAATAATTTTGCAGTGAGCAGAACCCCCATACATCATAATGTTGAAAAGCTGAGTATCGTATTTGATATGTTGAAATTGGTGGAATGATTGAACTGTAATTACTTAATAACCTAGTAACGTTTTACGCTGAAACCGTTACTGCTGTTGACATAGGAGTGCAATGTAACAAGTATTGGAAACTTTGAATATGCATCGACCACCAATAACCAGAAGGAATTCAAGAAAGGACCTGCAAAGTCTACATGAACCCATTCCCAAGCTTTTTCCGGATCTGGCCACGGTGTAAGGGATGTGCGTGGAGCATCCTGGTGAGTCACACACTTCGAGTAGGCAGACACAAGTCTGACTATATCCCCGTCCAGGTATAGCCAGAACATATGGCTAATGCTTTTGTATGGGACATATCCCAGTTATCTACATGTAGAAGATGGAGGACCTCGCGATGTAGAGAGGAGGGAATGACCACCTGAGGTGATGTGCCTGCCGTGGACAGTAAGAGGACTCCATCCCTGACCGAAAACTGATACTGAAAGGAAAGGTAATTACATATTTCTTCTTTGTAATTGCAAAGTGGACCCGCCCGGAGGCCTCTCCGGCCAACCATGTTGTACAAAAGAGACCACCTGTCTTAACATGGGATCGGCTGTGACTGCAGCTGCAATACATGATGCAGTAAGAGGAAAACCATCCACCACCCGTTATTCCACTGCATTCAGATGAAAACAGCAATTCGTCACTGTCAAAAACAGGGTTAGAACCCACTGGAATACGAGATAGTACATCGGCATTAGCATATTGGCCCGTGGGCTGAAAATGGATTTCATAGTTGAAGTGTGACAAAAACAGGGCCATTGCTGAAGGCAGTGTGCTGCTTTATCTGGCTGGGATCTGGAAGGGTTGAACAGGGAAATCAAGGGTTTATGATCTGTGATCAAATGGAATTTTGTGCCATACAGAAAAACGTAGAATTTGTGGAATGCATAGATGTGGCAAGGGCCTCTTTTTCTATCAGTGAATATTTGAGTTTGTGCCGAGTTCAATGTTTTCGACGCATAAGCATTGGGCCTCTCAGCACCAGCTTCGTACCTATGGGCCTGGACAGCTCCTACTAATTGTTGCCCAGGCTGGAAGGGGACCAAACAGGGGGCAGACTGTAACTTTTGTTTCATAAGAGAAAATGCATTATTACATGCCTGCGACCACCTAAAACGCACGCCTTTGTGCAAAAGGGCATGTAATGGTTGCACTATGGATGCCACATCGGGAAGAAATTTGTAGTAATATGCAATTTTGCCAAGAAAAACCAGTAAGGCCTGCACCGATGTAGGGCAAGGTAAGGCCGAAATGGCTGTAAAGGGATGACAACCTTGCGTGAACTTTTAAACCTAGATAGACAATAAAGGGTTGGAAGACGCTGCGCTTGTCTAGACTGCATTTGAGTACGGAAGCCTGGAAAGCCGAAAAAAGGGACCATAGGTTCCGCAAGTGGCCTTTGGCAGACGTGCCCGACACCACGATGTCGTCCAGATAATTTATACAGCCCGAAATCGGCGCTGTGAGCTGTTCCAGGAACCGTTGGAATATGGCTGGGGCGCTGGCAACACCAACACGGTAGGCGTAAATACTGGTATAGGCCAAATGGTGTGTTAACCACCAACAAACGCTACAACTCCTCGTCTAAGAGAAGCTGAAGCTAGGCCTCTGCCAAATCCACCTTCGTAAGAAAAGTCCTCCTGACAACCTGCTGAGCAATTCCTCTTGGCTAGGCAATGGATAAGTGTCAATGACTGACTGTGCGTTGATTGTGGTCTTAAAATCGCCATAGAGCCGCAACTTGCCTGTTGGCTTTATTACGATTACCAAAGGAGAAGACCACTCACTCGAAAAATAGGATGCATGACCTCAAGGGATGTGAGGCGATCTAATTCCTCTTTTACGGAATCACGGAGGGTACCAGTATCTGGCGCACCGGAAAATAAACGTGGGCGCGCAGAATGTTTCATAGATGCAGGGTGTCCAGAAAAGGGCTCCCTGATTTCAAAATTAAATATCTCGAAAACAAAGATCGATAGAGGTATGCAGTAAGCGTTATGTTTATTGTGAAAGCTGTAAGAAGTTTATACAGCAGTTTGAAATAATAGTTGCAAAAGCTGCTAACAGATGGTGCCGTATGCTGTACAGCTCATATCAGCATACATAAGTGAAATAATCGTATGAAAACACTCTTTGCAAACAATCACATCACAATGTTTTCAAAATGTTCACCAGTGGCACTACAGAGGTGGTGCAAACGAAGAATGAAATTCGTCATCACATTTCATAGTGTCTCATCCGAAATGGATTCACAGAGATCGCCAATTCAAGCTCGTCCTCTAACGCTTGCTGTGTGGCGACAAATTGTTCCAAAATTGCAACGTAACGTGCACCATTGACCGTTTCTCGAATGAAAAAAGGGTCAATAATGCCTCTGCTGCATACTGCAGCCCACACAGTAACTTTGGGGGAATGCAGGGGTTTCGCTTCACACCAATATGGCTTTTCGGAACCCCAAAATCGCCATTTCTGCTTTTTCACATATACATTCAGGTGGAAGTGTGCTTCATCTGTAAACCAGATGCTGCCAACATCAAATCCTTCACTTTAAATCATTGTGAGCATCTGATTAGCGAAGGCAACACCTTGTTGCGCAGCTCGTACAGGTATGGCCTGGTGCGTTTCAATTTTGAATGGAAACATGTGTAAACTCTTTCTCAGTATTTTCTGCGTGCTGGAACGCTTCAAACCAGTCTCAGATGCAATTCTACGGACGGATGACATTGGATTTCGCTGAATAATTCCAGAATCTGGTGGTATTTTCAGGCGTAACTGCGGTTAGCTTGCGGGCAACATGCCCCACTAGATCATCAGGTATGCTGCCTGTTCGTTGAAATTTTGCGAAGAGCGTAGGAATGGTTTTCGCATCGGATCCTTTTGGAACATTAAATCGTGCTTGAAAACTTCGCCTTGTTGCCGTAGGACTCTCTTCTAACCTGTGGTGCTCTAGCTCCAGAAAAACGCGTTGTTCAATGGAGTACATGGTTTTAATCTCGTCCTAAACGTTTCACGTTTCAATAGTGGAACTGATCACTCTGGGCTTCGAATCACTATTTATAGTAGGCATTACGTACAGCGATTACAGCGCCATCTGTTAGCAGCCTTTGTAACTATTATTTCAAACTGCTGTATAAACTTCTTAAAGCTTTCACAATAAACATACCGTTTACTGCATTCCTCTATCGATCTTTGTTTTCGAGATATTTAATTTTGAAATCAGGGAGTCCTTTTCTGGACACCCTGTATGTGTGCCTGAAATGACATGCCGCAACCCAAACCTGGTGTAAACAGAGAAGAAAATTCCGAGCAGAGCTCATCAAGTTTTGGGTAGGGTACCTCGTTCGAGACTAGGTTGACATCGTCTGAAATAGAAAACCCGAACAACTGAAATGCATCCATACCAAAAAGATTCTTTGTGGTTGCATTGTCCACTACAAGAAAAGTTAAGGGGCGAGTGACAGTGCGATACGTCGCCTGAGCGGTAAATTGGCCAAGCACTGGAATCTGTTGTTTGTTATAACTGAACAACTTGTGAGTGACTGGCTGAAGGGGAGGGGGAGCCTGACTCGACATACGTTTGTGAGTTTAACAGAGTAGCGTCTGTGCCCGCATCAAGCTGCGTACGGAAGACCTTGTAGCAAACTTTTAGATCCGGGAAAAGTTTAGAAGGACCGCGGACAGTGCCGCCTCACGGTTGACTTCCGTATCTACATCCATATCCTGATCCTGCACGAAGGGATTTGACATGTACATGAACGAAATGTGACCTTTTTTGCTGCACCGACAGCACGTGGTCCAGCGCCAAAGACAAGCGGACCAATCCTGACTGACAAAGCAAGAAGGGCAGGCGGCCAAGGGGCACTAGAGGGCCATGTGTCGTCTGTTGCGGGCTGCGCGCTGCGGCTTCTGCTGTTGCATAGGACAATTCTGCGCGACGTTAGAGAGCGTTGGGTAACTGCGGCAATGTCCTCCTCTGGGGGCTCTTCTTGCTGCGGCTGGCGAGAAGGGAATGGCTGAACAGCCGATACGTCACACCAAGCCTCGATCTGATTTCCCACCGTCCTCGACACTTCGAAAGCTTGGGCAATTTGTAAGACCTCTGACAACGAAAGGTTTTCGTGTTGTAAGGCGCGCTTCCTCACTTCCTTGTCAGACGCCAGGCGAATAATCAAATCACTGACCAACCCTATCTGCATAAGACGCCATTGTGAACCTCCGAATCAAAATTGCAACGGTGACCGTGTAATTCGGCTGCCCACGCCCGATATGACTGGTACGGTTATTTCCGGCATCTATAAAACTCGACATGAGTATGCTTGCAGTAGTAAGAAGACAGTAATTGACACATCTGATCGAAAGTAAGATACGTGGGGTCCTGCTAGCGGGGGGGGGGGGGGGGGGGGCAGTCGACATAACAAATGATAAATCTTAGGAGAAATCCATGAAAGAAAAAAGGCGCAGCACAGCCGGGCGTCAAAAGTCAGAAAATGTTGCCTCAGACGCTTTTCATGAGACTCACACTCTTCCGCGGCCTCGTCAAAAGTAGGAAAAGGTGGCGGGCATGAGACAGGGGTAGACTCGGGGTCTGCGGGACACGTGTGCGCGGTCAGAGCCGAAGCCGAAGACTGAAATAGCTGGGTATAATTTCCAAAGCTGTTGTTAAGACCTGAGTCTGGTTTTGCAATTCTGTGCCAAGAGTCGTCTGTTGATCAATGAGACAGCGTAGTACTTCGACGAGTGTAGCTTCGGTCACTTCAAAAGGCCTCTATTGAACCTAGGCAAAGAATAGAACACGTGGAATCGAACACACTCGTCGTCAATGAGTGTTGTAACCTCCGAACTTTATCATATAAAGTCTAAGGCTGTGGTCACAGTGGTTCCGATATCGGTGAGTTTTTTACCGACGTTAGACATCGGCGAAAAACGGCCGATCGTTTTAAATCAGTACTCCACACTATGGGCACGCTCACAGTGTAGCCAATCGCAGCGCCCGAACGTAGAGACTTCGGACGACAGCCGGTGAAATTCAAATCAGATTGTTTTCTTCGGTCAAACCGACCGACGTTCTCAAATGTAGATATGGACAGTGAGAAACTGATAGGCTTTGTGAAAGAAAGAAAGAGATTGTGGCACCCAGAAGACGATAAATATCACAATCGGGATATAATTCAGAATCTAGGGTCTGATATTACAGTTTATCGTAGTCCCCAGGTTAATTAAATCCTTTATCATAAACTAGCTTATATGCCTGTGCTTCGCAACGGTTGTTGAAGGAGGACCTGTGTGTATCATGGTTTCTTAGGGTTCCGGACCTGAGTCAGTAAAAATAGTATCATTGTTGGATAGATATGTCAATAAACTCAGTTGTCCTAGCCAATATGTCAAATGAGTAAAAGTCATTGTCCGAAACATTGTATCTTCATAATGTTTTTTATACAAAAATTGAATCGTGCCAAAATAAGCAAAGAAATGTTGTTAAGTATTTCATACACAAAGTGAAGTTAGTAACACTATGTTCAATGTTTGTTGGTATTCGTAGACATAAGATTGCTTAATTCTTTCACAGCTGGCCACGGTGGCTGAGGGGACTGAGGCGCTCCAGTCACGGTCTGCACGGCCACTATGGTTGGGGGTTCCAATCCCCCATCAGGCATGGATATTTGTGCCGTCCGTAGTATTACCTAGTTTGTAAGTAGTTTGTAAGTTTATGGACTGATGACCCTGTAGTTAAGTCCCATAAGCTATACAAACCTTAGATTAGATTTAGAATTCTGTCACAGACGTTTGCTGCCTTGTTGTACTACTCCATACTTATTATGCAGCAGCGGTGTTTATTAGTTCTTTGGTGCACCACAGCGCCTCTATCGCTTGTTTGCTGTACTACGCAATCCATACTTCAAGCATAACCTACATCTAAAACAATTTCTCTGGGTCTACTTTTATGCAACGAAGTTGCTCCATGCAAATCCGTGAAGTAGTTTAGGAGAGTAGGTACCTCTAATAGATGAACAGACAGTTACTGTAAACATTTAAGATTGCGATGTATCTTATTTTCCGTGATCTGATTTTGATGAAATCATGCCTATATGTTGCCCCAATCTCAGCACAAATTTCCGGGGAAAACGGCATAAAAATGTGTTAGTTTTTTTTAATACATTTGCGAAACGTATTAGAAAAAGGCATTCTTCATGAATATGATGTAGCTTACATCATACATCATATTCGCCATTTAAAACATTTCATGATCTTTCATATCTCTGGACAATGGGCTGAGGCATGGAAAACTGAAATATAATAAGTATTTCTTTAATGAAGTAGAAATATCACTGAAAACAATTATTATTCTTGCAGTTGGCTCTCTTTCTGTTAGATGCGCTATTGTCGCACCAAGCGTGAGACTTTAACTTCCATAGCATTTGTACATATAAATCACTCTTGACAACTTAACACTAATATATTTCACTTGTTGACCCCAAGATAATTTATCATCTAGATATACCCCCCAAAACTTAACGTAACTTGGATCATCCGATGGAAGCTTTTTTTTAGAGTAAAAACCATTTGCTGTGTTTTGGTTTCATTCAATAAGAAACCATTTGAATGCTTGATCAAGTGTCTTTGCGACACAAATTTTAAGACTACTGTGATCATTGCTACTATGGAGAAATGTTGTATCTTCTGCATATAGAACTGTACTGGATTTAATAAATGATGGCAGATCATTAATCATTATAAGGAACAGGAAAGGGCCCAGTACAGATCCCTGTGGAACACCTACCTTGACTTGTTCTGTACTAGACATTTCTTTGCCTATGCAAACAACTTGCCTACGATTCTGTAGATACGATTTTAATGGTTTAAGGCTAATATCTGTGCTGCCATAGAATTCCAGTTTTTATAGAAGTGGTGTATGTTCAACACAATCAAAAGCTTTGCTCAGATCACAAAAGGTGACCTGGGCAAAGCCTTTATCCTCAAACACTTGGTGTACGTATTTGACAACAGAGTCAGTAGCATCAACAGTAGTTTTTCCTAAAGCCATATTGAAATTCACTGATTAATCCTAGGTTTTCAAAGTAAACAAATATGTCAGATATGTCACATATATATATCTGCACTGTCTGACGATTTCAACTGCTTTACTATTTTTAGAATAAGACTAGGGGAGACTTCGGAGAAAGTAAACACATTTATATTTGTCGTCGATCTACTAACATTTTTTGAAAGTAACTCTGATGACCTGATATCAGGTTTGATAATGGCATTTCCTACTTCTTCCACTGATTTAAAAAAAATAATCATTGAATTTTTGGGAACTTACTTTTACCGATTTGTTTCTTGGGTCTTTAGTGACACTATTTATTAATTTCCAAGCGGCTTGGCATTTATTGGTGGAATTCTAAATACTTCTGAAATTATGTGCCTTTTTGGCTTCCACAATGGCTTTTTTATATTTATTCCTACATTTAACATACTTTCATCTCATATGCTCAGTCTTCAGTGCATTACATCTATTGTACAGCACCATGAGCTGGTGTTTCAGATTGGTCAGTTGCTCAGTATACCATGGATTTTGTCTGTTTGTAACCTTGGTTTTGAATCCTTTGTCAATTACTTAGCATTTTTTTAAGGGGAATGCTGTCATTATAGAGGGTCAAAAATGTTTTGAAAAACCTACCAAACACTACTTTTGCTGAGAAATTACTACTTAACCTACAGTGTGTGTCACCATAACATTGGTCAAACCATTCTCTGTCAGCAAGGGCCATACGGAACCTGGAAATTTTATCTTCTGTGATGGGTTTGGTGATTACAAATTTTGGGACAGGAATATCACACTTTTCAGGATGGAACCTACTTATGTAGTTTACAGATACTGCATCATGATCTGAGAATGGAAATACAGTCACATGGCATGAGTGTTCTGCAGTTTTAAAGTTGACAAAAATATTGTCTAGACATGCTTTATCCCTTGTTGGTCTACTGTTGACTGAATGTAAGTTGTGCTGTATTAAAAGATTTTTTAGTTCATTGACACTCCGTTTGTTTGTCGTTACATCAAAATCTGCATTCAGATCACCGCCTATTACAATGTCATAGTGCAACCATTTGCTTCCTCTAAACACATTTAACAGGATCTCCAATTTTTCCAGAAATACACTGATTATACCTTTAGGTGATCAGTATAGTGAAATTATTGCCAACTTAAGACTAACAATAAATATACCAGCAGCTTCAAAGTTTTGTTCTTTACATAAATAATCTAGATCCAACTTAGTAAAGGAGTAGCTGAGTGACTGGTTAGTGTATATTGCCACACCACCTCTTAAGTGCAATTTTCTACAATAACTGTTTGCTATGTTATAGGTATCAAGTGCAATTTTCTACAATAACTGTTTGCTATGTTATAGGTATCAAGTGCAATTTTCTACAATAACTGTTTGCTATGTTATAGGTATCAAGTGCAATTTTCTACAATTACTGTTTGCTATGTTATAGGTATCAAGTGTAAGTTCATTCTCAGAAGCCCAATGTTCACTAAAACAAAAAAATCAAAATTATTATCTAATCCAAAATCAATTACAAAGAATTCTTTATCTTTTATACCTTGTATGTTCAGGTAGCAAATTTTACATTCAGAACTGCTCTTTCCTTTAGAGCGAACATTTTGGTGAGGTGCTATAGGATGTTTTAGATCACTTATCTCACAGGTTTCTTCATCTTGCTGCCTTCCACTAAAAAATCTTTTAGACAGAGAGGAGGCACCATCTTTCTCCTACCTGCAACACTTGACACTATTTTTTCTTCTCTGCTGCTTCTTCATTTGGTGGAGCTGTAGTTGCTGTTGAGTCTTCTTGTGGTGGTACTGTTACTGGTACAGCTGCCTTATTTCCCACTACTGCTACTGATGATGCCGCTGGTGACTGTGACATTTCATGTGCTGGTGCTGATGTACTTTCTACATTATTAGATGAATCCATAGGTGTTTGTTCTTCATATGTTGTTGGTACTGTCTTCTTTTCGTTGTAATTGGCAATAAACATATTGCAGGCAGTGCAATTTTTACGTGACTGTTCATTCCTGCAGCTTTTATCACATGGAGAATTTCTTTGGCCAACACATCCTTGCCCAGGTGGTTTCTGTGCAGTCCATGTCCGGTAAAGTGCTCTCTGGCAGAACTGGTTGCTTCAATGAATGTTGTGTTTACAAAACTGCTACAAATCTTCCTAAATTTTCGATTTGTTGCAACGGTTTCTTTGGAACTGTACAAACATGTCCTCTAAGTCTTCGCACATTTTTTGCGTCAACTTATCTTTGTGAATCGTCATATTCTAAAATGAAGTTCAATATGGAAAAAGTATCATGTGGATGACGTCTTACGAGTAGCATGCAGCAATCGTAAACCTGATATAGAAAACATTGTTAAAAGGCGTACACAATTTCAACGATTTCATTAATCTGTGTCTAATAAATATGGTATTAACTAATTGACATATGTTTTTCACTCTAATTGTATTACTTGTCGTAACTTCGTTGATCTTATGGCCTATAGGAGTGACCGGTACATGTGGAAATATACTTCCAGTCTAATGTCTTATGTCCAGACTGCTGCCAACCTCAGCAATTCTAAAGGCCAATTCACACTGTCCGTCACGTCCCGTCACCGTCCATCAGACATTCTGCAACGTATTTCTAATGGCGGCATTCACACTGTCCATAACCGAACCATCACGTCACGTCAATGTGACGTCAAGCTTTCTCGAGAAGAATGTTTTGACAGAACGGCCGTCTGCTAACATCGGAAGTTAACCTATTTTCGTCACGCGAATTACATGTTGCGGTCGACGATTGCACTGTTTATATGCAAATGTGTCTTATTCATCTTTGTGTTGTTGTTATACCTCGTTTTAGGGGTAAATCTAAAATGTTTCATGACAACTTAAATATTTTTGTCAATTGAGTGTCCCCTTAAAATCGAGGTTGGATATCTGAAACCAGAAAATGATTTATGTTACGTAACATTGTAACAGAAACGACTGAAGCAAACTGTTTATTTGAATAAGATTGTAATTTGATTGCGCATTTTTCATTAAATAACACTTTAAATGAAGGCCAATTCACACTGTCCGTCACATCACGTCACCGTCCATCAGAACATTCCGCAATGTATTTCCAATGGTGGCGTTCACACTGTTCGTCACCGGACTGTCACGTCACGTCACATCTAGCTTTCTAGCGAACAATGTTTTGACGGAACGGCCGTCTGCTAACATCGGAAGTTAACCTATTTTCGTCACGCGAATACATGTTGCAGTCGACGATTGCACTGTTTATATGCAAATGTGTCTTATTCATCTTTGTGTTGTTGTTATACCTCGTTTTAGGGGTAAATCTAAAATGTTTCATGACAACTTAAATATTTTTGTCAATTGAGTCTCCCCCTAAAATCGAAATCGGATATCAGAAACCAAAAAATGGGTAATGTTACTTAACATTGTAACAGAAAAGACTGAAGCAAACTGTTTATTTGAATAAGATTGTAATCTGATTACGCATTTCTCATTAAATAACATTTTAAATGAAAAAGTCAGTTCTAACGAAACACAAAAATTCAGTTGTTTACGACGGTATTAACAATGTCAGCAGGCAAATCGTAAAGCATAAAGTAAACAGAAGCAAGTTATGCTCTTATAAGTATTGTTTGATCTTTTGATATGTTTATTTTTTCGCTTGAAAATAGATGTCGATGTTTTGAAATTTTGTTTCAGTTACCAGTAAGTTGGCCACAAACATACAATGTAAAGTTTTATTTGGCCGTTAATAACATTTAGCGTTGTTTTTTCCCTCAATTCTAGTATTAAACTATGACTTTCTACATAACAGATCGCCACTGATAACCTCACTTTCAACATTGAAATTGGCGAATTGACGTGACGGACTCTGACGGACAGTGTGAATACAACTTGATGTGACGGTGCCGTGACATGACGTTGACGTGACAGACAGTGTGAATTGGCCTTAATAGCGTGGCAAAAATCTTATGTACATCAAGGAGAAGATAAACAATTTTATGTGATTCACTGTTATGTGACTGTACTAGTGTAATTTATAGTGCAGCTGAGCAGCTGTGTGCATGACAGGTAAACATTCTCCCTCTTAGGCTGTGGTCATAGCGGCTCCGATATCGGTGGGTTTTACCGACGACAGACATCGGCGGAAAACGGCCGATCGTTTCAAATCAGTACTCCACTATGGCCATGGTGACAGTGTAGCCGATCTCATCACCCAAACGTAGAAACTTCGGACGACAGTCGGTGAAATTCAAATCAGTTTGTTTTCTTCGGTCAAATCGACCAATGTTCTCACATGATAGTTATGGACAATGAGAAACTGCTATGCTTAGTTACAGAAAGAGATTGTGGCGCACAGAAGACGACAAATATCACAATCGGGATATATTTCGGAATCTTTGGTCTGATATTACAGTTTATTGGAAGCCCCAAGTTGGTTGAATCCTCTATCAGAAATTTTAGGCGTGAATGATAACCTCAAAAACAGTATTCAGTCCAGGAGTGTGGCGTATCTTGATGTTACTGTAGTGGCTCTCTTACGTGTTTTGCATAGTGTTAATGGGTATTAGCTGTCCACAAATAATTCTTACTGGTTCTGGCGTTCTTTAAAAAGGTGATGAGTCTGTTCTATCAAGTTACTTGCAAATGTAGTGCAGGCCTACGTGTGCTTCCTCTTTCAGTGGTTTGTGTGTTCAAAATTATTCTTAATTTCACACTGAGCTTTCACAAATATATTGAATGACAGTCATTGATGTTCAATGTACCGTAACGTCATTTCTGGGTAGCCTATAACTGTTCTTCATGGATTTAAATATTGAAAAACTGCAATCAATTATGTATTTTTATGCTTAGCACAACGCATTTTGCGAATTTTTCTCGCTTTTAGTGTCTTTGTTTACATAAATACATCGTGATGTTTCCATGTGTGATTTTATGCAGCTCTTGCACAGATGTGACATAGTCTTTTTGAGGTTACAGTACTGTAATGAGGGAAATCGTAGCATACATAATAAAATCTTGGTGGCTTTTTTAACATAGCTACTAAATAGTATGTCTGTCTGTACTTGCAGGTATTGTGTCTGCTCCATTAAACTGGATATCACAACTCAAAAATGGTCACTTACACTGGTTTTTGTACACAGATAGGCCTAAGTCACGATTATTATGTTGCGTCTTCTGAGTAATGGAGGAAGCACAATACCTTTAAGCAGACAGAAAAAGTTATGGTTTCTAACATTAGGATAAAACACACACCTCAATATTTATTCTGTCCGATTTTCCGAACTTCAGTACCTAATATAAAAAGAGACAACTGCAGTGCAAGTGTATCAGGAAATCACACATTGAAACGTCGAAAAAGTACCATAGTTATGTTAACAACTGCACTAGAAGTTGTGAATATAGCTCAAAATTCGTTGTGATAAGCAATAAACTTCCCTAACTGGTACAGTTTTCCATTATTTAAATCATGGAGGTTAACTGGTGTAGGTCTGCACAACTTTAAATAAATTCAGCAAAATTGTACTATTGCTTGTCAATACTACCACGAAGTATCACAAGTATGTCAAAGAAATTTCTTCTTATACCGGTACCTCAAATATTCATAAAGATTGTCTGGGAGTAGCAATAACTGAGGACAGTACACAATCCTCGCCACTTCCTTCTTTCCTGACAGGTGTAGCTCATTCATATGCATTCGACATCTTTATTAATAACGAAAGCCGAATTGTAGCACTAGTATCGAAGCATAACAATGTCGGTGGGATCAATTGCACCCCAGGGAATTAAAATCTAACATACTTCAGACACAGGATACATTCAAACCTAACCTAACTTCCTTCTTTAACCAGACCAAGTGACAAACTATAACGGATGTAATGTGACCACGCCGTCGGTCGATGTTTTCGCTCGAATTCGGTCGATGACGTCTGACGATGGTCTGTCGCTGCCACTGTGAAACACAGCCTTACGTTCCGTCTCGGCCAATAACAGTGTTCTCCGCTTATTCTAACCTCCTAGCTCTGCACTCTTATATCAATTTAACCGCCATGTAGGTCACGAAATTCAGCTAAGGAGTGACAAGTAATAGTCCAGGTGCCATTTTATGATTAATATACTATCCTACCTTTTGATAAGAATGTATTAAAGTGATCGGACGTCCAGATTTGACCAGGGTAGTTCTGGCTTTTTTTTTTTTAGTTCAGTACTGTTGTCCCCATCCTGTTCTGCCGCTACGCCAAATGTTCATGTGTCGTTACGAGACATAACTTCTTATATTTTTAGCAACATAAAAGTGTCTGTACTTTATTTCATAAGCCTAACATACCGTACTGAAATCAGAATACGTTTATACGACCTGTGTGATGGTGCATTAATTATCGAGATCTGCAATAATACTTCCACTGTAGTTGCTGAGCTGAATGTGCCTAGTGATAGCCCTGCTTTTCGTGATTGTTTTTAGACAGCGTGAGTATTGTAGCACACAAATCACAGAATCTTTACTCACTTTGTTTATATACTGTAACCAACTTCCATAGCCCCAAATGGCACCGCATTTTCAATTCAAAACTTCAGAGGAAGTGAATAATTCATAATTCAGTGCCAACAACTTTGTAATATAACTCATCTTTAAATTAAACATGAACCATCCCTCAACTATAATTTTTTTTCTGTTTTGATAATTGACGTGGGCTGTCCCTATTGGATGTGGTGCACAGATCCCAGAACTCTAGGACTGTTAACACATTGTTTTTCTTCTTAACAGCCAATTCAAAAAGAGTGGTGATGTGAGTCAGTGGTATTGTAGATCCGATTTGAAAGTAGAGCATTTTCTTCTTCAAACTACGTTCCATGAAAAATATGTTCAGCCATTTAAATTTCAGCAGCCTAGTTCAATAAGAATATTTACTGCCAGCGTTCTCTCTTGATATATGCTGCTTAAAGAATAACACATCAATTTAGGTAGTACCAGGTTGTAGAGTTCTAAATAAAATCAAGCTGTCAACATCCATAGTTAAATCAAATTTAAGCAAAAAATTCTCAAACACTGTCATTTATTCGCTTTTGAAACATAAGTAGTCAAACTGTCAAAATCTGTATGAAACAAGATTTTTACTAATTTTTAATATTTGAGTTTATCTCACACAGTACCTGTGAACATATGTATGTTTTATGTTATATTTGATATATTATGATTTGGTGCCTGTTACTCATTTCATTGTAAGCTTCAATAATGTATAACAATCACAGGGTACTGTTGCATTCTGAGTAGTGAGTAGCTATAAAATTGGCCCCACTTTTGCAAATATGATCACCTTTTAACAGACAACTATTATAAGAAAAAAAATAGAAGTCAGAGGAATACATATATGCCACTTTGCCTACTAAAATAACCATTTCTGCAACACTCTTTCAAACAATCAACATTACTTATTGGTGTGATGTCTTTCGAAAGCCACACCAATATATAAGTAGTATTCACATGTGGCGATGGCGTTCTAGGTTCCAGTCTTCATCGCTGATGTGATAAAATCGTTGGACCTCATGTGGGAATCCCTGGTGGTGAACATTGAGGAATATGGTCGAGGGACGCTGCTTCTGTAGCGTGGGATAGTGAGACTTTTGGGGGAACAGGAACCGCACTCCGGATAGACAAGAAGGCAAAAGCTGGCTCAAAGTTTGTAATCGATTAATACATATTAATTTAATATTTTAACTTTATCCCGAAATCTTCAGTTCTTTCCAGCACTTAAGATCACAGGGTGCAGCAATGAATATTAATTTTTCTTTAAACTTTTTTTTAAAATATCAAGTAGGGTAATATGTTTTACTTCATTTTCTCTATTCTAATGGTACGACAACACACGAATATAAATTCAGAGACTGAAGGCGAGATTTCATGGCTGCAGAATACAGTTCCTAGTTAACGATTAACGTTAACTTTCTGTTAAATTGTCTGTAAAGTGACGCTTTAGCATTTAACCAAGTTAACTTTTCTAGGAATGGGTTAACTTTTTGGGTAACGCTGTCCAGCTCTGGCAAGTACCATAGCGGCAGTTCAAAGTCATCACTCGCCCTGCCTGCCTTAAAAAAATCGCTAAATGTCATATTTTGTTGATTAAGGCCAGGTTTTCACAGGCATGAATTTCTTATACATGCATTCCCCTACTACCATTCCCTATGTAAGCGTTTCCACACACCAATGTAGGAAACGGTATTTACACGAATTTCAAGATGGCTCCTAGTGAAATTTTTCGTGCGGGAGCTGTACACATTATAGCTGTAGAGATTATACAGAAGTTGACGAGGAAAAAAACAGATGCAAAAATGTTCAAATGTTTGTATAGCTTATGGGACTTAACTACGGGGTCATCAGTCCATAAACTTACAAACTACTTATCAACTAGGTTATCCTAAGGACGGAACAAATATCCATGCCCAAGGGGGGATTCGAACCCCCGTCCATAGTGGCCGTGTAGACCATGACTAGAGCGCCTCAGTCCCCTCAGCCACTGCGGCCGGCAAAACAGATGCACTACTGCTGAATATAGAAGTGGAAATTTCGTAGGAAGTGTTTGGGGATGGTAATATAAATTGTGAATAAGCTTTTAGTGATGGCAATGTCAATGTAACATGCTAATGTTAGCGATGACGTCGAAAATGGCTGTTTAAAAACTGTCACAATCAGAATAACGAGGAAAAATCTTTCGTTTGGGACATGAAATAAATAACGAATCCTATTCCTGTTCTATGGTGTGCAGGGTCTTGCATTTACCCTTGTATAATCAGTAAATTACACTCACAAAGCGAACATTTCACTGCCAACAAAAGCACAGTCCGCTACTTGACATTTAACCCAATTTTGGAAACCTTTTGAGCCATATTTCCGATACTATACAAAAGTTAAAACACATATGTGAGATACCATGCCAGCTCGTATTAATTTGCAAGGCCATTGGCTACTGGAGATACTGCAGGACATACATTCTGAAGAACACTATATTTACCGTTTGCAGTGGCGTAACTATGGGGGGGATGAGGGGGATAGAACCCCCCCCCCCCCAAAAAAAAAAAGCAGAGAGAGAGAGAGAGAGAGAGAGAGAGAGAGAGAGAGAGAGAGGGGGGGGGGGGAAGAAATCGTATAACAGTAATCTGCTAAAGGTAAAGATTTGAAACGTGGGGTGTTTTACCATAAGCTTTCATTGGAAGGGAGTGAATTAGTTTCTTCAATGGGAGTCTGTCTGGAAAGTGACTAAAATTTTGCTCGTCAAGCAGATCTATCCCCCCCCCCCCCCCAAAGCCAAGTCCTAGTTACGACACTGACTGTTTGTTATCTATCTACAATTAACAGAAGATACATCAGAAAAGAATGTACTACCTGCAGCAGTAATAACTCGAAAGTAAGGTTTCTCAATATTTCATTTTTTAAGGATTAGTCTAATTTATGATACGTAAAAAGTGCCGATTCACCACTTAATTTTGTAAGCAATCCTGCATCTACTATACAGAATAGTCTTTACACAATGTTAATGCTGTTTTGAACCCTGTTATATTCACATAAGATTTTTATGGTGATCAAAGTAGGCCTACTTTTCAATCTCCAAAGACAAATATAAATTTTCATTTGATTGAAATGTTTACGGTCAATGATGAATTATTATTAGGCCTATACCGAAACGGAATATAAGGTTACAGTATTAACTTTTATGCAATACTACGAACGTTAGCAAGTTAACACTGTTTCAGTGTTTTCAAATTCGTTTCGTCACATCAAACGATGGTGTGTTACTCTATGTATAAATATTTATAACAAGCAGCATAATTCTAAATTGATGTCCACATCACATTGCTTATGAAAATTTTGTCACTTTACGAAGTATTCATTTACTTAGCTAAAGACAAATGTCAATATTTAAGTGTAACGCAAACTATTCATGTACATAAACAAACATTAATTTTAGATCCGTGTTCCGTTCTGTCAAACGAGCAAGACCAGAATGAAAGCAGATCCACATATCGGCAGTTGCTGAAGCTCGTAAGCGATGGTGCCCCAAGCGACATCGTGCAAGAAAGTTAAACGCATTTGAACTTTCTTAATTTATGAGTAAGATAGAATGACAGTATGCAAGTTTGGTGTTTCCATACGTATGTTGAATGTCGCGAGTGTTAGGGGGAATGCATGTGTAAGAAATACATGCCTGTGGAAACCCAGCTTAATGTACGTTACAAGCAAAGATATTTAACAAAAATGAAACTGCTTCGAAATAGGGATGGGCTAAACTGCGAGTTTCCAATATTAGTGATTTCTGTGACTGCAACTTTTAGATATCTGTGATTCTTAGTTGTGATTTGTCACTGTTTACAATCGCAGGGTATAAATCCTCGATATGTATCATTCCGCACTCAGACTGCGATTTCGGTGACTTCCTGAATGCTACTTCTGTACAGATCACGCATTTAACCGTGGCCCCTGAGCGGAGAATTTTGGCAGCTGAAGCTCCCATTCAGGTCGTAGAGCATTGGCTGTTAGAATAAGCCCCGCCTCTTTCCCTCAGTGCCGCCATCTTACGGCGTAGCTTATAGGTTTTAAGGAGTTTGTTGCATACGCTAGCCAGAGATGCCAACTTAGCCATTTTATGGCTAGATCTGGCCATTTTGAAGTGGCGTCTAGCCACAGTTTTTTTTTTTTTTTTTTTTTTTTTTTTTTTTTTTTTACAAAAATGCGAAACTCTGAAGTTTTTATTATGTATAGAAATGTATTTATTTGATTTATTATTTTTAACGTTTCTCCAAAGTACGACAAATGAAACACCACTGTATTGAAACAGAGATACCTGGGAGTTTTGAGACAATGAAACAGTTTCACATATTGATTCATTGTTTTGAAACATACAAACAATGGCCAACACTATGTAGTTGCACTTGCTTGGAAACACTGTACAAGTTACAACTGTGTGGTGTGAAGTGTCTCTTTTTTAACGTCTGTTAACATTGAGTGTTGGAAGAATACCGTGTGCTGTACCAGTGTTTTGTGACTGTGATAGTTAATTATCTAGCCATGCCGAAACCGCAATATACACAAACTTACAGGAAGGAATGGTAAAATATGTCTAAGCAATGGGTACAGCCAGTTTCAACAGACAAAACTAAAGCATTTTGCAGGTTTCGCAAAACAGAAATATAGGCAGAATTTTATGGTTTAAAGCTTCATTTAAATTCTAAAAAACACATTTCAGCATGTGCTCCATTTAGCAGCAGGCGTCAAACAAAAATCACTTTTAAACAAGTGAGGAAATCACTAGTAGTAAAAAGGTCTAAGCAAGATTAGCTTTGTACATTGCAACACATTCCGCAATAATGAATATTGATTATTTGTCACAGTTATGCAATACAACATTTTCTTTGAGTGACAATAAACCAGCTGATCTTTGTCTGCATCAGACAAAATATAACGGAATAATTATGAATATACTTGCACCCCACTTCACTGATCTGTTAGTGAGAGATATAGGCGAACACAAATTCAGTATTATTATAGATGAATCGACAGATATTTCAGTGTCCAAATTATTAGCAGTTATGGTGCGATATTACAGCACACAAATGAACCAAATTGTTTCCACATTTTTGGGCATTGTTGAACTAAAAAAATGTGATGCTGCAAGTATAGTTTCAGGAATAAAACAACTTTTGCTGAATCTGAAACTTGATCCTAAAAAAGTGCAGGGGCTCGGAATAGACAATAGCAATGTGATGTGATGTGCGGTATCAACAATGGAGTATACGTTAAGATGAAAAATGAATTTGAAAACAATTCTATTGTTCTCTTGCATTGCGTCTGTCACTCACTGCAGCTCGCACTTTCTCATGCTACAGAAGAAACTCTGCCCAGAAATGTTGAATTTCTTATTCGTGAAACTCACAAATGGTATTCATGTTCTTCTCAGCGCCGCTTAGAATATAGGCACATATACAACACAATTAATTGTGAGGAAGGTGAACGTGATCTTCGAAATATGCCAGAAACTTGCAGTACTCGCTGGATTTCCATCGAATCCGCTGTTAACAGAATTTTAGAACAATACACAGAGCTAACATTACACTTTGAACTTGCCCACCACAAAGCGCACTGCTTTACTGCAGAACTTATATACAATAAGTATAAGGATCCAGCCAATAACGTATACTTATACTACATTCAGAATATCCTGAATGAACTACAAAAAACCAATAAACTTTTTGAATCGGAGAATGCGGATCCTACCAACTTGTTAGGCAGTTTGGCCAATTTAGTTCGGTCCATAAACGGCAGAATAATAATTCCCACTGCTATAATCGAGCCTCTCAAGAGCAGCATCGATAGTTATATTGACCCATCCCCATATCTCAGCCACGTAGTCGAAAATGAACTAAAACTCTCCAATATGTTCGATGATGCAAAGAAAACTTTACGTGGCAGATGTGTCAGTTTCACAAAAAAGCTGGTTCATGAGCTTCAGAATAGGCTTCCAGATAATTTTCAAGTACTTTGAGGTACTGGCGGAAGTAAAGTTGTGAGGCAGCGTCGTGAGTCGTGTTGGTGTAGCTCACTGGTAGAGCTCTTGCCCGCGAAAGGCAAAGGTCCCAGGTTCGAGTCCCGGTTCCTATTAGCGCACATTCAGCTGCGGAGTGAAAGTTTCATTCTGGGAACTTTGAAGTACCCCAACAAATATCGTTACTAAGTGTGAAAGAAACATTGAAAACAGTGAACCAGCCTATTACTGGTTTGGTTTTAGCAATGCGTTTTGAGGAAAACGCCGACGAAATTGAAAACCAGTGGCGAAACTTTAATTACATAAAATGGACGAATCAAACATCGACTTCTAAATTCTGGCAAGAGGTTAGTCAGTACAGTGATGCAGGAGGAGAAAATCCTTTTGCGGAGTTAATCTCACTCGCATTTTCAGTGTTAACTTTACCATACTCCAATGCGGAAGTCAAGAGAATTTTTAGCCAAGTGAACTTGGTGAAAAACAAACTCAGAAACAGACTTAAAACGAATACACTCTCTGCTATTCTGAGTGTAAGGTATGGATTGAGACGCTAATATAAGTGTTGTTTTTCATATGAAATCCCAGAAGAAATACTGAAGCTTGTTGGTACGAATGCTGCATACACGAGGGAGACCAGTGAAATCTGCAGCAGCAGTAGCAAAGAAAATGAGGGCGATGATACTTATTTTTGGTAGGCGACTGTTTTTCACATTTTAATTTTTATGCATGAAACATATCAATTATAATTTAGCCATTTCTGGCCACTTTTGTTGGACTGTTTTGCCATTTTCTTTGACTGATAGTTGGCAACACTGACGCTAGCGCTGAAGCGGAGAGGACGCGAACTTCCTTTGATGGTTTACCCTGAAACCGACACAGGCGACTAGAGTCAGCTTAGGAGGGCACCCAAAACTTCCCGACCGCCTGAAAGATGACTCTACGGTTACACTACCAGAGCTCTGTGCGAAATGAGAATAACCAATAGCATCACAAGTTAGCGAGAGCCAGAAAAATTGCATACTGGTGTAAACATTGCCTCGATGCGGCAGTTTGAACGCATTCTACCTCTTTCTTACGAAAGTTATGCGAGTATATTCTGCAACATTCGATGTTTTTACATTTCCGTCTGATTTCAGAACGAAGTGTGAAATAAAACTGTCTTGTCCCAAATATCCTGCTGTTTATTTCGCAGTATGTCGCCATTAATGAGTATATGCTCAAGTAGGAAAGTAAGCTTAAATAGCTTTAAAGAATAGATATCTAGAAGACGAGGGGTTAGTTGCTTTTTGAATTTAGCCATATCACCACCGACTGATGTAATATAAACTATAGGTTTATTTTATACTATTCTGCCTGAATATTTACCATGTTACTCATTGTCTCATGCTGGAATTTTTAATAAAGTACTACATTTGAAGATCGTGTTTACTTCTTGTAATATCTAGTTCACATGCACTCTTAGTTTTGTGATTAGTAATATTATAGTTCAGAGAGCATATAAGTAATAAAATGTACTTAGCACGACTTTGTGAAGAAAGCCAGCTGTTTCAGTAAATTGCAGCAATAGTATCTAGAGTGCACTCTGATAATACTCTCTGAGAGCGCTGTATTTCGGAAGCAGACAGCCAAATATATGTGATAAGGAAGAATATTAATATTGTTGCCGCTCGTGAAGCTGTCCTATTGGGTTCCTACCTAAGGGCACACTGTGAAATTATCATAGATTGGGAAATAAACTGCAAAATATTTGCGTCCTTCATTTTCTAATCACAAGGAAATATAAATAATATAGAACACTGCAAATCATACTTGCCTTATATTAATAAGCAACTCTTACAATGTGTTTAAATAAAATATCTCATTAAAAAAAATTAAAGGAAGTTGGTGATTACAAACTATGATCCTTTATATCAACAATCTAGAACGCTATCCATTACACCATGGTGATGAAGAAAATTTTAAGGCTTAATTATTAAATTAATTACAACATCTTATTGCTGCATTACAGTTTCATATGCAATATGAAAGTACATCTCCTTGTGATACAGTGTCAGTGCACTGTCACTTTGAAATGGAACTGGGCTACCTTAACACAAAACAGTTAACATATTATGCCAGAATGAACAACGGCGTCTTCTGCATCGAGTCAAGGCCAATTCACACTGTCCGTCATGTCACGTCACGTCACGTGACCGTCCGTCAGAACATTCGGCAATGTATTTGTAATGGCGGCATTCACACTGTCCGTCATCGACCGTCACGTCACGTCAACGTCCGTCAAGCTTTCTCGAGAAGAATGTTTTGACGGAACGGCCGTCTGCTAACATCGTCAGTTAACCTATTTTCGTCACGCGAATTACATGTTGCAGTCGACGATTGCACTGTTTATATGCAAATGTGTCTCATTCATCTTTATTTTGTATTTATACTTCGTTATAGGGGTAAATCTCAAATGTTTCATGACGAGTTAAATGTTTTTGTCAATTGAAGGCCAATTCACACTGTCCGTCACGTCAACGTCACGTCACGGAACCGTCACGTCAAGTTGTATTCACACTGTCCGTCCGTGTCCGTCACGTCAATTCGTCCAACTCAGTACGCGATGTTGAAAGTGAGGTTATAAGTGGCGATCTGTTACGTAGAAAGTCATAGTTTAATACTAGAAAGGGGCAACAACAACACTAAATGTTATTAACGGCCAAAGAAAACTTTACAGTGTATGTTTTTGGCCAACTTACTGGGAACTGAAACAACATTTCAAAACATCGACATCTATTTTCAAGCGAAAAAATAAACATATGAAGACATCAAACCATACTTGTAAGAGCATAAATAGCGCCTGTATACTTTAACCATTACGATTTGCTCGCTGACATTGTTAATATCGTCGTAAACAACTGAATTTTTGTCTTTCATTATAACTGACATTTTCATTTAAAGTGTTATTTAATGAAAAATGCGTAATCAAATTACAATCTTATTCAAATAAACAGCTTGCTTCAGTCGTTTCTTTTACAATGTTACGTAACATAAACCATTTTTTGGTTTCAGATATCCGACCTCGATTTTAGTGGGACACTCAATTGACAAAAATATTTATGTCGTCATGAAACATTTGAGATTTACCCCTAAAACGAGGTAAAACAACAACACAAAGATGAATAATACACATATGCATATAAACAGTGCAATCGTTGACTGCAACACGTAATTCGCGTGACGAAAATAGGTTAACTTCCGATGTTAGCAGACGGCCGTTCCGTCAAAACATTCTTCTCGAGAAAGCTTGACGGACGTTGACGTGACGTGACGGTCCGGTGACGGACAGTGTGAATGCCGCCATTAGAAATACATTGCGGAATGTTCTGACGGACGGTGACGTGACGTGACGTGACGGACAGTGTGAATTGGCCTTGAGTGTCCCTCTAAAATCGAGGTCGGATATCTGAAACCAAACAATGGTTTATGTTACATAACATTGTAACAGAAAAGACTGAAGCAGACTGTTTATTTGAGTAAGATTGTAATTTGATAACGCATTTGTCATTAAATAATATTTTAAATGAAAAAGTCAGTTCTAATGAAAGACAAAAATTCAGTTGTTTATGAGGGTATTAACAATGTCAGCGGGCAAATCGTAATGGATAAAGTAAACAGGCGCTATTTATGGTCTTATAAGTACTGTTTGATGTTTTCATATGTTTATTTTTTCGCTTGAAAATAGATGTCGATGTTTTGAATTTTTGTTTCAGTTTCCAAGTAAGTTGGCCACAAACATACACTGTAAAGTTTTCTTGAGCCCTCCATAACATTTAGCGTTGTTGTTCCCTCAATTCTAGTATTAAACTGTGACTTCCTACATAACAGAGCGCAACTCATAACCTCACTTTCAACATCGCGTATTGAGATGGGCGAATTGACGTGACGGACAGTGTGAATACAACTTGACGTGACGGTGCCGTGACGTGACGGACAGTGTGAATTGGCCTTCAAGGATATACCAGTACGCCTATGGTAGCGTAAACGTAGTGACATCTATCGGGCGGTCGGGAAATCTTGGGTGCCCTCCTAAGCTGACTCTAGTCGCCTGTGAAACCGACAGCCAGCGGATCACAAGCGAACTCTTTTGAATGCGGGCCGATCGTGACCGAACAGCGCGCGCACACTTTACACCAGAGCGAATTCTCGACTTCTCCTTCGCTTGTGTTCGCTTCGGTGTAAACGGGGTTTTAGTTGCAACTTGCTACTTTTAGTTGCTCCTGCGACTGAAATCGCAGTCAGAATCCGTAAAGTGTTGCGACTGTGAAAAATGCTACTTCTAAATCACTGTTACTCTTAACAAATACGCGATTTGCGACCCATCCCTACTTCTAAATGGCTGTCAAGAGGTTGCAGCGTATTTCAGACGACCACTCAAACTTTTTAAGTTTGTACTTTCTTTCTTTGAAATTATGATTTGTCTAAAGAACAAGTGCACAAATTCTAAAAAACTAAGAAAATCTTAACAATACGTTCAGCTATATTTTAAAAAGCAACGTACTTTTCTATCAACTGATTTGTCTAAAGAACAAGTGCACAAATTCTAAAAAACTAAGAAAATCTTAACAATACGTTCAGCTATATTTTAAAAAGCAACGTACTTTTCTATCAACTTTTGATGATAAAACAAAGGGTGTAGTTCTTTAGCAGTGTTTTTTGCCCTGTGATAATGTTGTGGCCCACTTGAAATAAAACTTTCGAGAATTTGGAGGAGGAAAAAGGTTGAGTATTGGTGATATGATTTTCTATATAACTATCATTCAGCACACCTATTAGATTTTATGTGGAGCACTAAAATAACCAGTTTAATGTCAATGAAACTAGATAATGACACCATGGAGTGTCGAAACCGGTCGTCTTGAATAAATAAAATAAATATTGCGATCTTGGCATATGAGTAAATTGAGTGAAAATGTTGGAAAGGTATTAAAATAATATAATTTTGGCTGTTTGTTAAAATACTGTCAGAATATATTGTGTGCTGGGTGCGTAGATATTATGACAATAGTAGAGTCGTAATCATACCGTCCATCAGTTTTTATTATTTATGTCCGAAATGTTTGCAAAAATCATAAAACTACAAGCAAATCTAACATTGGTCGTAAAACACGCCAGTGCGGTTTTTTACTCATCTATACATATTTAAACCATCTGTACATATTCCAGTCCTTTTTTTCTAAATTGTGATGAGACAGACATAGATCTATTTTAACAACACTTGTAGAGTACCTCCATTGCCAATTTCTTGAGCAATAAACACTGTTCCCATTTTTTTTCACTATTATCGGTTATCTCTACATATGTCGGCAATAGAATATTCTGGCACTTGGAGGCAAGTTTCTGGTCATTCTGACTGGGTATATTCCCCTTAGCAACTGCTACCCTGATTAACTTGTAGAATGAAAGATTACATCTGGTTTCCCACAACTATGTCAATCCTAATTTGGTGTGCCTTCTGGCCAAGACTTTGTGTTACCATGTTCCCAATCTAGATATCTTTTACTGTAACCATTGTTACAGTGTTTCGTCTTTTTTTGGCTCATCTCTCTGTATCTATGTATGGAACAGTAATTGGGTGTTTTTGTTAGATACTATCTGCTTTTGCAGATCAGTTTGCTGAACCAAATCTAGTACATCATCTTCCATTCCTCTGTGCCAAGACTGCTTTTTGTTACCTATTAGTCACGATTTTTGAAAAGTAAATTACAGATTCTGTTATATCTCATAAAAGTGATGTGCAGATACACATTTCTCCCTATCACCGAAAAATACCAGGTGCATGATTTCTTATTTGGCAAACAATGTTCTAGTGTTTTGCCTATTATGTCCCACCTCTCTGTATGTAGGCAACATCAACAATGAAATACTATTGCATTTTCAGGTGAGTTGCCAGACAATGCAAAGTGGATAACTACCACCACCCTGATATTTATGTCTAGTCCTACATTTTGATAAATTATGTAAAATCAGCTCTAAATGCTGGATTAACATTCATCATAAAGACAATAGATACTGCTGCATGCAACAATCATAAATTAACTTTTATGAATGATTGAAATTATTTTCTGTCCAGAATAGGGGGACTAACAAGATTGCAAAATACTCTCCTTGAATTATGCCCCTACACACCTACATCTATCAGTATCACCATTGAACTTAAAGAAGAAAGAAATTTCCAGCTTTCATTATGCTGCTTGCACTCATTGATGGTGTAGTCAGTGTTCTGGTGCCCTTAGACTTGGACCGTCCAACAAACATAGAAACTGAGCCCCATCTACAGTGCATACATAGTTAATGTACCACTTCCAAAATGCTGTACAAAAAGAACCACAGGGCAGAATGACTGCAAATTTGAACTGAACACACTTGACGAATAGGGTAACGCAATACAAAAAATAGTTCCTAAATTTATATAATAATGGAAAGTCCAGGTTGGAATTAATAATATAGTAAGGACAGTTTACAACTCACCGCAAAGACATGGTGAAAAGCTGCGACAGGCACATACAAAAGACACACACATACAACACTTTCAGCTATTGGCCAAGGCCTTCTTCAGAAAATAGAACACTCACGCAATCACACAACACAGTCATACAACTATGTCTTTTGTATGTGCCCGTAGCAGCTCGTTGCCACGTGAGTTGTTCTGTCTTTACTATATTATTAGTTCCTAAATTTATTAATAGATGGTGATGTAAGCGACATAAGGAAAGTGGATCCCAATGTATGATGTTCAGAAATAAACAATCCCAGAGACGGATTTACGTCTCAAATATGTCAAAGACATTATTGATAAATCTGAAACATTTAATTCAAATTTGTGGAGCGGCCGGGAATTGAACCCGGACCTCCATGCTTACTAGGCAGACGTCTTAACCATTAGACTACCAAACCACTAACGATTAAGGCGCCTTGGAATAGTCTGTGTACGATTTCCCTCCACATCACAAACTTTAATTCAGCTTCTGTGTTCCAAAGATAATTGCCACTACTGCTAAGGCTCTCCATGCAGCGGAATAGCACCTCGGCAATGGACATGGTGGAACAATCCTGTTAAGGTGATATAAATATCAATTGTCTCTGGGATTGTTTATTTCTATTCATTGATAATTTTCTGAAGAAGGCCTTGGCCAATAGCTGAAAGTGTTGTATGTGTGTGTCTTTTGTATGTGCCTGTCGCAGCTTGTCACCACGTCTTTGCGGTGAGTTGTAAACTGTCCTTACTATATTATTAATTCCAACCTGGACTTTCCATTATTATATAAATTTAGGAACTATTTTTTGTATTGCGTTACCCTATTCGTCAAGTGTGTTCAGTTCAAATTTGCAGTCATTCTGCCTTGTGGTTAAGACGTCTGCCTAGTAAGCATGGAGGTCCGGGTTCGATTCCCGGTCGCACCACACATTTTAATTCAATGTTTCAGATTTATCAAGAATGATGTTCACATCATGCACAACTTGTGGAACTGTTAGTGGAAAGGCCATCCACCATGACAAGGTCATACCACATCTGATGGGGAAGAGATGTTTTTGAATTGTCGTTGGGCCAAAAAATGGCAGAAAAAGTATGTAAAATAAAATCTGTTAATTATCATGGGACTTGTGAAAGTCACGCTTCATATGCTGTCCATCATTTGCTGTTAGACGTTGAAACAAATAAACAGCATGTTCTACAGCACACTGAATGTGACAGGGACCACATAGCTGACCAACTATGAACTTTTTGTTGCTAGTAGTGCATGATATATATAATAGAAATCGGATACCTTACCCAAAGCACAAGTTTGTCGACAGATACAAATAAATAAAAACACACATACAAGCTTTTACAACCGTTGGTCGCTTCTTCAGGAAAAGAGGAAGAAAGGAGCGGAGAAAGAGAAGGATAAGGTTTTAAGGAAGTGGAAAAGGAGTCATTCCAATCCCAGGAGTGGAAGGACTTACTTTAAGGGGAAAAAGGAAAGGTAAACAAGCGCACACACACCCACATGCAAACAACAAGGTAGACATTTGTAGCAATATATTTCTCAGTTTAATATTATAGAGGGGAAACATTCCTGGCGGGGAAGAAATGTATAAAAATAAGAGACTTGCCAGGCAAGAAAGCACAGGTTCGCTGGTTGACACACAAATAAAAACACACACAAACACAAAAATGTTAAGCTTTCTCAACTGTTGGTTTCTTCATCAGAAAAAGAGGAAGGAAGGAGGGGTAAAAAGGAAAAAAAGCAGGTTTAAAGGGAGTGGGTGACAAGTCATTCAAATACCAGGAGCCGAAGGGCTTGCCTTAGGGGAAAAAGAACAGGTAAACACACACACACACATATATATAAGGAAACTATCCTGGTGGGATAAACAAATATAAAAAATAGAAAACGCATGACTTACCCAAAAGGACCGGCTCGTCGATAGACACAAATAAAAATCACACTCAAACACACATACAAGCTTTCGCCATCCTAATCCTCACAATCCTAATCCACACAATCCTGAACCACAACATCCCAATTCAGTAGTCAACCTCTCCTCTAAACCTCTCTCCCAATCTGAAACCCCCGTCCTATCCAAAGGCCTCACCTTTAGTCCCACTCCCAAATTCAACCAGACAGCCCTTGTCAAAGACCTACTATCCTATACTCGTAGCCTTGGCTGGAGATATCACTTTGCCATGAAGAAAAATATTCCTACTCCTGATGATCCAGTTCCCCAAGACATCATTCAAATTGAACCCTGACTAGAACAGTTCCGTCCCCCATCGCAGCGAGACCCACCCGCTCTTCCTCAAAATCACCCCCTTCAAACCTTCCAGGAATTCCTTACTTCCAACCTTGCCTCTCAGTCCTTCCTGTAAAACCTTAATCCTACTCCCAACATTACCGCAGCTGAATCCCGAGCTATCCGTGATCTGAAGGCTGACCATTTCATCATCATTCTCCCCGCCAACAAGGGATCCACGACAGTGGTACTTGATCGGCGGGGGTATGTGGCTGAGGGACTGCGTCAGCTTTCACACAACACTACCTACAAAGTCTGTCATGGTGACCCCATTCCTGATGTCCAGGCAGAGCTTCAGGGAATTCTCAGATCCTTAGGTCCCCTACAAAACCTTTCACCTGAGTCCATCAAACTCATGAGCCCACCGACACCCCGCACTCCTACCTTCTACCTACTTCCTAAAATTCTCAAACCTAATCATCCAGGCTGGCCGATTGTGGCCCCCACAGAACGAATCTCTGCCTACATAGACCAACATCTTCAACCCATCATGTGCAGTCTCCCATCCTTCATCAAAGACACAAACCACCTCCTCGATCGCCTGAAATCCTTACCCAGCCTGTTACCTTCTGAAACCATCCTTGTAACATTGATGCCACTTCCTTATACACAAATATCCCACATGCCCAGGGCCTCGCTGCGATGGAGTATTTCCATTCACGCCAACCACCCACTTACCTATCTAAAACCTCTTTCCTTAATACCCTAGCCAGCTTCATCCTAACCCACAACTTCTTCACCTTTGAGGGCCGGACATACCAACAACTAAAGGGAACCGCCATGGGAACCAGGATGGCCCCCTCGTACGCAAACTTATTTATGGGACGCTTAGAGGAAGCCTTCCTGGAAACCCAAGCCTGTCAACCCAAAGTTTGGTATAGATTCATTGACGACATCTTCATGATCTGGACCAATAGTGAAGAACAACTCCAGAATTTCCTCTCCAACCTCAACTCCTTTGGTCTCATCAAATTCACCTGGTCCTATTCCAAATCCCATGCCACTTTCCTTGATGTCGACCTCCATCTGTCCAACGGCCAACTTCACGCATCCGTCCACATCAAACCAACCAACAACAATACCTCCATTATGACAGCTGCCATCCATTCCACATCAAACGTTCCCTTCCCTACAGCCTAGGTATTCGTGGCAGAAGAGTCTTCTCCAGTCTTGAATCACTGAACCAGTACACCAATAACCTAATAACAGCTTTTACATCCCGCAGCTATTCTCCTGATCTGGTTCAGAAGCAAATTACCAGAGCCACCTTCTCATCCCCCCAATACAGAACCTTCCACCAAAGAACCCCAGAAGTGCCCCTTTTGTCACCAGATACTTTCCGGGACTGGAGCGGACTCTGAATGTGGCTCTCCAGCAGGGATACGACATCCTTAAATCCTGACCCGAAATGAGATCCATCCTTAATGACATCCTTCCCACTCCACCAAGAGTGTCTTTCCGCTGCCCACCTAACCTTCATAACCTCCTAGTCCATCCCTATGAAATCCCCAAACCACCTTCCCTACCCTCTGGCTCCTACCCATGCAACCGCCCCCGTTGTAAAACCTGCCCTATGGACCCTTTTACCACCACTTACTCCAGTCCAGTAACCCGGAAGGTGTACATGATCAAGGGCAGAGCCACTTGCGATAGCACCCACATGATTTACCAACTGACATGCCTGCACTGTGATGCGTTCTATGTGGGAATGACCAGCAACAAACTGTCCATTCGCATGAACGGTCACAGGCAGACAGTGTTTGTTGGTAATGATGATCACCCTGTGCACGGCCAGCACATCTTGGCACAGTGCTACACCGTCCGGGTTATATGGATACTTCCCACCGACACCAACCTTTCAGAACTCCGGAGATGGGAACTTGCCCTTCAGCTTATTCTCTCCTCCCGTTGCCCACCTGGTCTCAATCTCCGCTAATTCAAATTCCCGCCCACCATCTTTAGCATCTTTGCCGCGGATCTGGGGACAGAGCCTCTGCCTCAAGTGGTATCTCGGTCTAACTTCTTTGCTTTTTACAAATGTCTGTCTAGGTGTGTTTGCGTTTCGATATGTGTGAGTGTGTGTGTATTTGTTTACCTTCCTTTTTTTCCCCTAAGGTAAGTCCTTCCACTCCTGGGATTGGAATGACTCCTTTTCCACTTCCTTAAAACCCATATCCTTCCCTTTCTCCTCCCCTTTTTTCCCTCTTTTTCCTGAAGAAGCTGCCTGTGGTGGCGATAGCTTGTATATGTGTTTGAGTGTGATTTTTGTTTTTATTTGTGTCTATCGACGAGCCTTACAGCCTCAGTCAAACAGAAAGCGGGCGCACGCGTTGCCCGCCGTATGCAGCGGGCAGGCTGTGATTTTCTACAGAGACCGCGGCGGGCAAGCGGGAGCAGTGTGGCGGAAATTAGACAAACTAATCGATCTGGTCCGTTCAAAGCCATTCCTATATGTTATACGTGACCCAGAATACAAAACTGTGTCTAATAAGACACAGTTAGAAGGAGATATGCAGAAGTCTGAATCAAACAGGTATTAATTTATTTTTTGTAATCACAAACCAATGTATACCTACTTGTCTAATCCAAACTATTACATGGAAATGAATTAAGCGAAATATTGAAAATAACAGTACATTTCTGGTTGTGTTGTGCAAAATACAGTTAAAAAACGTAAGAAAAACGATGTGGTTGGACAAACATCAACACAGATAGTGCAGAAGGTAGTTGTTGGCTGCCAACTGTACATACAACTTGATGCTAATACCTTGTTACTGGTTATTGACAAAATATGCAAGAAATTGGTTTCTGTTTTAGTCTTATCGTATTCGAAAATGCATTAGCATGTAGGTTATCAATCTGCTCCTCTTGTTCAGTAGGCACGTAGCTTGCATTGCTGCGGAGGAAATTATTAGACAGCAAGCTGCTTCCAAATCTTTATTTACAGCATCAGTTTGTAGGTCTATTGGCCCTAAAAAGACACACCATTTTTCAACAAGAATTTCTACTACATGCCGTCTCTTGCAGAGGAATTTATTGTAAATGGCCTTTTGAGGATCTTCCAAGGCTGCAGCTTTAGGAAAGGGACATATTAATAATTCTGCAATTTAAACCATCACCTACTAACACGTGAAACACACGAGTGCTTGCATCCTGCAATGGCTTTCGGGGCAGAGTATTTTCTCCTTGTGTAAATCCGTGGAGAAATGCAGTGTTTTAAAAAATAACACTGTCTGCTCTAGCTGCCCACAGCAAAACCACAAAGATGTCATCATGATCAACAACTCCAAATGAGACAGATTTTTTTTAATAACAATAATAACTTGAGTCACTCTTTTCTTGGACATTTTATCCGTACATGCTTTCTATGTAATTGAAAAAAACTGTCTTCACACAATCAAAGCTCTTTGCAAAGACGATTAAATTCCCCATATTCTTCTCGTTTCACATTAATTTCATGGACTTATTTTCTTTGCTTATTTGAAGCAAGCAAAATGAGAAGTAGAAATTCATCCTCGTCTGAACTACTGTTCATGTTTATACGCCCCGCAGCTGACTTAACAATACAAGCGCCAGTCAACAACTGGAACGCTGAGGGCTTCCCGCTCTGTGTCTGACTGCTGCGGAATGCAGCGGACAACAGCGCGTTCTGCCCGCTCTCTGTTTGACGGAGCCTTTAAAACCTGCATCCTTTCCTTTTTTTCCCCTCCTTCCTTCCTCTTTTCTGGTGAAGTAAGGCCTGGTAACTTATACCATATCTCTCTCTCTCTCTCTCTCTCTCTCTCTCTCTCTCTCTCTCTCTCTCTCTCTCTCTCTTTCATATATCTCTTGAACATTATTTCTGTACTTACCCCATTCTATCTATCTCTCTCAAACAAACACACACAAATTTTTTATGTGAGCTGGATTGAAATCAACTGTGAGCTGGATGTGGCCCAGAGGCTACTGGTTACACACCCAAGACAAACAGAATAACAGAAAAGAAAATTAGGATTATTAGATTACAATCAATTTGGTTTTCAGAGACATAAAGGCACGAGAGACGCATTTCTGGGACTGTACTTGATAATAAAGGCAAGACTGAAGAAAAATCATGACAAATACATAGGATTTGTTGACTCCAATAAAGAATTTATCTATGTAAAGTGGAGAAAGATGTCCAAAATTCTCAGCAAAAAAACATGTAAACTAAAGGGAAGGGTGGTCAAATACAATATGGACAAGAACCAAGATGAAACATAAGAATGTGAGCAAGAACGAAGTGCTAAAATACAGGGACTTGCACACCAACCGTTTCATGTATGGCACATTCCACCTGAACCCACACAATACTGCGGGTTCATACTGAATAAAAACAATATTCAAAACTGCATGCTGTGTGGGTTTGGTGGAATGGGATACATGAAAATAAATAAATAAATAATGACAGAAATGAACAAAGGTTCACTAATGAGATTAAAATTTCTGGAAAAAGGATTATTATGAATGCTGAGGTTTGCTGATGAGAAATAAAAACAATGCCTTTTGGTGATGGCATTGTAATTCTGTCAAGAGACAGCAAAGGACTTGAAAGAGCATTTAAAGGGAACATACAGTGTGTTGAAAGGAGAGTATAAGATGTACATTAACAAGAGTAAAACAAGGGTAATGGAATGCAGTATAAAGCCCCCTTTACACCGAAGCGAACGAGCAGCAGCAAACGAGAATTCACTCTGGTGTAAATGTTACGCGTGCGGTGTTCGGTCATGCGTGGTTCGCATTCACAAGTGCTTGCTTGTGATCCACTGGGTGTCGGTTTCAGGACGAACCATCAAAGGAAGTTCACATCCTCTCCGCTTCAGCGCTAGCTTTGGTGACAAACTGAGTGGGTTCGCCATGCAGCAGTGTGCCGGTTTCTCTTCCATTTGCTCCAATGTAAATGCTTATATGCAAGTACAAGCCAATGCATGCATGCACAGGAGAATTCCTAGAAAATGTGCATTCGGTGTAAATGGGGTTTAAGAGTATCAGGCTATGCTGAAGGAATTAGATTAGGTAAAGAAACAATAAAGGCGATAGACGAGTTTTGTTATTTGGACAGTAAAATAACATATGATGGTAGCAGATTTTTAAAGATAAAAAAAAAAAAAAAGAAAAAAGAAAAAAAACGCTTTTCTTTCTATTGCCATTCTGCATTTCTGCTACATCTACATACATACTCCGGTGAATTGTGGAGTATGTATGTAGATGTAGCAGTAAAGAGGATATAAAATGCAGAATGGCAATAGAAAGAAAAGTGTTTTTTAAAAAAAAAAAAACGCTGACACACAATATTCATTTGAGTCTAAGGAAGTATTTTCTGAAACCATTGGTGTGGTGTGATGCCTTGTACAGGAATGAAATATGGACAATAAATAATTCATATAGGAAGAGTATAGAGGCCTTTGAAATGTGGTACTATGGAAGAATGCTGAAAATTAGATGGGTAGATTGTGTAACTAATGAGGAGGTACTGAACATAATTGGGGAGAAAAAGAATTTCTGGCATACCTCAACTAAAAGTAGGAATCAATTGGTAGGACACATTGTTAGACATCGGGGAATCGTAAATTTAGCATTGGAGGGAAATTTGTGGGGTATAAATTGCAAAGGGTGAGCAAGAGACGAATGCACTAAGCAGATTCAAATGTATGTGAGTTGCTATTCTTATGAGAAGATTAAGGGGTTTGTTCAGGATAGAGTAGGGTGGAGAGCTGCATCAAACCAGTCTCTGGACTGAAGACCACAACACCAACAACACAAATGCTGCTGTCAGTGAGAGTGAAGAAGATCTGTTGACCTGGATGAACGAATGAACTGCGTAATGAACAGTTGGCAGCGGATGCCTAAAATTACTGAGGATCCAATACTTTTACTGCATTAAGGAACTGACCTTTTAAAATAATTCAATTACCTATATTACTCAAAATACTTTTGTAGTTCCAATATTACATTAAAATCAGCATGATGGCAATAATGAGGTTAAATCTCCTGTAGTTATATTTATATATAGAGAGAATCCACCCTCCTTTCCTCTTTCCTGGCAAATGTTTTAGGAAGCAAAATAGTTGAAAAATATATTTGGAATCAGACGGAAGTGAACCTGTTACCTTTGGCTGCATGGTCCACAATGCCGTCAACTATGCTACCACTTTCATACAGCATAATCTGCTGATGTTTTGGAACATCACTTACTCTATAATGATTATAAGGAAACCACTTCATTACTTTTATTATAGGTGCTGCATTTTAGTTTGGGTCAATTCATGTCTTTGCATCAGTGTCCAACTCTCAATGGAGCTGGTCCTTCATTGTACTTAACTGCAGCAAACAGCCAGAACATCATCTATCCAGTAGTCAGTATGTCCACCTTTGGTGCAGATAAAATAGAATGAGAGCAATGAGGCCTTGGCAGGTTGCTTGAGGGAGATGGCACCACATCTGCAAGTACAAATAATATAATTACCATGAATTTTATAGAGTAAAAATGCACACATAACTAACCTTCCTCTTGCCCCTCCCTTCCACTGGAGCAGATTTTGTGAATAAATACTGCTACTTTAGAAGCAAAAATAACGTATTATGGATGAAAGAAGGGCAGGAGGAAGAGTCTAGCAAAGGCAAATTGGGCATTCCAGGTCAAAAGAAGTTGACTAGTGTCAAATATCAGCCTTAATTTGAGGAAGCAGTTTCAGAAAACATACGGTATGTTTAGAGCACAGCATGGCCCCTACATTCGATGATTGTGGGCCCTGGACCCAGAATCAGAGACGGGCTCTACCATTCCCTCCTTTTTTTTTTTATTGTTGTGTGCAGTACTACCGCCCGGATAGTACACCAATTGGCTTTGGTTCAAATATGCACAAAATGCGGGAAGTTTAAGCTAAAACAAGGAAAATTTTCAACAAAAGATACCAATATGAGCTTAAAAACAACGGATTTGTACTAAAACTAACACAACATAAAACTGAAGTAACAGGAATGTAATAATGTATTAGGTGTTGTTAATATTACAGGGACATTAAAACTATTATGCATTTATCTTATTGATGGCTTAATAGTAAACTGGTAAATAGTTTTCCAAATTTTTAAGAAAGGCCTTCCTAACATCTGGTATAATGTTTTTCGCATATTTCTGGAGTCCCCTCTGTATGACGAAATGGAAATTGTTGCAATACCCGGTATCATAATGTTTGATGTAGTGTTTCCATAAGTTGATAATAATTTCACGGCAAAAATGAATATGCAGACTTTTTCATCTAATAACAAAAGTTTACTTACAAATTATTCGTAGAAATGGAGGGGAACTGCAGATTACTGAAGATGTTGCACCGGCTGAGGGCAGCCTCTGCAGACACTACCCACTGTTGTGGGCCTAAAGCGCCGTGTTGTACACAAGAAGGTGAACTGCGCCTGTCAGTGACATCAAACATTTCTGATCAGGTTGTTTGGTTGGGATAGGGGGACTAAACTACTGAGGTTATCAGTCCCCCGGTGGTGAGGGGAAGGAGTGAGGATAGGAAAGGGGAAAGGAAATGCAGTCCGGGAAGTAAAGAAGGAAGGGAGACTGCATTAACTCGGGGCCCTGTGCTCGCCATGCACGAACTCACGAAAGAGCTGTGAGCCTCCTGGGGGACATTTCTGGTGTTTCGACACAAATCGGCGGCCAACTGGGCCGTGAAGTAAGACTGCCGAGGTATTTAACACTGGAAAATAGAGACGACAATAAATGTGCTCTTGATGGCATCATGCTAATATTCTAAATTTGATTTTTCCCCTTTTACTATGAAACAAGACTCTTTGTTAAATAGTGACAAATTTCGAAGGCAATCATGGCAGGGCCCATCTAGTTCGGAGCCCCTGGCGGCCACGGTACTTGCGATTGCCTTAATCCGGCCCTGAATCCTACAAAAATGTCTAATTGTTCTACTCAGTAAAATAAATAAATAAAATTGCTTGAAGCTTTTCTCATACACGTGCTGAGAACCTTCATTGGATCCTTGACAGCCTGGAGGCCTACTGAAGACGGTCTACATGTGTAGAATTTCAAAGAAGCTTTTCAGTATCTGCTAAATCTGAAGGATACATTGAGATGGGACTGGTGATTTTAACTTTCAGTTCATTACTTTCTAGGCCCACAAAGGCCAAAAACTTGTGACAACAGATGAAAAAATTGTTCATAGCTCACAAATATTGTTGTCAAATCTTGCATTACAAAATTAAGAACAGGAAAAGCAAAAAAAGATCTGAATTAATTTGATGCTTATAGCTGAAGAAGAACTAGGAAATGCACAACTCTGCAGGATTTTTTTGTACCCAGCCTTAGTTGCAGGGCTAACAAAGAAGATAACTTCAGGAACACATTCTTCAAGTAACAGTGTGAAAACATTTAAGAGACCTCAGTTAAAAACAGTAAAGACAAGATATTGACTTGTTTGCAGATCAACATCTGTAGCATTAGAAATAAGATTTTAGAATTAGAACATATTTGTAATACTCTGTATGTAGATGTTATATGTATTTCTGAACACTGGCTAACAAAAGAGCAAGTAGATTTGTTTGTACTTCAAGGGTATGTAGTTGGTGATATCATGTGTAGGGAGCAGAAAAAGAATGGTGGTGCAGGTATTTTTGTAAGAGAGGGAGTGAAATTCTCTAAAATTGGCGTGACAAAATATTGCTCAGAAACTCATGGAGAGTTTAGTTGTGTTAAACTGGTAGATGAAAACATAATAGTGGTTAGCCTATATAGATCTCCAAATGGGGATGTTAATCTCTTTATTGAAAAATTTGAGTTACTAATTAAAAAAATTCTGAAATTTAATGCAAGAATTGCAGTTTGTGGTGATTACAACATTGAAATAGCTAAAACAGACAGACAAGTCACAAAATCATTTTTGAATGTATTAAGATCATTAAACTTGTACTGTACAAATAAGTGCCCTACTCGTGGGATGCTTGTCTGGACAACATTATTATAAATTTTTACAAAGAAGGTTTTACAATTAGATTTATAGGTGGAAGCTTTGCTGAACATGATCCTCTGATCCTGACACTTCACAAAAAACAGCCAATTAAAAACAAAAAACCTAACTATATACTAGTAAGAGGACAAAAAGAGGAATACATTACACAAGTTAAGGAATGAAAATTGGGACAACTGCCAACCAGAGATACAGGGAACAGATATAGCCTTTGATAACTTTTTCAAAAAAATTACAGATTTATGGTATTCTTGTTCACCATTAATAAAATTTAGAGCTACAGGGAAACCTAAAAATAAAGTACCAAATTGGTATACTGAAGAACTTTCTGAAATCAGGGAAAATTTGCACAAATTACATATGATCTACAAGTATTCGTGTATGCATAGGACAGAACAAAGAGAAAAACCTTATAACTGTTATATCAAATGCAAAAATTTTTACAAATCTAAGCTGGTCATAGCCACAGAAAAGTTCATAGAAAGTGCTCCCAATAAGTGCAAGGCAGCATGGCAAATTATAAATCAAAGCTTGACTCCTAAACACACTCATGTGCCTCTGCTAGATTCCAATGATTTAAATAACTTCTTTATAAGTTCAGTTAAGGAAGTAACAAAGTTTTAAAGGAACAAAATGTTCTGCAATTGAACTACTGGTTAGGCCTCCACCCAGTAACCAGGTGTTTCACTGGAAACCTGTCACACTCACTGACATTTTAAAAACTGTTGTTGAATTCACAAATTCAAAAAGTATGGACTGTTACTGGTTGTCCAATTTCATTATTTAAAAAAATACAGTTAATATGTTCCCCATTAGCTTTTATATTCAATAAATGTTTAGAATTTGGAATTTTTCCTAATACTCTGAAAATATCTAAAGTTATTCCTGTTTATAATCAGGTGGATAAAAAACTGCCCGAAAGCTATCGACCAATTTCAATTGTGCCTATATTATCAAAAATATATGAGGCACTAATGCACTCTCAACTAAGTACCTGCTTTGAGGATAATGGTTTAATGTGTAGCTCTCAATTTGGATTTTGCAAGGGGATGAACACAACAGCTGCTGTACTAGAACTTATTAATCATACACTGTCTGCTATTGAAAATAATAATAATAATAATAAAAACCATGTGTCTCTTACATTATGTGACTTAAATAAGGCATTTGATTGCATTCCTACTGAAATCTTGCTTAAGAAATTAGAGTACTAAAGGTTACAAGGCAACACTTTAGCTGTTATTACCTCTTACTTGAAAAACAGGAAGCAATTTGTTTCAGTTAATAATATACAGTCATCTTTGCTGGAAATTAACACAGGTGTTCCCCAGGGATCTATTCTGGGGCCTTTCTTTTTCATTGTAGCAATCAATGACTTACCCAGTAACATACCACACCCTGCCATATGTTACGCAGACGATACTACACTGTTTACATCACATCAAAGTATCACTGAGCTCAGTCACTTAACAAAAGAATCTCTTGATATAGCTTTGGACTGGTTTACTGCTAATAAACTATTATGTAATCCTGACAAAACACAGCAGCTTATAATAGGCATGACAAGGGAGATAGAAAACAAATTGGTAAAACTTCTAGGTATAGACTCCACACGTAACTGGCATGAACATATAAATAATGTATGCAAAAAGATATCTCGGGTGTCATACCTGTTTTTGAAACTAAGAGACATGGTAAGCTTGGAGCATCTCACAATGACATACTTTGGACTTTTCCAATCCCACATATCATATGGGGACATTCTTCTCACATTGATAAAATATTAAAAATAGAAAAGAAAGTTTTGCGTATAATGTGTAAGAAAAATTATTTGGAGCACTGTCGCCCCCTCTTCACCAGCCTCAAAATACTCACTATTGTGAATTTATATATCTATGTTGCAGGACTCTATGTTAAAAACAATATATCAGAACTTATTACAAGGGGGCAAGTTCATGACCACAACACCAGGGTTAAGTCTAAGTTAGATATACCTAGGCATAGGTTAACATTGACTGGTAGCTCTCACAAAGTGAATGCTATCAGAATCTTCAATAAGTTACTAAACTCTGCTTGGACCATGGAAATAAATACTTTTAAAAACAAGTGGCACAACTGGTTAATAAATCATCCATTTTATAATATTAAAGAATATTTCAGTTTTCCAGATGATCATATTAGTTTTCAGAAAAATTTGTATTATTATATCTTGCATAAATCCTATTAATCTTAGTTTCAATGCTATTCATTGTACTTTATACAGTGTATATATATTGTAAAAATGATGAAGCCAATATCATTGTAAAATGGTTTACGATGAATAAAGATTCTAGACCCATGGGTCCACCCAGCCCCACCCTTGTGGGGGCCATGGATGTGGTGCTATAGAAGTGCGGTGAAAAGTATGCATAGAGATACGATGGGGTTTTTCATAGAACTGGCAATACAAGGTACATGTGGAAATTATTGACAAGAAAAAAGATAAGATGACAGAACATGTCAGGAACAACTTTAATAGTTTTGAAAGAGGAGCTTTACAAGTTAAGAACAGCAGGGGAAATCAAAGATTGGCATGTATTCAACAAGTAATTGTGGCCTTCATGCACCAGTGGCACTCTGAGATCAAGAGAGATTAGCACAAAAGAATTTGCTGTGGGGTGCATAAAATCAGTCACACGACTGATGGAGTGAGGGGTAAAAAGAGAAAAAGAACTGTGTAATTTCAAGGAGTCAAGACATGTTTCTTAACATTGATCCTTCCTTTACCATGCTTCGAAATAAAAGTCAACTCCACTGTTCAGGTCCTAAGAACATATTAGGTTATATTGAGTACCAATATATGCTATTCATTTGCAGATCCAATGATACATATTCAAATTTTAACCTATTTTTATTCAGTATATTTAAAACATTAAATCTGATTTTGCAGACAGATTTAAAACAACGAACAACATTCTTTTACAGTTGTTCCATCTAACTGCACTGTCAGGAGGTGTTACTGTTCATGGAAAATTGCTGTCATACTGTACCCTCACTGGAAAAAAACAAAGAGAAGTAACAGCTGTAAGTGTTGTAAATATATTAGAAAAGCTAGATCTCTTACAAGCAATGTTTACACACATTGTTTACACAAATTAAGTCCATTAATAGCACACAAAACATGCTCAATTATTCTTATTTAAAATGTACACAACTTTAATAGTTTGTCACAAACCCAAAACAGAAAAATAAGTTTACATATACTGACTTGACATTAAATATTACAAACAACTTCCCGGTTCATTGGTACATCATAAGTGATAACTGTTTACTGATATGATATCCATTCAACAATTGCATTTCACAGTCTCTGATATTGACAATATCTGAGTTTTTCTTCTACAACAGAAATTTTTTAAATCTCACAATAAAATAGGAATTATTTTTTTCTTTTCTGTTGTCTCTCTTCTCAACTTTATTATGCAAATCCTTTCCCATATCTCAACTGCCAACATTTTGCACTTTAAGTTTCATGTCCCTGAAAGAAAGTATTTTCTTCTTAATACATCTAATTTAAACTTCTACTGTTACTGTCATCCCCAACAGTTTTATTCAATATTGCACTTTCATTCCTCTTTATAATTGGTACTTAGCTGTTCCACATGTCATTGTGCTGAATCCATACCAACATATTATTCGTGTCTGTACTATTGTCTACTATGGTAGTAATTTGCTCTGTACTATCTGTAAAGCAATTTTAATATATGGGGTAGTGTAGTTATACATTTTTAGGTAAACACACAGTTTTGAGGAATTACAGAGTTTGGCACATTCTATAGGAGGCCATTAACAGTACTGGAAGATATAAAAACCGTGGTTTCCAGATTATAACTTAAAGACTCACTTTGATTATACATATACTTGACGTCTAAAATATATATTGTGGGAACAAAAGAGTTAAATTAGATACTGAGATGGAATTCACAGTAACCAGTGAATATGGTTTTGAAAACAAAAACTGAAATTAATTGTATTTTCATGTGCAGAACTCATACGAGAGAAAGGAAGAGAGAGAGATATGGTACCTTGGTTATCAATATTTCATTAAAATTCATCTGTTCCCTAACATGTTGGTTCGAGAGAGAGAGAGAGAGAGAGAGAGAGAGAGAGAGAGAGAGAGAGAGAGTATAGCTAGCCTTAACCACTACCGAATCATCTTTTAATTGCAAGAGACCAAGTCTACAATGACATCAGCTTCTTCTAATGAAAGGAAGACTAACTTATTAGCACCAGACTTTTAAATAATAATAATAATAATAATGTACAGTATTTACTCAAGAGTAAATAACTATATAGTTACTATACAACCAAGTGTGAACAATTATTTTTATATATTACTCAGCGAGATATGATACAAATTGCACTGGAATTATAACAAACATTTTCAGGTACAAGACACTAATGCAGTAAACATAGTAAATTCATGTTCTATTTTTTTTCAGTATTCCTATATGAGATTTAGGAAGGTGATTATCTGGGGAAATGAATAAATGAGCCAGTAGATGGTCAAGGAATTACTGTATTTTATCGCATAATCTCCCCCCTCACATATTCCCCTCTCCCCTATGATTTTTCACAATGAAATAATTATTTTAATAATATCAGGCATAATTCCCTCTCTTGGTTCGTTCTTACTGGAGTGGCCTTCATATAACTTGACAGTGGACACAGTGGTACTGCTACGAATGACTATTTACATTGTCACAACATACTGTACATTTGAAATGTTAAGTTGCAGATATATTTCTAGGTCAGTTTGCTACAAGTCGTCATAATGGTGAAATATCCAAACTAGAAGGCAAAATGTAATTTAAATGTGGTACCTTACGCCGATACAAAAGGGAGTTAAAGCTGCAAGAAGACATTTCTCTATCGACCCTAATTCAATGTGATATTGGCGGAGATAAAAAGATAAACTCGTGGCTGCAAAGGCAAGTTCCAAATTTTTCCATGGGCCTAAAACAGGAAAATATCCCAAAATTGATAATGGTGTAATTGCTTATGTCAATGAACTTCGAAATAATGGTTGTGCTGTCTCTTATGAAATTATTCAGAACAAAGCTCATGAGATAGCTGCCAACCTAAACATGACAAAGGATTTTAAAGCAAGTATTGGTTGGGTGATTCCTTTTATGAGACGGCAGATTCTCAGCCTACGAAGGAGAACATCTTTGTGGCAGCAATTACCTAGAGACTACACAGATAAGGCAATCAAATTATTTCATCGTTACATAATACAAAGTGTGACAGCAATATCTCTATTTTCTCTCCAAGATTGGTAAGGCTGACCCTTTGCCACGTTTTTCAATATGCCGTGACACAGCCATTGCACCAACTGGCTCAAAAAGTCTCCTTGTGAAGTCATCTGGAGCGCAGGCCTACCCATAGGGGGGAGGGGGGGGGGGGAGCAACCTCGACAAGTGCTGGGGGGGGCTGGGCTTTTGGGGGGGCCCGTGGAAAAAATTTATATCTCTACATGGAGATAATTTCTTCTTCTTCTTCTTCTTCTTCTTCTTCTTTTTAAGATTTAAATTTGAAATTTCAGCGAACTGGGCGATCATACAAGCACGTACAATCAGTGTTGTTAGGGAAGCTTTGCGCCACACTGCACAAAATCAAGAAAGAAATGTTCGGTGAAGGTGCGGCCAGTGTGGACATCAAACAGCGCCACTCTGAGCAACAACAATCTAACTTGGCGCAGTGTCGGAACACCGTTTGTGCGCACTCTGTTTTCCATCTTCAGTGACGCACGCATGGAAATGCTTCATCCTACACTTCTATGTGCCGTGGCTGTCCAGTGTGGATGCAGCTTTGATACCGTGCATATTGCTGCTGACAATCTATACAAGCTTACACTGATTTTTCTATAGAAGAAATACATTCGAACATTGAGTAACCGACTTTCTGAAATCCCTTTGTTTACAAGAATAGCACTTATTCCATTGATAATAGAAGACACAGGGTGTATACGCACCGAGAGATCCGGAAAAAACCCGGGATATTTTCATCCGGGAGAAATTCGGGAATTACCCGGAAATTTTTCATTGTTTGTGTTATCAATTATTATTCTGCAGTAGCGGAATAAAACTTCAGTTTGGAAAAAGGGCGCGATTTACAACAACAAAACACCGTGCGCATAGCCTATAAGTGTCTACCAAAAGCAGAGAGTGTCAAAGGCGTCCGGACGAAGAGTATGCGATACTTCAAAAGAAACTGTTGGTGATGCGCGTACAGTCATGTACATTTTCATGGGCCACCTACGAGTTCGTGTGACTACGGAATGTTTACGCTCTCTGTCAACGTTGCCAGCATTGTGCGTCGTAGCTATTGTGAATGTGTTGTTGATTTATGTATTTTGTTGAAAATTATCTGCCACTTTGTTATTTACAAAAATAATCCCACACACCCCGACGACTCCTTTGAGAAAAAGGAAGACTGTCACTCTAAGTAATGTGAAAAACGTTATTCAGTGTTGTGACAATGAAAAGGAGACAGGAAGCACTGTTACACCTGCTTTGCTTTATAAACCCTTTAAAAATATCCATATTTTGTAGGTATAAGATCCATTTTTGTATTACTCAAACATTAAAGTGATACTTAAGTTCCTGTCCTTCTACGACACCTTAACCAATTACACATTGTGTGTGCGTGTTTGGATAAAAAAAAAAAAGTAATGTTCATCGTGTACATTTCTAGCAGGTCGCGGATAAAAACTGCTAATAGTGGAGAAGGTAAATGGTCTTTTACACAATATGAATTACGTTAATAGTGAGAATGTGTTATGAAGTTCTTAAATAACGAACCATTTGACTGCCATTCAAAACAACACTTTGGGGACCAGCCACTTCCAGAAATTTAGGACTCTGAAAATGAGCCATTTGTGCCATTATTAAAAACTTTGCCACCGCATTTATGTTTTGGAATGTTTCAAAGGATAACACGTTAGAAAAGACTGAGCTTCAAGGTTAGTTTATCATATTCATTTTAGTTCTTTATTAGATAGAAGTTATGCAATAATGATGGCAAAAAGAATAATTATTAATAAAAAATTATGGGAAGTGAAGACAGCCAATCAGAAGTTTGTAAATACTTACATGTTGTGGTCATACTTTTGTTGTTTTATAAGATTCATGCGTAACAACTTCATCAAAAATCGTGACGCAGTCGGAAGAAACAGCAAAATATATTTGACAAGCTATTAAAGCTGTTGTATTGGGTCACCGTACAGCTCAACAACATACACGAAAATCGCAACCTATTTGTACAAAACTGCGAAGTATCTTACAACACAAAATGAATGATAAACGACCTCATAAATTACATCTGTGTTGTCATTAAGAATCTAAAATATACGTGAATTTAATTTACGAAACAGAAGTGAAAACAGCATTGTCACCGCCTTTTGCACCTGACCTATGAATTGCCTTTCTTACTTACCATTGATTGTTGCGGCATTACCAACATCTATACGTAACAGAAAGAAAAAAAAAATATATATATATATATGCCAACGATGTAATTGCATTTTAACACTGCGAAGTTGTGTGCCGGTATATAACACATTAATCTTTTTCAAGAATTGGTAAGTTTTACTGCTCCAAGCCAGACATAACAGAAAAAGCACGATTCGCCTGTGAAAAATCATATTTCACCATGAACAAAGTGTATTTTCACCCAGGAAAATTTTGGTTTTTATCCAGGGAAAATCCGAGAATTTTTTCTTCTTGTCCACACATACACCCTGAAGACAACAATGTAGAGGCCCCAGAATTGTAGCAAATGGCGTTGGCAACAATACCGACGACCACTGTTTTTGCGCTTGGCTGTAATGTTAGCGTGCTGTGTATTGTTTGATTTACGCACTGTGCTATTTTTCATTTATTTCGTTAAACATCATGAGTGACAGACATGTATACATTTTGTAAAAATTAGGCCTCTTTGCTTGTGTAGGTACTACAACTAGAGATATGTGTGAATCTTTTCAGGCAAGTCTCTCTATATATTGTTTTTAATCTGAGGTTGTTACAAAATTAAAAACAAAACAAAAAATAATTTAGTGCTGCTACATCTACTTTCCCTCTTATTTAAAGTTTTCCTTATTCTTGTAAACATATTTTATAGATGATTTAATTATTTACTTCCAGAATAATGTCAGGTTATGCACATAAATCTGGTGCACAGAAGCGATCAGGAAAACCTAAACGTGATGAAAAATTTGTGAAAGAGCTTGAGAAGGAAAAAAAAAAAAAAAAGCAACCAATAGGTTGCTAATTTTTACCAAAATATAATCCAGTGTTAAACGTAAGTAACCCTTCAACGTCAACAGAAGCAGAAACTCGCAAGCAAAAGCCTAAACTGACTGCATCTGCTGTGGATATTTTGCCACCTGACAGAGAAGAGATAAGTAAACAAAAGTCTGGGACTGATGGATTGAGTGACTGTGACTGGGAACCAAGTGATCCTGGACTATGGCCATTTCTATTTAATAACAGTGAGAAAGATAGGATTATTAGAAAGGGCATTTCAAACATCGACCTTCGAACAGTTCAGCAGTCTGTACACAAACAATTTAGAAAATTTACCGAGCAACACTTGTATTCTAAATGCTCTAACAAGTCTGAAGTAAAATGAGATTGGTTAGTGTGGAGTGACAGCTACAAAAAGCTTTTCTGTTGGCCATGCTTATTATTTCACAGTGATCCGAAAAAGCATGTTACATCTACATTAGCTAAGCTAGATGAAGGCTTTGATTACACAAAAACAACTTGGAAAGAGCTACATTCTATTTTTTCCTGTTCAAGGGAACAGTTTGTTGCATAAAAACAATTACTTAGCATGGAGATGTTATGAACAAAGCCTAGTAGGTGTCAGTGACCAGTCCACATTCCAGAAACTACTGCTGAAAGAAAGAGACTTTTGTGTGAGTTACTGAAAAGAGTTTTAGCTGTTATATCTTTTCAGCTTCACGAAATTTGCTTGTTAGGGGAAGTAGCCACCATTTAGGACAGCCAGAAAATGAAGTTATTGGCTAAATATGACTCATTTTTAAGAGAATATACAATTTATGTTAAAAGCTCAAGAGAAACATGAAAAGATAAATAGTACTCTATCTTGGAGAGCACAGAATGAGCTTCCATCTTTGTATGGAGATAATTTATTAAAGAAAATCTTTGAAGAAAGGCAGGAAGCTCTGGGTTTTTGTGATGCTACCCCAGATGTGTCTAAGACAGAGCAAAATGTTCTAATTTTGAGATATATTTCTTTTAACAATGAGGAAAATAAATGGGAAATTCATGAGAGGTTTCTTGAGTATTTTGATTTGCAGGTGAATGCCATTAGTAATGCTATCAATACAAGTATTTAACAAGCATAAAACTGATTTCATCATTGCCGCGGTCAGTGCTTTGATAATGGATCAAATATGGCTGGGCAAATGAAAGGTGTTCAAGCAAAAGTTAGGGACATGTATCCACTGGCAACATTTTCTCCTTGTGCTGCACATTCTCTCAACTTAGTAGGATTACATGCTACAAGAATTAATGAAGTAGCAGGTACATTCTTCGGCTGTCTGAACCAGCTATACAATTTCTTCAGTGCAAGTCCACTGAGATGGGAAGTGTTATTAAAATACACTGGTGGTCGGTCTCTTCATGGCCTGGATGTCACAAGATGGAGTGCAAGAATTGAGGCAGTGAAGTCTATTTCAGAAAAATTACCGAAAGTAATAGAAGCTTTAAAATGCACAAAAAGTCACTACAGTTTGTCTCATGAAGGGATAGTAAAAATAAATGGCCTGATCAATTATTTCTCCAAGTTTGAAACATTGATTCTCTTAAATGTTTGGAGGGACATTTTACACACTATAAATGTAAGGAATTTGATTCTGCAATCAAAAGATATTGCCCTTGATATTGAAATAAAAAATATTAATGCTCTTACGGTTACCATAGATAAGGATGTGAGAGCTCTCTGGCCTGAATTCTTATGCGGAGCTAAAATAATGGCAACTGAAATTGGGATTGAGGCAGCTTTTTCAAAAAAGAGAGGAAGGAAAAAGGAAGGTTTTCTTTGATGAATCTGATTGGAGTAATAGTGAGGCACCTGACACACTTCCAGATGAAACTGAAGAACAAAGATTTCAAAAAGAGGTTTTTGATGCAATCGGACAAGATTGTTTCTCAGATGGATTCTTGATTTGAAGAAATGAGAAATATTTGTGCAGCATTTGAAGCCATTCTCAGAAGAAACACAACTGTAGATGATAGTGATTCAATTAAGAAATTAATTAGAACCTATCTTGATGATCTGAGTGATTATCTTTTCAAAGAAATACAAATGCTTAAGTCAGTGAGTACAGCTACTTTTCTGGATTTGGCAAAGACAACAGAAAACAAAGGGCTTCAATTTCTTCTTCTGAATGAAATTTGTAAGTTGAAGTTGCAATTTGTGTTTCCTGAACTTTGCAGTGCACTCAGGACTTTCATTACCCTACCAGTGACTGTTGCTTCAGGTGAGAGAGGTTTTAGTAAATTAGCACTAATAAAAAAACATGTAAGATCAACATTAGGTCAAGAGAAACTTAATCATCTACCACTGTTGTCAATAAAGCATGAACTTGCTTCTAAAATGTGCTTCAGTGATGTAGTGGATGACTTCATCAGCCGCAAGATAGAAGATTCAGTGTTCCATCTACAGTTGTCCAAAATTATTCAGCTGACACTGACAAGTTCAGTCAGACTTCTTAAATCAAGATTACGAGGTGTGCTACGAAATTTTTTCACTAAATGTTATGTTTGTTTCATTTAGTAACTATTACAAATCATTGTGTGTATTAATATTTGTGTCTCTCTTCAAACACAGTATGTTCAATTGATAAATAAATTGACAGTGGTCTTACAGACAGTATATATTTACTTCTCACATATTAAATGACTTACTGAAAAAGCAATATTTGTCATAATTAAGTGCCACCTTGTAAGGATATGAAAGGTTAAGGGGTGGGGATGGAAGAGAGTTGGTGAATGAAGTGGTTGGTATCCTTGATATTTGAGGATAGATTTAGTATAAATTGTTGAAGATGTTGGTCAATGAGGGTCAAAATTCTTTCAGTTGGAGCACAGTAACCAGCTACAATTGGGCATTCAGGATTGTTTGGTTTGTGGATTTTAGGGAGCAAGAAGTAATGGGTGTGTGGTGTGCTGTTGGAGTGAGGAGGGAAATGGATTCAGGAGAGAGCTTGGGGGGGGGGGGGAGCTTACGAAAGTTTGTCTAGGGGCCCATGAACTCTATGGGTGGCCCTGTTGGAGTGCAGAAACTAAGGTGCCCAGAGATGATGTTTGTTGCAGCAAAAGGCAATAAACTTCCATCGTATGCCATCTTTAAAAGGAAGACATTACCAAAGGAGACTAACCCTCATGGAATTCACTTACAAGTTCCTCAAACGTTCTTGATAACAGCAAATTTGATCGCCTGGGGAAGAAGACCAGTGGCATTATTTCAAATGAGGGAGAAAATGAAAGAGATGAAGTCCAATCCTATCATCATCCCTTGTGATTTAACATCCATTCTTCAACCTTTAGATGTCAGTGTCATCAAACATTTCAAAGATCATCATCTATGCCTCTATTCACAATGACTGGCAGTGGGATCTCATCAGCTGACTCCAGGAGGCAAGATAAGGAAGCCATCAGTACTGACGATGTGCAAGTGGATAATCTGTGCATGGAAGAAAATTAGTGTTTATATTGTTAAAAAGAGTTTAAAACAAACTGAAGTTTCTTGTGCCATTGACGGTTCCAAGGACATGTCATGGAATAGTGAAAATGATGAAGATCATGTGTTATCTGAGGCTGAAAATAGTGACAAAAGTGAGTCTGCAGAATAGTGAGAGAAAATAAACAATGAAAAAATGCAGTGCCGCTCTTCATTTAAGGCATAATGAAACCATGGTATGAATCCAGTTCTTTCAAAAATAGATACCAGGGTACCACTTTCTTCACAAATTACCATAAATCTAACTTTTACCTAACTAATACATTGTTTTTCTTCCTTTATGACTTTCTACTTGCATAATTCCCTCCCTATTGTTTTCAGGAAAAAAAAAAATCGGGTGGGTAATTACGTGATAAAATACAGTATACAACCAAATGTATTCTTTATTACAAACTGGTTGGCTGGAAGAGGAGGCAGAAGACTTTTATGCAGCAAGTGTTAAAAAGTATGAACTGATATGACGACATTTCTTCATACAATGTCTTACATCTGTTTCCTGCCCCACATATAATGCCATCATATTAATAATACCACTTTATTGAAAAATGTATGTTGTTTTTGTAGTTTCATTTTTGTTTTTCTTATGTAACAAAATTTACAAACAATGGAAAGATCAGGTTGGAATTCAACAATGTAATGAGGATAGTTTACAACTCACCACAAAGACATATGATGGCTGTGACTGGCACATAAAAAAGTCATAGACAAAGAACTTAAGCTATCAGCTATTAGCCTTTGTTGTGGAGGTTTGGTGGGTGACAGAATACCACTTTAATAGGGGTCAAGAGCAGCTTGGGAAGGATCTTAAGCATGATAACAAATAATCAAAGCCTTGACAAAGGATGTGATTCAGTTGCTCCAGTCTGGGGTGGTATTGGGTAACAAGAGGGACACTCCTGCGCAGTTGGTTTCTGGGTGCGAATGGAGGATTGGTGGTGTGAGGGATATGGCTTGGGAAATAGTTTGCAGACTAGGTCAGGAGGGTAATGTCGGTCTGTGAAGGCCTTTGGCATATTGGGTAAGGATCTTATCATCATTTCAAATTAGCCATCCATGACAGCCAGGGATTCTTTGGTGTGGAATGGATGGCAGCTAACAAAGAGCAGGTAGTGTTGGTAATTAATAAGTTTAATGTGGACAGAGATGTGGATGGAGCCATCAGTCAGGTGGAGATTAACATCAAGAAGGTAGCACGCTGGTTTGAGAAGGACCAAGTGAAACTGACAGGAGAGAAGGAGTTGAGATTGTGAAATGTACAAGGATAGGTTGTCTTGGCCCTGAGTCCAGATTATGAAAATATCATCAATGAATGTGAAACAGACCAGAGGTTTACAGTTTTGGAACACTAGGAAGGTTTCCTTCAGATAACCCACAAACAGCTTGGCTTAGGAGGGTGTCATGTAGGTGCTCAAGGCCATGCCATGGATTTGTTTGTATACTTTCCCCTCGGAAGTAAAAGTAGTTTGTTTGTTGATAAAGTTGGTGAGGGTTATGATGAATGAGGCATTGGCTTTGGATTTTGGGGGATGTTGGGGAAGGTAGGATTCAAGAGGGACAAGACTATGGGCATGTGGGATATTACTGTATATGAAGGTTGTGTCAACTGTGACATGTAAGGATATGAGAGGTTAAGGGGTGGGGATGGAAGAGAGTTGGTATCCTTAATATTGGAGGATAGATTTAGTATAAATTGTTGAAGGTGTTGGTCAATGAGGGTCAAAATTATTTCAGTTGGAGCACAGTAACCAGCTACAATTGGGCATTCAGGATTGTTTGGTTTGTGGGTTTTAGGGATCATGAAGTAATGGGTGTGTGGTGTGCTGTTGGAGTGAGGAGGGAAATTGATTCAGGAGAGAGCTTCAGGGAGGGACCATACGATTTCACCAGGGATTGGAGTTCTTGTTGGACTTTTGGTATGGGATAGTAGTATTAATAGCTGACAAGGGAAACACCATGGTTGTGTTGATGCAGGATGACTACACCATTAAAATGGATTCTTTACTCAGAGACCTGACGTAAAGAGCAAACCCACCGAAAGGATTAAATGCAAGACTCCCTCTCTTTTGGAAATGAGGACATGCACACACATACAACCTGGCAAAGATCTTGACATCTGCAGGTTGGCAATGTGAACAACACATTTCTAATCTGGAGAAGTTTATTACACGGTTGAAGTCTTCAAGTGTGGGTCCTTCAGATATACTTGTACATTTTGATGTAGTACCTCTTTTTACACGAGTCCCTCTTGAAATTTCCCTGAGGTTAATATGTGAAAAGTTGGATCTATTCATTTAATAGAATAGGAGGATGGAGTGGCTATGGGCAGCCTTCTTTCACCCATAGTCACTGATTTATTTATGGAAGACTTTGATGACAGGGCACTAATGAATGTCAGCTTTATAACCATCTTGCTTCTGGAGATACATCAATGATACATTTTCCATCTGGGCACAGGGATGTGATATGCTCAACATGTTTCTGAACCACTTCCACTGACTATATCCCAACATAAAATTTGTCATTGAGGTTAGTAATGGGATGTTCCCATTTTTGGACATAATGGTTAACAAAAAAACATGATGCAACCCTGAGACACAGTGTTCACTGAAAGCCAACACATACTGATCGATATTTACAAGGCAAGAGTTACCATCCACCATATGAATGTAATGGCATCCTTAGGACTCTGGTATGCAGAGCAAATGCCATTCTAGATGCAGACAGTTTAACAGCGGAACTTAAACACCTGACAACTGTTTTTAAGGACAATGGCTCTTTGAGAAACAGATTTTCATCATGCTGTGGAATTTGGACTATCTCCAGAGGTGCATGAAGAGGGGTATAGAACTGCACCCTTATTCCAGGGGCATGCCTTTTTCAAAACTGGATCACTTTTACAGAATTTTACCATTAAAAGTGTTTTCCATCCATCTTCAAAGATTAGGACATTGCTTTGCTACATAAAAAGATTATTTGGAGTTTAGGAAGCCTGGTGTTTATAAAATTTCACATTATTGTGGCAATGTGTACATCAGCCAGTTGGTTCACACCATCCAAGACAGATGTATGAAACATTGTTGCCACATGAAGCTTGAAAATTCAGTGATAGCAGAACACTGTTCAGGCAAGGGACATGAAATTTGTAGTGACCCATATAATTACCAACCTCCCCAGTTTTTGGAACAGTGTTTATAGGGAAGCTATGTAAATTAGGTTGGCAGATAATCTGATAAATAGGGACAATGATTTTCCTCTTAACACGAAATGGAACCTGCTATTATCTCATGTGTAAAAAGAAATTTTCTGTGATTCACCAGTGTCAGTGTTTCATGGAAAACTGTTTAGTGCAATACTTCATTGCCATCAGTGTTCTACTAAGGCGGCAGTACTAGCCAAGTCTGGGCGGCAGTCACTGTGGTAGGCGGTACATGGACTGCATACTCGCCAGACGCCTATAAGATGATGAAATGCAATGTCAGCAGTAGTACTCAACAGGACTCATCAGCAGCAGTATTGCTAAAGATGGCGAACAGTTGTAACACTTATATATGAAATCAATCAGATTTTAGGATCCAGCAGCAAACTTGCAGAGATTATGAAGTGCTCCCCTTGTTACCCAATACTACCCTGGACTGGAACAACTTAACTACATTCTTCACAAAAGTCTCAATTTTCTACCATGCCCAGGAATGAGACACATTCTGCCAAGATTCTCCCCACCCCTCCAAAGAGTGTTCTGTCAACTACCCAACCTCCATAACATCTTAGTCCATCTCGATGTCACCTGCAAGCCCCCAGGCCAGACCCCACTGCAAGACCTCCTCTACTTAACCATTTAGCACTACCTATTGTAGTCCCATCAGGCTTATGCTTTCCAATCAAAGATCCTATCAGAGGCCGGACCACCTGTGAAAGCAGCCATGTAATTTACCAAATTAGCTGCAATCCCTGCACAGCTTTTTATACTGGAATTTACACTAACCATCTGTCCATTAGGATGAATGGCCACCACTGAACTGTGGTACAAAAAGAAGGTAGATCACCCTGTGATCAAATGTGCAGTTGAGCATATGCTTGATTTCATTGGTTGTTTCACAGGCCGAGCCATCTGAATCCTCCCCCACAACGAACTTTTCTGACCTACAGAGATGAGAGTTACCCTTACAGTACATTTCCCAATCAAAAAATCATACAGGCCTCTCATCATACGATAACCTCGTTTTCATAACTCCCAACAATTCCTGTCCCATCTATTCTGCTCTATTCTGCACTTCTACCTCCCACTCCATTCCTAAGCTGCATATCTTTCCACTCATTTAGCACTTACATGCTCTGTAAGGCTGTACTCTATCCATTCCCACTATCACCTTGCAATCTTCCTGCACCCACTTCTCTCTTCTCCTATCCCCTCTCAACACAGCATGATTCAGAATGCAGTGACTGGAGATGATTGTTGTGTGTCTGTGAAGTGTGCCCATGAGATTGTGTGAATGCATTTTTTCTCACATAGTTTAATGTCTGATAGCTTCAGCTCTGTGTGTAGAGTGACTTTTTTTTATGTGCCTGTCACAGCTCTCGTAGCTTGTCATATGCCTTTGTGTTGAGTTTTAAACTATGCTAATTATTTTATAAAACCTACAATCAGCTGTACCATAAAATATTTTATCAGAATAACATTTTCAGGCAAAATTCTGAAAATAAATAGAGGTTAAAAATATAATTTAGTACTAAAGTAATAACAATGTTACAACAAAAGAATAAGAGACAACCACTTGTTCAAAATGCTTTGGACTGAAATTTTGTTGTGTTTTATGATCCCAGCAGCTTTGGTCCTGGGTAATTATAAGATTTAAACATACAGAAAGGCAGAAAGAAACCTTAAAAAAGACCTGAAGTGACAAAAAGACATGCAGTATAGTTTTGAAACTTGTATTTTGATACTATAAGAGAAACCAGCAAGAATCTGGCTTTGTATTGTGTCTTCCTTTGTGATGAATAAATATTGCTTGGAAGCTGAAGTTAAATTACAAAATCAATCAAAATACAGGTTTTCAATAACAGCTGACAATGAATGAATAAACTGTTGTATCTCATACTAACAAATACTTGATTGAAGTTTCAAAAACACAAGGAACTTGACATGTAACATAATTCAAACATTCTGTACATGTTTTACATTTTAATATTATTTACTTCATTGTTACATATATTATATTTCTGTTTCTGGTGGATTCTCTTGCAACCACTGAGTTCCCTCATTTCTGTGTGTTGTATCTTCTGTGCTTGATACTGAATGGGATCTTGGTGAATGCACAAGCACTGCTGTTCCAGGTCTGCTACAATTGCTGTTCCACAATTTACTGTTTTCCTGGTGAGAAACTCTGCCTGTGTATAAAACAGGTTCATACGCTGTAGCGTTATCTAATAAAATATTACTCGAGCCTAGCTGCATACGCATTGAACACAAACGAGGTCCCGGAAGCACAGAATTTTCTACATTTCTGTCTTTAGGCTTAGAAGAATTTAAAAACGTGAGCTTACTTATACTTGTTTCTGTAGGCTTGACCATTGCAGGGAACGGGACTTGACTAATACACTTTTCAGAGGAGGAATATGGTATTAACTTCTCACCTTCAGTTAAATCTGAACCACTACTCCTACTTTGGTCATTACTTACGTAACTTCTTACTTTCGTTCCACTAGTCTCTGAGGTATTTCGTATCTGACCAACTTGCCCTCTACTTACAAGATCTCCATTATTTTTAACTGTCATATCCTTAGTCCTAACTGTAGCTGATGTATCACTCTTGCCATCACTAACTACTTCAATATCTACAGTACAATTCTGAATGCCTTTAATATTATTTACACTGTGTTTTACATAATTTTGATGACAATTCTGTTTTGAATTTTCACTAACATCTGTATTTAGAAAATCCACTGATTTTAGTTCAAGTGGGGAACTGCTGGCTATTCTGTTGGTGGTGGAAGGTGTTGATTTACTAACAAAATCGCTTTTCAGTATTTCATCCATATGATTTTCTTCTTTTTTCTCACTTGTGAAACCATTCACAGCAGAAACTGATGTGCCAACAGTTATAACAGCTTTTGGGATTTGAGGATAAAAGCCTTCACTTGATTTACTTTTCTTGTAATTTCCACCAAGTGGAACACAAGTAATGTCACTGCCAGTAGTCTTACCTGTTGACATATTCAGTCTGGAACCATCAATTTTGACACCTAACCTAGTAAGATTAGTTCCCAAACTGTTAGAAGTGCAGTTATTATCACCTTCATTCCGCTTCACTTGGTTACTGCGGCTAACAGTTTCACCAGTTCTTGTGGCTATTACATCAACATATCTTACAAGGCCCTGGCTACCTCTATTAGTGGCATCAATGACAGTTTTTCCTAAGTCTGCACACTGCCCACACCACAAGCATGGAAAATCAACTTGAATAGTAGCATCACTGCCTTTCGTACAATTATCTACCATCTGTCCACTTTGAGTAGGACACTGGCAACTTTCACAATGTCTGGTCTGTTGACGTTCTCGCTGACGTTCTTCCAGAACCTTTGCCATTATTGCTGCAGAAACACTGTCCACAGGGGGGTGTGTTGTTTCTGTTCCTTCATCAGTGCTGTCATCACTCTCTGTTGGTAGAGACACAAGTCATTACAGTTCAAGAAACTACATAAAACAGACACTGATTTAATAATGTACTAAAATCTAAAATATTAGTTTATAACCAAAAATTAAACAAGAAAGTCATACACACTCCACAGTTAAAACAATATTAACCAAAGTGTTGCAGTTGTACAACTATAATTAACAAACTATAGCATCATAGGCAGAGCCTATGTGTAAGAATGTCATTATCAGTTGAAAGAGTATCAACAACCTGCAGAGCAGATGGTGACAGATTAACTGCTCACTTAGAGGAAATCCAGTATCTAAGTTGTTGAAAATAACTCACCTATGACAAAAGGAAATTAATGCATGGCATACTACCTAGTCCATTAGAATCAGTTTAGTTATCAGTAATGGCTCTAACCAGGAGATTGCAACCTTTTCTGTGACACATCCTTTCTTCCTGCCAGACTGAGGTTACTTTAATATGCCACTCATTTTCATGACTATGAAAGGGCCTAGCATTGCCTATTAATTAAATACTACCTTAATTTATAAAATATGTAACCTAAGTAAAATGAGCGCACTATTGTGTGTGTGTGTGTTTTTTTTAACGAAGTAAATTTTGTGCTAGAAAACTTAACTGCAGTGCTTGATTGTGATAGAAAAATTAGTGCTCATGAACACTTGCAAAAACTACACATTCTAGCTAACAGCCAGGGGCGGGGAACTGCCTCACTTATTAATGAAACATCAACTATAAATACCACAAGTTTTGTCAAACCAGGTGCCTGTCTTTCAGCAATAATCCAGAAGGTTCACGGAAGAATATAGCAAGCTGAGTTCAAATCACTTTGTAGCATTGTTTGGCAGCTCCAACTAAACATCAACAGATAGCAGAGAATTAGAGAAGCACCTTGCTCATATGTCCCATACAAAAATTCTCCATGTAAATATACAACACCACCATGATTTGCCTTCTTGGTCTCTAGTTAACAAGGAGATTTCCGCTGCCAACAAGTGTTTTCCAAATGTATGCGAACTATTCACAAACACATTTGTGTTGGAGATATCTGCGACGTTGGTCAAAGATTTCATACTTCACATGGACCCCATCTGAATAAACTAGGGCTTGTAACAAGAAAGTTAAAAGAACAAATTCAGAGGCACCACAACTTCTGAAGCACTGGAAGCAGTACTGGTACCATCACCAGACACGAGGACAGTAGGAACAAGACTTATCAGCTCCAACATAAACAACAGAAGAAGCAGTAATGAAAACAACAGCACAAAAACCAGTATCATCATCAGAACCTTAATCATTAACATTAGCAGCTGAACCATCATCACCATCAGGACCAGCAACAAAATCTTGTTGTTGTTTGTGAGTTAAGAGGAGTGCTCAACATTTAGGTTATCAGCACCCATACACAAATCTCATGAGCTAATGTAGCAACATCACCACCAACATTAGAAACAACAGAATAGTCATCATCATCAGTAGCAGCAGCAGCTGTAACCACAACAATAACAAAAAAACCAACAACAGAAGCAGCTCCAAGAACAAAGCAATAATATCAGAAGGAGAAACAAAGAATGCTACTAACACAGAATCAAGACAACACCAGCCACCCACAGCAGCAGCATTACGACAACACAGCTTAAGGAGGAGCCAAAAGCCAAGAAGGTTTACATCCACATTAGTGGTATTTTTTATGGGTACAAATCAAGAAGGGAAAAAGGATGTGAGAAGTCAGCCTACAAACTTACAGCTAAGTCATTGTAACTTCTTATTCTTAAACATTCAGAAACTAGAAAGTAAAGTTGAAATATTGGACGAGACATTAATTCAAAATAATTATTCTTGTTTCTGTTTATCTGAACATGTATCTACTCTACTCCAGAACCAGACAGTACTCTGCTATACCAGTAAGTGGAAAGATTACATAACTACAATCTATGTAATTAGCACACTTAATACTCATCTTGTGCCAAATGTCTTACAACTAGAAAGGAGTAGCCATTATACACCAAAGAACTGGGGCACCTAAAGATTAACCTTCTTGTTCTAAAGGCCTAAGTAAAGGTTGTAATTCCAATGAAATTAAGGAGCTGCATAGGAATACTATAAAAATGTATAAGGAAGAGTTACAGCTAAACAAAATTCCAACCAGTTTAATAAAAAACAGTCCATAATTAATAATATTAAGGGAGAAGTGAGGCAGTCTGATAATTCTGTCCCAATATCAGAAACACTTTCAACCATCACTGTGTGAACTGTTCAGGTGACATCAAGAAGGCAGTCAACAAACCTAATGCAATATACATGGATTATCTCAAGAACTTAAACCTGTATCATTCATGAACAACCAGGCCATCATAAAAAACTTTAATGAGGTATGCCAAGACAAAGTGTTAGAAATTGTCAGTGACTTGAAGAAAAACACACACACACACACACACACACACACACACACACACACACAGAGAGAGAGAGAGAGGGAGAGAGAGAGAGAGAGAGAGAGAGAGAGAGAGTACATATATTTACAATATGTCAAATAGCCTATCACACTGAAAGAGATAATAACTTACATACTAGCTCCATTCACATACTCTATAAACTGGTATCTTACAGAGGATGTCTTTTTAGATCCTCTTACCCGAGGTGATTCCAATGTTTATGAAAGGAAGCAAATCGGAACCTGCGAACTACAGTCCCATTTCAAATATCCCAGTACTAGCCAAAGTATTTGAAAGAATCATATAAAGACAAATGTATCAATACCTCGAAGCAAACATAATCTTAAGTACCTCACAGTTTGGAGACAGAATACAAAAAAAAAAAAAAAAAAAAAAAAAAAAAAAAAAAAAAAAAAAAAAAAAAAAAAAAAAAAAAATGCTGTAGAGCTCTTAGAGGTATTTTATCAGCATTTGAAGACCATGCTTATATCTGAGTAAAGCCTTCCAATGTGTAGACCGCCATTTATTACTCATCCAACTTCAACACTATGGAATCTGGCCCAAAGTTTAAAATTTATGAAATTGTAACTAAGTAACAGAAAACAGGTTGTTAGTTCAAGGAGTGAGGTATCTGACACACTTCAGGTCCAATGTGGTGTACCACAGCCATCAAAATTAGGACCCCTTCTATTCCTGGTTCAAATAAATGACTTGCCAAATAATACACAGGTTGAGGCACATTTGTCAGAAAATTCAGTGGTTAAGACATACGTATGCAGACGACACAGCTTTTCTATCTGTAGACCAAGAATTTGAAGACCTTGTTAACAGAATGAATGTGGTGAAAGAAAGTGCAAATGGATTATAACTTAATAAGTATGAGATCCAGGATATGTTGCTCAGTTTATCAAAGGTTACAAAAATAGAGAAACAAAATGTAAAATTCTTAGGTATTATACTGGATAATAAACTTACATGGGACACCCATATTGGATATGTAACAGTAAGGTTATCTAAGAGAAGTATCCTTGATAAAAAAAAGACTAATTTCATGTGTTACTGTAGAATATGAAAGGAAGGCATATTTTTCTTTTTCAGCCTGTATTAAAATATGGATTGATACTGTGGGGAAATAGCAGAAATAAAGAAAAAGTTTGTGCTTCCAAAGAAAAAAAAGGGGGGGTGGGAGGGAATTAGAGAAATGGCAAGAGCTGATGACAAATTCATTGTAAGCTTTTATTCACTAAGTTTAAGATTTTAATGGTAATTAATTTATACATCTTAGGAAGTGTTAATGATGTACTGGCTGAACTATCAAATTTACCTGTAACTAATAAAAGACATGATCATAATACAAGAACATCTAATTCTCTTATTTTACCACAAAATAGGTTAGCAAAAACCAACAACAGCCATATCTACATGGCACTAAAATATATAACAAGCTGTCCAAGCAGTTTACAAATATGCCAATAAAATCATTCATAAGTGCTGCACATCTTCTTGTTGGCTGACCCATTTTATTCTTTAGAAGAATTTTTAGTTCTAGTTGATAATGGCAAATTAATGTAAGTATGTATTTTGTAATATTTATTAGAAAAAGTGACAAAGTCTCTCAATACTTTCTATACACAAGAAAGGTCACAGCATTCCCACACAGGCTGTTCTTTGATCGGTGAAACCTACTGAGAATATGAGGAGAAATATTATAGATGACAACTGGTACTCATTAGTGGAACAAGTCAATGAACTTCCAAAATAGGTCTCACAGACATCAATACACTGACAACAAAAAGGAGATTCCACAGCAATTTCGAACAAATAAGAAATACTATGTGAAGACTTCTGTTAAATGAGTTTCCTTTGAGCCCCAAAAAGGCCAAAGTTGCAACACTGGTGTCTTCTATGAACCATTCAGTAAACTGGGATTCTAAATCAGTAAAACCTGACATGACCGTGTTTTATAACACTTAATGGATGTTTATTGTGCTGTGAATTCTTATGTGATACATCGAGCTAATCCAGTGGCAGAGGTAGACACAAGATAGATCTTCAAGAAGACTAGCAAGACAGCTAGTTGAACCTCATATGCAGTGTAGACTTTCAATGCAATGGGGACATTCTGGTTTCTGAAGCAAGCTAAAGAAAATCAAGAAAGTCATAACTACCAATTTTGGGATGCAAAGGGCATCTTATTTGTCACAATGATAATCCTCATGCAGCATAAACAACTGAACTTTTGACCAAGTTCAAATGGTATGTTTTGAGCCAACCCTTTTCACAGCCCAAACTTGGCCCCCTAATGATTTACATCAGTTCCAGTACATGAAAATGTGGCTTGAATCTCAGTGCTTTCGAGCTTCAAAATGCCAGAACAAGTTGCATAATTTACAGGTGACAGAGCTCTATGCAGAGGATATTTCAAAACGTGTGAAAAGGTATACATGTGTGTGAATCTGTTTGGAAACTATATAGAAAAATAGAGAAAAGTTTTCTTAGGTATATAATAAAACTCTTTTGTTAATGCTAGTTTGTTTCTTATTTCAAAGTGGAGTTTACTTTCTGGTCAGCCCTCATACATGGTCGTTACTTTTTTTTTTTGGGGGGGGGGGGGGGCTTCTGTGCAACTGACCAGAGATGTCCTTTGAATGATTATTTAACTGTAAAGGTACGTTTATAGTGAGGGATTTGTCATGGAGATTTGTGCCTGGCACATGTAGCCAATGAGATCATGTACATGTTGCAAGTTCCTGCGACATGTACCTGCAACATCAATGCTACAATTCCAAGAAATACTCTGTTCCAGCACATATGGCTGTATCCATCCACCAAGTGAAAACATGGCACAAATTCCAGGCACATTTTCAACTACGCACGTGCAGTTCACAGGCAGACTTGTGCTATTGCATCTCGAGTACATGTGACTAGCTGTTTACATCCGTGAATTATGTGAAATCTTATGCTTGTTTTATATTCGTAGGTGCAATGGAATGGATGAAGTATAATACAATGAAACTAATTGATGAATTCTGTGACAGGTGCATTTTGTGGCATCCCACATGCACAAATTTTAAAAAATGAAACACCAAATATGATGCAATTCATGAAATTGCATTGTTGTTCATCACCTTCGATGAAGAAATGAACAGCAAATTGTACAACTCGCGGTCACAATTCTTTCACGAACATAATACATCAACTACCAAGCAATCACAATCGGACAGAGAAGATGTATATATTTCAAAGTGGTATGCTTACAGTTCACTGCTGTTTCTGAAGGATGTGAACAAATGAAAGGTGGTTTTATCTACATATGAGGTAAGTTAGTGCATAATATTTTTCATAATTATTACAAATTTTCATTATATAACAATGAAGAATGTGAATGTGTTTTATACATCAGTGCTTGAACATTTTTGATAAACTTGATAGTCCAGTAATGATTATATTTAAAACACTAAGCAAACAAATGCTGCCACTCCACTTGTCCTTCAGCAGTGACAAAAATATGCTGTGAATTCATTTCTCACTTGTTTTTCATCTTTGGCAACATTTCTACCAATTATTAATAGTGGTGCAAGTGGTGGCTGGTCTCTCCATCTCCCAGGCTCTGAAGTTCCCGTTTCTGTATTTATACAATCAAAAGTGCCTGGCAGTGAATAAATGAGGTGAGCATCTTGATTTCTTCATAGGATGTTGTGGAGATAAATGCAGCACAAAGTCACAATTGTTGCATTATGGGTATGAGATGAATGGCTTTTCGTAGAACATGAAAAAGCAGCTGATAAAATCCCTAATGTATTTTCGGACACTCGGCGCGATCTACAGTACCTATAATTGTATACTCTTTCAGTGCTGTCTTTGTCATGATTACCTAGGAAGGGTTTCATTATATGTTTTCGTAATGCAAAGGCATTGTCAGCAATAATGACATATGGACTGGGCACTGCTCTTCCTGGCAAAGGTTCCGGTTCTGGTATGTTCAGCTGACCTGCTTGGAGGGCCTTGTTAAAGGTTGTATGATTAAATACGCCTCCATCAGAAAAACATCCTTTCACTCCAACATCTGAAAAAAAGAACTGGTAATCTGCATCCACTAATGCCATCAGCACAATGCTAAAAGTTTCTTTATAATCATAACAGGTGCTTCCAGCAAGTGCGGGATTAACAATTTGGAACATGTTTTCCATCTAAAGCCCTATGCAATGAGGAAAGTTCCAGAGAATCTCAAATTATCTTGCAATTTTCTTCCACTGTGCTTCAGTTTTTAGTAGCTGCAAAAATTTACAAAAAGCTGAGAACTCTTCCCCTTTTTGTAGGGTACATCAGAAGAGATGGAAAAAGAAGCAGAAGTAGAGGAAGCGATTATGCTGCTTTCTTATGCTGAGCCACAAATTCCCAGTTCATCTCATTTAGAAACACTGCAACATCCACCACAAAAGAAGGCCAAAATAAATACGCTAAATAATATGGGGTGATGCATTGTCAGTGTTAAAAAGAATGAGTGAACACATACTTGCAAAAAAAGAGGACAAGTTTTGCTCTTTCGGTAAATATGTGAAGTGGGGCTAAGAGACATAAAAAATCCAAAATGCCTTTTACTATTACAGAAAAGAATTCAGGATCTCATATTTTGAAGTGAAATTTGAAGAGATGGACAAATCAAATGCTATTGCAGAAATTAACATCGATGGAATGTATATACTTTAACCAAATAAATGTTTTGCTATAAATCAACGTGGTTTTAAATGCTGTTAATAGTACTTAGTAGGAAAAATAAAAATGCAATAAACATAACAAGTTCTTACCTCAATTTCTTTTTTAAGTCTCACACACTTTTGATATTATTTCACTGGTTTTCGATTTTGAAATCCTGTGCATGTACATTAAGGAGCTGCACAACTCTCTAAAAATCGAAATGTAACTGTTGTAATAACCCGAATACTCAATAATCAACACGCATGACACTATCAAGATGAGAATAGGACATCACACTTACAGGTCTGAATGTGAACTGCCGTTCTGCATACTGCTTTCAGTCCTTCTGCCACCAGCTGGCCAGGTGGCGCTCATGAACTTTCACACTCGTACTGCAGTGCCAACGGGCACAGCAGATCATCTGAATTCACGCACTTGTGCCGCCCATGTCTAACAAGTGGCCACCATGTGCACAATTTCAGCATTGAGTCCAGGCCAGTAGACATGCTGTCTACCTAGATTCTTCGTCCTAGAGACGCCCCAGTGTCCCTGGTGTAGAAGTCGTAGGACCGCAAGCCACAACATTGCCACAACGACAATGCGTGGAGGGAAGTAGTTCCAGAGGGGATCCAACACTGTTCCAGAAGAATGGTACAGCCAGCCATTTTCCATGTGGTGTAGAACATGATCCTTGGCAGTGGCTGCCACCAGGTGTTGTCCCGTGATGGAAAAGCTCTCAATGACAGTCTGCGCAGCCTCATTCAAATGAAAACAAAGTAGCTTATCTTTGTCGAAGACAGGGTCAGAGCCCATAAGAAGTCTGGATAAGGATCATCATTTGCGTGCTGAGCAGTGGGACAAAAATGAATGTCATATTGAAAACAGAAGATAAAAAGTGCCCAACGTTGGAGCCAATGTGCTGTCTTGTCAGAAATGGAAGCAGATGGAAGAAATAAAGAGACCAATGGCTTGTGGTCCATAATAAGAAGAATCTTATAACCATAGAGAAAGACACCAAACTTATTGAGAGCATAAACAATTGCACAAGCCTCTTTTTCAATTTGTGAATACCACAACTGTGAGTCATTTAAGGTTTTGGAGGCATAAGCAATAGAACATTCTGTACCCTCAGGATATTTGAGAGATAAAACAGCAACAATATCATGTTGTGACACATCAGTAGCTAAAACAAGCTGTTGCCCAGGGCAGTAAGTGGCCAAACCAGCTGTTTTTTAGAGATGAGCTTTAAGGCGGTGTAAAGTAGCATCGCATTTGTCAGACCATGTAAAAGGACCCCCCCCCCTTTTTTTTTTTGAGCAGGTGAGTGAGTGGAGTGAGTGGGTAAGAGATCTCCGTTACGGAGGGAATAAACTTATGATAGTATGCTATATTTCTGAGAAAAGATTGCAGTTGTTTGACTGAGGAAGGATGTCGAAGAGCGTCAATTGCGGCAATGTTGTCACCGAGGGGACAGATGCCATCCTTGGAAAGGCGAAAACTGAGGTACACTATAGAGGGCTGAAAGAATTGAGATTTGTGAAAATTGCACTTAAGACCAGCCTGTTGTAGGATGGAGAAAAGAGTACATATATTTTTGAGATGTTCACACATGGTAGCCCTGGGAATGACAATGTTGTCCTGATAGTTAATGCACCCAGGAAAAGAGAGAAGAAGTTGTTCTAAAAACCTTTGAAATACGGCTGGTGCACTGGCCACCCCAAACGGCAACCGTTGGTAACGATAAAGGCCAAAAGGCGTATTGAGAACAAGAAATTGATGCGACGACTCGTCAAGTGGTAACTGATGATACACCTCAGAGAGGTCAATTTTCGAAAAGTATTTTCCTCCAGGAAGTTTGGAAAGCAATTCTTCCAGTCGAGGCATAGGATCAGTATCAATTAGACATTGAACATTGATGGCAGTCTTAAAGTTGCTGCAAAGCCTGAGACTGCTGTTAGGTTTGATGACAATGACAATCGGAGAGGCCTATTTGCTGGAAGGAACAGGAAGCAAAACTCCTGAGGTTGTAAGCCGATCTAACTCCCATTTTACAGCGTCTCACAATGCTACAGGAAGGGGTCGGGCTCGAAAAAACCGCGGCCTGGCTCCCGGTTTGAGAGAGATATGAACTGCAAAAGCTGTGGCACATCCAAGGCTGGGCGAAAAAAGAGCACGAAAGTCTGTAGACAAGGTATCTAACTGAGTGTAAGGAATGTTGTCTGAGACAACATTGACAGTATCGTCAACAGAGAATCCAAATATGCAGAAGGCAGCATAACCGAACAAGTCAGCCATCCTCATGTGGTCAACAACATACACAGTGCCCATTCATACAACAGACTTTTATGTGATTAGGACATCCATTTGTGCCAAAAGGGAGAGTTGTTGCTGATTGTATGTGTGTAAATGGCGAAGATAAGTTTGTGATGTAATTATTGTGGCTGCCAAGCCAGTATCTATTTGCATCTGTACATCTTTTCCAAACATCTTCACCGTGAGGTAAAGTTTGTTTCCAGAAGAGTTTGTGGAGTTGACATATATCTACATCTACATACATACTCCGCAATTCACTGTAAGGTGCGTGGCGGAGTGTACACTGTACCACTACTAGGCATTTCCTTTCCTATTCCACTCCCAAATTGAACGAGGAAAAAAAGAATGCCTATATGCCTCTGTACGAGCCCTAATTTCTCTTATCTTGTCTTTGTGATCTTTACGCGAAATGTAAGTAGGCGGCAGCAAGATCGTACTTCACTCAGCTTCAAATTCTGGCCCTCTAAATTTACTTAACAGAAATTCATGAAAAGAACGTTGTCTTTCTTCCAGCGATCCCCAATTGAGTTGCCAGAGCATTTCCGTGACACTCGCGTATTGGTCGAACCTACCGGTAACAAATCTAGCTGCTCACCTCTGAACCGCCTCTATGTCTTCCTTCAAACCGATCTGCTGCGGGTCCCAAATACTTTAGCAATACTCAAGACGTGGTCGTACAAGCGTTTTATAAGTGGTCTCCTTTACAGGTGAAGTACATCTTCCCAAAATTCTCCAAATAAACCAAAGTTGGCTGTCCACCTTACTCACAACTGTCCTTACATGCTCGTTCCATTTCATATCGCTCTGCAATGTTACGCCTAGATATTTGAACGACGCGACAGCATCAAGAAGCTCACTACTAATGCTGTATTTGAACATTATAGCATTGTTTTTTCTACTCATGCGCATCACCTTACATTTTTCTACATTGAGAGCTAGCTGCCATAATATAGTATGGAGCCTGTATCTAAGTCAGTATCTTGTATAGCCTACACTAGGTTAGATCAGCAAACAATAGAGATGTGACCCTTTTTGTCACATTTGTGACATGAGCCCAACATTGGGGACAATCATCTCGTGAACTCTGGGAAAAACAGTGGAGACAAGAAGGTAAGGCAGCAAGAGATTGCTTCTGTTTATAACTAGTGCTTTGCTTGGGTTGCGTGCCAGAGTACACCATCACTACTTTCTCGTTCACGACACTGCCTGGTGCGTCAACATTGCCCTATCCACCGTAACTTTCCCTATGTCATCCCAAGCATTCAATTGTGCACCTATGGTCCGTGAGTAATTTCAAAAGATTCTGCTATGGTTAATACTTCAGATAAGGATGGTTCATTTAATTGAAGAGCCTTCTGACAAACTTCCTTATCGGGAGGACCATTGAAACGGCGTAAGATTCTTTATGAACAGTAGTAATGAATTTGTACTTTCTACTAATGCCTTGCAGTTCTGTAGCCCATGCTTGGTATGATTGATGGGGCTTTTTTTTACACTTATAAAATTCTACACGTGATGGAACAACGTGTATTTGCTTCTTATAAAATGAAGTGAGAAGCGAGCACATTTCGAAAAATGACAGTGAGCAGAGTTCTTTGAGGGGCTTTAATTGAGACAAAAGTTGGTAGAACTTTGGAGAGATCCATGAAAGAAACAGTGACTTACAGAGATTTGCATCAACAATGGCAAAAGCTAAAAAGTGTTGTTGAAGCCACTTCTCATAGTCCATCCAATCTTCTACGGTCTCCTCGTATGGTGGAAAAGTAGATATGAACAATGTTGATGTGGAATCGTTGTGTGTTGCCATGAGGAGCTGTTGTAGAGCCGTTGTGGCAAACTTCTCATGTTCCGTGAGGTGGTCAACCAGAAACTTTTGCTGTTCGATGAGGATTTGCAGAATTTGCTCGAGTGTTGACATCTCGAATGTTGTTTGTAACTTAATAATTGCAAAAAATCCCTACTCATTGCCAAATGCTGTAACAACAAGAATACTCAATAAACAACACGCAAGACACTATCAAGATGAGAATAGGACATCAAACTTACAAGTCTAAATGTGAACTGCCGTTCTGCATACTGCTTTCAGTCTTTCCACCACCAGCTGGCCAGATGGCACTCGCAAACTTTCACACTCATAACACAGCACAATGGGAGTAGCGGAACATTTGAATTCATGTACTTGATATACAACAGCAACAGCAAGTTGTTCAGCAGGAGATACAGCTTCTAGAATTTGTATCCTTCATTCTGTAGTATTGAGTTGTCATACTGAGTAATATTTCAAAGTCCGTCAAAATTGTTGAAACCCTGTGTATCTTGAATTATCAGGTCACTCATCATTGAATTGTAGGCTCCATGACGACTCCGTTTACAGAGAAAGTTATGCACCCACCACCTGTGTTGCTTTCTCCCATTGTTTTCCTTTTCCATAATTATATTCACAGCACTAGCACATAGCAATAGAAGTTCTGCATCGAACGCCATGTTCCGTGAAACTGACTGGCTACATGTCGCCAGTGAGAACACTGCTTGTGCCAGACACATGTCTCTGAACATGTGCTGAGATACTTATCTCAGCGACTTGTGCGGGGAACAAATTTCCATGACAAAGCCCTCAGTGTGAACGTAGCTTTACAGCTGAATAAATGACTGGTACAAACATATTATGATTAGCAATTTAATAATCAGCCAGCCAGTTGCAACAATAATAGTTTGATAAACATCACCAAGGTTTCAACTGATATAAACTTGTCTTCTTCAGAAATACATGCGATACCTATAGACAATGTGACAGCATAGATTACAAAATCATAATCATTATATCTGATATACGAGTATGTGTCATACTAAGTCTATTGTCTAAAAGTATCATGAAACACAGCTATCAGAATAAATCTGGTACTTACTATAGTTGCATATCACAGAGGCGAAACATCCCTACAAGTGATTTATTCCGACAGCTGTATTTCACGATGTTTTAGATAATAGGCTTATTATGACACATATATCAGATATAATGATAATGATTTTGTAATTAATTCTGTCAAACTTGTCTATAGGTATCACATGTATTTCTGAAGATGGTGGGTTTATATCCATCAAAACCTTGGTCAGTTTTATTGTTGCAACTGGTTGGCTGATTATTAATTTGATATCCTGTAATGTTGCTGAGATGCAGCAATGTTTAAAATATATTATGATTAACTTGATCTCATCTATGCTGATGACTTTTGTTCCAGTACTTCACAGTTATAAGACCTTCCACAATTCTATCTCAAAAAGATAAAAAAAAATTATTATGGTTTGCTTAATCTCAAATGAAATATTGATTCTTACCAAAAATTGTAATTTTTGGAATATTGAAATAAAAGACTTCTACTAATATATAGTGATACAGAAACAATAACACTGACTATATGCTAAGTTTTAACATTAAAATTTTTCAGTAATTGTTTATTAAGTTAAAATACTAACCAAAACATGGAAGAATCAAACACAATCACAAAATGTAGCTGGCAGAGATTTTAAGTAAAATCAGTTCTAAAACTCGCCACAACGCGCTCACTCTTTCTAGTTTTCAAAATTAAAATTCATTATTTTTTTAGTCAGATATAAAATGTTCAACCCTGCTTTGTCTACCGTATATTTAGGACCACGTGTTATGCAAAGTTGTTTACATTTCATATAGTCTTAATTTGAAAGTAAACACCTCTTCAAATGAAAAATTGTTTTGTACACCACAGTGCTTTACTATGCACGGTCCTGTTAGAAATGGTGTGCGCTTGCCTGTTAAGTTACAAACTAAAAATAATTATTTAACAAGTTTTAGCTGTTTCATTGTAGCCTTCACAGCTCAGATCTACCCCTTCCTCCCTCTACAGCTACCTTCTATAAAGCAATTTCTGACATCATTTACTGTGGCACATTGAATATGCCACAGGTCTCATAAACAGTAGGTCAAAGAAATGAAGACTGAAGGGTGAATAAGTTGTGACCAAATGGAAGCCACAGTCTTTGAAGAAATCTTACATATAAGTAAGTTTAACTATTCCAAAAACAAATATCAATTCTCTGTAGCTAGTTTGGCTAGCAATTCTGAGTGCTGACATTTCTCAAAATACTTCTCCTTATTGAGAATACATCTCTGTACTTCTTGACTGTGTCGATCATAGAGGTTACTAATCACCAAGCCAATATTATCTGTCCCATCAAAGATAGTACTAATTCTATGCAATTAATAAAATAAACATTGATACATATGATGTTTATGCTATCAGTATATTTAAGATTGTCACAGCTCTTAGAAGTTACTTTCTTTACCTTTACATGAAGTATCTCCTTTTCTATCCTTTCAATAACAGTTCAATTAGCAGTATATCATATTTAAAATAATACTACCTCAAGACATTAAATCTCTACCAGGTTTCAAGTAATGAACAATATTGTGTTACAAATGTACAGACCAGAAAGAATCAACAATTAATCTAAATGCACATTCAATCAATAATGCTTTGTCATTTTTATAGCATCTAACATTTATGAAACTCACCACTAATGTTTTTGTTGACAGAGTACACCATAGAGGTTGGTGGGGAAGAAGGTATAGGCACTTTGATGGTCTTCATTTCCATTTTAATAGGAGCTGAATTACTGTCAGGGGGTCTTCTTCTTCCACACATGTATATATACGAAAGGACTTTTTGCTGTAAATCTGCTGGAAGCTGTGAAAGAACATTAAATTTGTAGTACCTGATCTTTTCAGAAAATTCACATTAGCGTATTTACTTGTCTATAGTACACGCCTTTTTAAAATTTTTCTAATTCTGAAACTAGGGAGGGTACTATTGGGAGAAACTTCATAAATTCAATAGTGCATTCAATTGGTTCAGAATGGGCTGGGAGAAACTTCATAAAAACAATAGTGCATTCAGTTGGTTCAGAATGGGCTAAATTTTTTAATAATTTTATCACACTTTATATGAAATGCCCATTATATTAAAACTTATATTGCAAAAGTCCGCCAGTGTTACGTTGTTCTCACATGGCAGTCCGTGTCTTGGATAAGCCACATGCTGTTACAAGTGAACACCTGAAATACGAAAATTTCAAATTCACAAGCTGCTGCATGGACACCATTATTCATTGCAAATTCAACAGCACTAAATTTAAATGATGCCAAAAAACTAATTCTCTAATTACCGGTACTCACTGTCATATGCTTTTCATATGAATCTGAATTTAACGGCAAGTACAAGAAAACACAAGCCTAGTGGCACTGAATGTAGAGTGGGGGTGGGAGTAGTCATCTACTGTTATTGTTATGTCGTAAAAATACCGTTGTTCCAAGAAGCAGCAGCATGCAATGTGGCCAAATTTCAAGTGAATTACTGCTGCAGAATTTCAACATAACTAACAAATTCATGACTCTGACATGTTGTTGCACAGATAGATAACATCAATGAAACAAAATGTTGCACAGTGTAGAAAATGTTACATTACATTCCATATTATAAAACATTAAGTTACTGTATACAAGGTGAAGTCTAAATTTCTCCACATACAAAGTAGGTCTCTTCAGTTGACTGGTTTTTAATGATCTATCCTCTAGTAGTAACTCCCAATTAAACACCATTTTCCTTCCTAAAGAAGTGATCTGTGGTTTTGAAAGCTACGAGTGTGATTGCAATTTTTTATGCTATACTTGAAAATATTGCCCTCTAACATATAGGTAGAGGTTGGTCCATATATTTCTTTGGGAAAATATTTAATTGCTACATGGCATCAATTACTGGTGAATTGAATAAAATTGTAATCAACATAACACTAAGTTGGATTACAAGCCAAGAAAGTTTCTTTGATCAGTGGGGTGGTAAGTGATATTAACATGCACATACATGAAAAAGAGATCATCTGACAGCATGCAGATGCAGCAAATAGTTTATAAAACATAACTTCTATTAAAGTGAGACTTTACTTCAAAAGACACTCGTATTTGCCAAAATCAACCACTTTGGTTTTGTGTGGTTAGAAGGAGGTGGAAGGCTTTCTGAATTTTTTCCTTTGCTGAGTTAATTAAATGCAATAATGGGTCAATGGGGATGAAAACAATGAAGATATAATGACATGAATTGATATGGTACAAATCAGAGACATTTTGGCAAGGACATCCATGATCCTTCACCTAATATTTTAATTTATTGAAAATCTAAGTTAAAATATTAGATTATTTTAACTTGATGAAAATCTCCACCCTCGAACCACAGACATTGCCAAGGTGAGGTTGCTTGGGTGCCTCAACCATACAGATAGCCAGACTGTATGTGCAACCACAGCAGAGGGGTATTTGTGGAGATGCCAGACAAACGTGTGGTAGGTGAAGACGGGGAACAAGCCTTTTCAGTAGTTGCAGGGGCCAACAGTCTGGATGATTAACTGATCTGGCCTTGTAATGTCAGCTAATGTGGCTTTGGCATGCAGTAACTGTGAACAGATGAAAGCAAGGGAAAACTACAACCATTACTTTTCCTGAGGACATGCAACTCTACTGTATGAATGAATATATGATGATGGCATCCTCTCGGGTAAAATTTTCTGGAGGTAAAAATAATCCCCCATTTGGATCTCTGGCGAGGACTACTCAGGAGGATGTTGTCAACAGAAAGACAACACTGGCATTCTACAGATCAGATCATGGTGTGTTAGATCCCTTAATTAAGTAAGGAGGTTACAAAATTTATAGATATGGTAGAGTTAGTTAAGTTCAGGATTTCTGGACAGATGACACAGGATTATAAATGCAAAGTCAGTTTGGGATATTATAGGAGTAGGTTTAATAATGAAGAAGAAACTAGGAATGTGGATGAACTACTATGAGCAGCACAGTGATTGCATTATCGTAGTCAAGATAGATACGAAACCAACATCTACCACAGTAGTATAAGTTTATATGCGCACAAGCTCTTCCAATGATGATGAGATCAAAGAAATGTGTGAGGAGGTAAAGGAAATTATTCAGACATTTAAGGGAGAGAAAAACTTAATTGTGATGGGAGACTGGAATTCAGTAGTAGGAAAAAGAAGGGGAGGAAAAATAGTTGGAGATTATGGACTGGGAAAAAGGAATGACAGAGGAAGTCAACTGGTAGAATTTTGTACGGAACATAATTTAATCACAAAAAACATTTGGTTCAAGCAACATAAAAGAAGCTTGTGTGCATGGTAGCGACCAGGAGACACTGAAAGATACCAGAGTACATAATGGTAAGACATAGAGTTTGGAACTAGGTTTTAAACTATAAGACATACCAAGGGGCAGATGTAGACTCTAACCATATCTTGTTGGCCATGAACTGTAAGCTGAAACAAAACAAAAAACAAAAAAGTGTAGGAAGATAAGGAGACGGGGCCTGGATAAAACTGAAGGAACCTGGAGTTCTTGAGAATTTCAGAGGGAGTTTTAGGCAACAACTGACAAAAATGGAGGGAAATAAAACAGTAGAAGAATGGATAGCTTTGAGAAATGAAATAGTCAAGGCAGCAGAGGACCCAATGGGTAGAAAGGCAAGACCTACAAAAGTCCTTGGGTATCACAGGAAATAATAAATTTAATTGATGAAAGGAGAAGATATAAAAATACAATAAATGAAGCAGTAAAATGGAGTGTAGACAAGTAAGAAATGAAACTGACGGGAAGAGTAAAATGGCTCAGGTGGAGTGGCTAGAAGCCAAATGGAAGTCCGTAGAAGAATGTGTAAATAGGATAAAAATAGATACCAACTACAGGAAAATAAAAGAGACATTTGGAAACAAGGAAAATAGCTGTATGAATATTAAGAACTCAGATGGCAAACCAGTTCTGTGTAAAGAATGGAAAGCTGTAAGATGGAAAGAGCATATAGAGGGACACTACAAAGGAAATGAATGTAGACAATATTGTAGGGAGGGAAGAGGATGTAGATGAAGATGAAATAGGAGATACTATATTGAGAGATGAATTTGACAAAGCACTGAAAGACCTTAGTCAAAACAAGGCCCCTGGAGTATATGACATTTCCACAAGTGCTACTGAAGTCTCTGGGCGAACCAGCCATGACAACTATTTCATCTGGTGCGTAATATGTATGAGATAGGCAAAATACCCTCTGACTTCAACAGTGGTGGCTGGTGCTTCCTGAAGATGAATGGGGGTTCACTTATTTCAGTGCTAGATCTTGGTAGTGGCAACCCCCCCATACCCCCTCCGCTTAGTGCGGCGTGTCGGAGACAATTTGGCACACCTCTGAGAGTAGCGCCAGGTGAAAGAGCCCCGGTTGCCCCCCCCCCCCCCAATTTAAATATATTTTTGTTAAAAGACCTTCAGAATGTCTTATCTCAACTTGTTTGTTGAGGCGTTGGCCTACCAAACTTTAATGAATCTGTTACAATGATAACACAAGCTACCTTCGTGTCAAGTGATACTGTAAGCAGCACTGGCTCCTAACCTTACGCATGCGTGAAGGCTGCTCTACTCCACCTCTTTTCAAACAGTTAAATATTTGTTACAGCGAAGAGTATAAATGTCATTTACCCTCAAAATCTTGACCCATTCACAAAAATGTCCAAAGATATGTGACAAGTAACAATACAAAAGTCATTGTTGTTCCTGTATCTGTTAAAAAGAAGACTGGGTTTAAAAAATTGCTTGCAGTCGGTTTCGAACACACTACATTCGACACCTCAGTGCGATTCTGCTAACCGCACGGGTTTCCTTGCTAGGTGGAGAGTAGTGACTGCATTATTATTCATTATTGGATCTTCTGAAGTCTTTTACAGTTATTATGTCTTTAATTTATATTTATAAGATATTTTACCAAATATGACATGTTTTTGATAATTTGCGCATATGCAGTAGCTCTATTGTCGTTTCAGAACCATTCATGCATAACTGCCAGAACTTGAATAGCCAGGAGCCGGTGTCTCTACCAGCTCCAACGCCAATACGGCAGAGAATTTGAACCTCAGGCAAACATGTGCATTGCAATGTACTGGTTAAGATGGTGGCACACAAAGATAAAAAAAAAAAAAAAAAAAAAAAAAAAAACACGATTTAGCGCAGATTTTAAACTGTCACTACATTTAAATCACTTTGCAAGTACATCACATCTGAACAATTACCATTGATATCAGTTTTATTTCATTGTAGTTTTCACTTTTTTGTCCACTGATACGTTATTTCAATTCATTGCCTCTATTTAATTTGATACATACTAGCTTTTACCCACAGCTTTGATAGCACTCATGCCCTTGCATACGTGCCTTACAACTATTGAAAAAGCAAAAATTTTGCAACTTTTTTCATTAAGTTATGATCAGCATCATCAGGGCATAAGCAAAGGTTCCATTTTTTCAGTTTTGATATAAACCATGCTTAAAATGACAGTAAATACTGTTCTTTATTGAGATGAAAGTAAATATATTATTAAATTCAAACAGGAAATCTGTTACATTGTGACTAAACTGCTGACTGAAGAAGCTTTACTTTATACAATGTTTAAAGTTTGCTGAATTAAAATGTCTTTGAAATATGTTCTGCAATTTGAAGATGTTGACGTTTTTTGTAAACATTGTATTCATTATGTTGAATTGTATTAGATAGAACATATCAACCATTAGAAGTATTTTAATAAGTGTTATAAATTTTGAATGTCAAAGAATAAATAGTTTTTCCAATGAGGCGTCAGATGTTTCAGAAGATATAGAGAAACATTTACACTCAGCTGTTCCATATTTTGAGTTATATACTTAAAATCAACAAATATCTTGAAATACAAACTCTCTAAAGTAGTCTACATTCTGAGGCATTCAAACTATCTCCATACCCCATTTAATCAAAATCAGTTAAGCGTTAACAGACAGAGCTTTTTTCGCATTTATAATATTAGTATGGATTTCTTCTGGTGGGGTGAGTAACCAGTCCTACACTGACTCCATTTGCTCAGAGGTGGTTATTCCCACATTCCACTTTAACTGCACTCAGAGAGCCTAAAAATTTTGTGGTTCTAAATCTCATAGTAAAATGTAGATGGCAGGAAATGTCATGTCGATTAAAATTATCCAGGCTGTTGTACCATGGTCGGTTGAATTTGTTGTCAAAACCCATTTCGTCCCCATCTGAGGAGGACATCTTCAGGGGGTCTGTAGGATTGCAGGTCCATCACACACACACACACACACACACACACACACACACACACACACACACACTGGTTCACTCAGTAGCGAGTGTGTGTGTGTGTGTGTGTGTGTGTGTGTGTGTGTGTGTGTGTGTGTGTGTGTGTGTTGGACCTGCAATCCTACAGACACCCTGAAGATGTCCTCCACAGATGGGGACGAAATGTTAGGTTCTGACATCAAGTTCAACCGACCACGGCATAACAGCCCGGATAATTTTCATGGTCATGGTTCTAAATCTTTCATCGAAACAAATTCATTTTGAAATATTTAATATTCTACAGAGCCACAAATAAACAAAACTAAGTTTTATGCTCAAATAAGTACAATCATTTAATAAAAATTCTACAAAATATAGGTAAATATACACTATTGTCTTGTACAATAAACAACGCAAAACACCTCACAACAATAAAAACAAAAACAAAAAACAATGTATTAATTTCACTGTAAATTGATAAAATTGTTTTTATTTAATGGGTGGTAGGCAGTAGATTTTATTTTTATTATTGTTATTATTCTGAACAAATGTTTAATGTCAAGCTAGACCAGTGGCAGCTCTAGCATGTGTCACATGGGTGGTCCAAGGGCAGACCAGGTTATAAAATAGGTAGGTCTAATCTAGTGTTTATGTAGACAAATATAAAGTGACGTCTGTTCTTTCAGAACAAACACCACATGTATATATAAATATAAAGGGCAATGTATACTTTAGAAGATTAATTTGATAGCAAATTCTACCAATGAATTCATTACAATGGAGGTGCTGTTGGAGGCTGGTGGGTTTAATGTAGACATGATGTGTGGATGCAGCCATCAGAGAAGTGGAGATCAATGTTAGAAACATGGCATGCCGGGTTGAGGAGGACCAGATGAAGTGAATGGAAAAGAAAGTGATGAGGAGGAAAAGAAGGAAAGAGTGCCTTGGTCCTCAGTTCAGATCACCTGTTTTGTTAGTTACGAACGTGAGAACTAAGTTAACAAGTAAAGCCTGCATTTGCAGTAGAAGGATGACACATTGAACACAAATTCCTGCAGTTATGTAAATGTTATGTTTGTGAGAAATCTATGAGACTGAACAAAATTGCTGCATCCCAAACAAGGTCCAGTATTTGTGATGTTGATGGTAGGAGCAGTACTTGGTTTGAGAAGCCTAGTCTGACAATTTAAGAGTTTTGTTCATGACTTTTGTTGGATTGAATGTGTTTTTTTGTCAGTCTTTTTAATTGGGCTGTTTTTGATACCAGTTATAGATACTTTGCTACAGTTAATTTTCTACTTTCCAGAAACTACTGTATTGTCTTCTTTATGTCATTGTTGCATTTGTGTATTTTATTATTAATGTGATCTTGTAGCTGATATGTTACATTTTATATGGTCCACACCCTAATTCCCCTTTCCTGTGGTAGTTCCATTAGCTTTAATATTTATGATTCTGTACCTAATATTAATATTTTTCCATCATGGAAATGTTCAAGGTTATTTGTCACCATCTTCAAAATATGTTTGTTGAGCCTCTTGGAGCTCGGTATGACACCAATGATCATAGCCAACAGATGGTATTTAATACCCTGTTTTATCCTTGGGGAAAAAGAGGAAGTAGATCAAGATGAAATAGGAGATACTATACGGAGAGATGAATTTGACAGAGCCTTGAAAGACCTAGGTCAGAACAAGGCCCCAGGAGTAGATGACATACCCTCAGAGCTACTAAAGTCTCTGGGAGAGCCAGCCATGACAAGACTATTTGAACTGGTGTGTAGGATGTATGAGACAGGCGAAATACCCTCACACTTTAAGAAAAATGTAATAATCCCCATTCCAAAGAAATCAGGCACAGACTTATCAGTTTGATAAGTCATGGTTGCAAAATTTTAACACAAATTATCTACAGGAGAATGGAAAAGCTTGTAGAAGCTGACCTTGGGGAAGATCAGTTTGGATTCAGGAGAAATGTAGGAACCCGGGAGGCAATACTTACTTTACGTCTTATCTTAGAAGATAGATTAAGGAAAGACAGATCTACATTTTTAGCTTTTGTAGATTTGGAGAAAGCATTTGACAATGTTGACTGGAATACACTCTTTCAATTTCTGAAGTCAGCAGGGGTGAAACACAGGGAAAGGAGAGTTATTTACAACTTGTACAAAAGCCTGACTGCAGTTATTAGACTCGAAGGGCATGAAAGGAAAGCATCAGTTGGGAAGGGAGTAAGACAGGGTTGTAGCCTTTCTCCAATGTTATTCAATTTGTACATCGAGCAGGCGGTGAAGGAAAGCAAGGAAAAATTTGGAATAGGGATTAAAGTTCAGGGGGAAGAAATAAAAACATTGTGATTTGCTGATGACACTGTAATTGTGTCAGAGACAGCAAAGGACCTGGAAGAGCAGTTTAAGAGCAGTTGAATGGAATGGACGGTGTGTTGAAGAGTGCGTATAAAATGAACATTAACAAAAGCAAAACAAAAATAATGGAATGCGGTCTTAGAAAATCAGGTGATGCTCAAGGAATTAGATTAGCTAACAAAGCAATGAAGGTGGTAGATGAGTTTTGTTACTTGGGTAGTAAAATAACATGCGATGGTCGGAGTACAGAGGATATAAAATGCAGAATGGCAATGGGAAGAAAAACATTTTTGAAAAAGAGAAATTTGCTAACATCGAATATTAATTTAAGTGTAAGGAAGTCTTTTCTGAAGGCATTTGTGTGGAGTGTTGCCTTGTACGGGAGTGAAACATGGACGATAAGCAGTGCGGACAGGAAGAGAAAAGAGGCTTTTGAAATGTCGTGCTACAGAAGAATGCTGAAGATAACGTGGGTAGATCGCATAACTAATGAAGAGGTACTGAACAGAATTGGTGAGAAAAGGAATTTTTGGCATACCCTGACTAAAAGAAGGGATTGCTTGGTAGGACACATTCTTAGACATCGAGGAATCGTGAATTTAGCATTGGAGGGAAGTGTCTGGGGTAAAAATCGCAGAGGGAGACCAAGAGATGTGTATAGTAAGCAGATTCAAGTGGATGTGGGTTGCCGTTCTTATGAGGAGATGAAAAGGCTTGTTCAGGATAGAGTAGGGTGGAGAGCTGCATCAAACCAGTCTCCGAACTGAAGACAATAACAACAACTCTTTGTGGGTCTTAATCAGAGCTTCTGTATGAACACTCATCATTTTTGTTTCCTTGGATTATCTTTTATATGTTTCTCCAGATGTTGTAATGTTCTACCAATTCATTTTATTATTATTATTTATTTGGTTTCCTCTTTCACCAATCTTTCCCAACAAATTTTGAAGAAGCACAATCAAAATTACAACACTCACATCTTGTGTTAAAATATAAAAATGGCTGTGCTTTTTAAAGCCAATATAATAATGGCAAATACAAGTTAGTACGTAAATTTCCATATGAAGATGGAAGAGGCAACAAGCAACAACCACATAAAAAATAGTAATTGTCTTATTCTGTGCCTTATTTGTTGCCTACTGTCTTCTCTGCTCAATAAGTATTGATTTATCCAAATATACATAAATTTACAGGTACAGAATGATTAAGAGTTATACTCACAGAATCATATCTTTGTGGTACAAAATTGTTTGGTTTACACTGCAGCAACTGAATGGCAAGATTGACATCATTTCTGTAACGTTCCTGAAATGAAGTAACAGCAATAAATCTTTTAACATTGCAAAACACAAGTAACAATTAGAACACCAATACAAACCAATTTCACAGATGTAATTAAACTATTTTAAATTATGTAAAAAAAGGGGGACTCCATCACAATGACCAACATGTGGAGTGTTCAGTGAATCTGAGAGATCAACCAAGATATTCTAATACATCTTGGAGAGATGGCAATGCCTGGGATACATGCAGACAGTATTATAACAGAAAAAAGGGTGTTTTATCCATTAAGACATCAACTGGAGTGATGTTCAGTATACGAGGATTTGTTCATGGGTTGTGAAATTGTACAGAATTAGCATTTAATGTGCAGAGTGTGTGTGAGTAAAGATTGTAAAATAGCTCAGCATCGTGATTTAGTGAAACCTGTCACATGGTGAGAGAAAATGATCTGTCCTCCAGTGACTCTAGCTTGTCATAAAACACTATCTAACAATAACTTTCTTCAGCCAGATCTACATTTAACAAGGAGACCGCACCAATTGCCCTTCACTGAACTGATTCATGTTAGAGGGTGTGAATCTTGAACGGTTGCTGTACTAAACAAGGTTGCAACCAAACATAAGGTCTCTAGATAGTACTTTTTTTTCTTACACCTCCCCCCTTTAATTATTACAACAAATTTATTGTGACTCTGCAAATTATCAATATCTAATGAATCAATTACTATTTTCACATTCTTTACCTTGAAAATTGTTTTTCCCTCTAATTTTGGTAGTAGTTCCCTTTGTAACCACACCCCACCAGACAGATTTAACTGAAAATGAGCCTATTTACCTAGTAACTGTTTAGGTACATTTCAGCCTACAGTGTGAACAGCTCTTTCTTGAATACAGTCTCACCACTTTGAATTATCATGCAGCAATAACATAAAACCACATGCAAATCTTAGCACAAATGTTTCATCACACTTTTAAAATTCAAATGAAGAAACACCTTATGATACAATGTAATTGCCCAACATGAAATCAATGAAGCCAATATGCTTTAAAAAAAACACCCGAAGTACTCGCTTACATTTCATCAGAAGATGAACCAAAAGAGAAGGAGACAAAAAAGGATAGCAATTATGTTCTGATGAATTAGGGTCATCAATCTAGTGACAGAACATCCAGAATGGAATTTGCTAATTTTCAGACAGAATAAATTTGTTGTTAGAATTATGTGCAAATGGGGAAAAATGTACCAGAAGTGAAATTAGATGCAGACACCTTGTGAGACTAATTTCTCTCAGGTGCAGTTTCTTCAAATACTACTGACCGTATAGAATTTTGAAGTATGGCAAAATTTCCAAATTCAATAATCGCAAAAATGAATGAGATTTGTGTTTTCTTGTTGACATGCACTGGAATCCTAGACATGCTTTACACATCCTGCAAATTTAAATCAAACTGGTGAGCGGAAGTGTGTGCATTCTCCTTGTATTTGTATGAGAAGGTACAAGTAAAATGAGGGAGGAAAAAAGAAAGAAAGAAAATAGGAAATAACTTTGCCATGGGCACAGTTTGAACAGTACGCATTTCTGCCGATAAAAGTGTATAAGCAATTCATTGTCAGTTCAGTGCCGCTGTGTAGTTGATGTGGTTTGTTCTGTTCATCTGCAGTAACTGTTTTTGCAGTTTTGTTGTTCTTTATTTTTATGATGGCAAACTTTAATAAACAATGAGTTGCTATGAAATTTTGTTTTCTACTCAACAAAAATGCGCTGAAACTATTTTAATGTTGAAAACAGCTTACTAACATGACACAATGAGGAAAAACTCAATTGAACAAGTTGTTTGCTCAATTTACAAAAGGTGACGTAACAACTGATAACAAACCTTGTCCTGGACATCCTTTAACTGCCTGGATCGCTGAAAATATTGGAAAAATTTGAGTACTTGTGGTCACATGCAGACTGTCAACCAGACATCTGAGCAACTGTCAGAGATTAGTTGGTTATCTCAGAGTTCAGTTCAGCAAATTTTATTGGAAAATTCTTGAACTGCTGGCAAGTTTGATTGTTGGGTTCTAACCGAGAATTTGAATGTCGAGTTGAAAAAGGTCATGTTTTGAAACAACAGTGATCACATCCCTGTGGAAGACCCCGATGCAAAACCTGCCCAATCCACCCACCCAGCACTTCCTATTCCAGTCCCATCACAGGCTTATCCTACCCTATCAGAGGTCAGGCCACCTGTGAAAGCAGCCATGTGATATACCAACTTTGCTGCAATCATTGCACAGCGTTTTATATTGGTATGACGAAAAACCAGCTGTCCGTCAGGATGAATGGTTACCGCCAAACTGTTGCAAAAAACAATATAGACCACCCTGTGACACAGCATGCAGCCGAGCACAACACTCTGGATTTCAATGGCTGCTTCACTACCCGAGCCATCTGGATCCTCTCTTCCACCACCAGCGCAGATGGGACTTGTACCTTCAACATATTCTATGGTCTCGCAACCATCATACCCCCAACCTATGATAACATTACATCCCTGCATCGTAAGCCTAATATCTTCCCCCCTCCCTCTCCCTTCCATTCCCCACCCATTATCCTGTGTCTCATGTCTTCCTTACAACTGTGTATCACCACTTACAATATCCCCTTAATTTACTTCTTTTTATTTTTACTTCTTTTTAATTTTTTCCTAACTTAATTTTTACCTTTTTTCCTAACTTTATTTTTTCCTTTTTTCCTAACTTTATTTTTTCCTTTTTTCCTAACTTTATTTTTTCCTTTTTTCCTAACTTTATTTTTTCGTTTTTTCCTAACTTTATTTTTTCCTTTTTTCCTGTTGTGTTGTTGCGATCTTCAGTCTGCAGACTTGTTTGATGCAGCTCTCCATGCTACCCTGTCCTGTGGAACTATCGTCATCTGAGACTACATTTGGCAACCTACATACTTTTGAATCTGCTCCTTGGTCTCCCTCTACGATTTTTACCCCACAAACTTCCCTCTAATCCAGTCCTTTATGTCTCAGAATGTGTCCCACCACCAGTCTATCCCTTCTCTTAGTTAGGATATGCCAGAAACTCCTTTTCTCCCCAATTCGGTTAAGCACCTCCTTATTGGTTACATGATATACCCATCTAATTTTCATCATTCGTCTGTAGCACCACATTTCAAAAGCTTCTTCCTCTTTTTGTCTGAAATCCTTATCGTCCACATTTCACTGCCATACAATACTACACTCCAGAAAAATGCTTTCATAAAGGACTTCCTAACATTTACATTAATATTGGATGTCAACAAATTTCGTTTCTTCAGAAACACTTTTCTTCCCATAGCCATTCTGCATTTTATATCTTCTTTACTTTGGCCATCAAAAGTTATCTTGCTACCCAAATAACAAAACTCATCTATTGCTTTATTGTCTCACTATCTAATCTAATTCCTTCAGCATTGTTAATAAAACTCTTCTGGGTATTGGACCGCATCGTCAATATATCAAGTATTTCACCAACGTTTCGGCCGCTATTGCAAGCGGCCATCTTCTGGGTGTTATGTTTACTGCTGGATGAGGGAAAGCTGGTGTCTTAAATATTAAATGTTGGCAGTTATCATTGGTGGTTTCAGGGCTCTTATCATTGGTGTTTGCTTTATTTCTTCATATTGGTGGAAAAGGAAGTCCAGGATTGGTGTTTATATTAATGTTTGCCATTGGTTAAAACTGGCGAATGAGGAGCACTGGTGGCAGTGACACCTAGCGCCGGCTAGAGCGTGCCGTTTCCTCTGTGTACGCGCGGCCGCTGTTGTCTCCGGGCGGGTCCCTATGGACTGCACTGCGCGCGATGTCGTCGCGAAGCGCTGCTACTGCTGGCAACCAAGACGCGGGAAGTCTATACCCGTCTTCTCTGTTCATATTTCCGGGTCGCTTAGCTATTTCTATTGCTTCCCTGATTTTCCTCTTCAGAGTGTAGGGTTGTTTTGCCAGTACAGTGACTTGCTGAAAACATATATGTTTGCCGCACTCTTCCTGGTGTTCAGATACTGCCGACTTTGTATGCTGCCCCAGCCAAATGTACCTCTCGTGCTCGGCTATCCTTGTGTTAATCGGCCGCCCAGTTTCTCCAATGTACACCTGGCCGCACTCACAGCCAATTTCGTAGACTCCAGCAGTGTGCAACTTGTCAGTTTTGTCCTTCATTGAGCCTAGGACATCTCTTATTTTATTGTTGCTGCGGAATATAGGTTTGATGCCCTCTCGACGAAGAATTTTGCCCACTCGTTCGGTGACTCCTTTTACATATGGCAATAGGGCGATGGTTTGTCCTTCCTTTGGCTCTTCCCTTTTTACTTCTATCATTAGATGTCATAATTTGCTCAATCATCCTCTTCCCATAGCCGTTTGCTTCGAAGGTGGACCTGATGTTCTGTAATTCCGCTTTCAGGTGTTGTTCATCGCTAATCCGATGGGCCCTCTTAGTTAGAGTGTGGAGCACGGACTTCTTTTGCGTAGGATGATGGTGGGAAGTTGCATGAAGGTACCTGCCTGTGCTGGTAGCTTTCCTATATACCCGATGGCCCAGTTTACCCTCTGGCTTCGGGTAAACCTCTACATCGAGGAAAGGGAGCACCCCATTCTTCTCAATCTCCATGGTGAACTGGATCTTGTTGTGCTGTTGATTGAGGTGTTGATGGAAATTCTGTAGCTCCTCTTCTCCATGAGGCCAGATGACAAACGTGTCGTCTACATATCGCAGCCAGCAGTCTGGGTGTAGTGGTGCGGACTGGAGAGCTGTTTCTTCGAATGCCTCCATGAAGATATCGGCTGCAATGGGCGAGAGATGTGAACCCATTGCAACTCCGTCCGTCTGTTCATAAAATTTCCCTTTCCACCTGAAATAGGTGGTCGTTAAACAATGTTGCACCAGATCGCAAACGTCGAGTGGAACACGTTCCTCTAGGATGTTCATGGTATCCGACACTGGTACATTGGTAAATAAGGACTTCATGTCGAAGCTGACCATCAAATCCGTGGTGGAGATTCGTTTTTCTTCTAAAAGTGCTACAAAATGGGTTGAGTCCTTGACGTAAGAGTCTGTATGGCCCACGAGATGTTGGAGTTTCGGTACCAGTTCTTTTGCAAGTCGGTAAGTCGGTGAGTCTATACTGTAGACAATAGGCCTTAGAGGGAAAGACTCCTGGTGGATCTTCGGAACCCCATAAATCCTTGGTGCTTGTGGGACTTAGGGTTCAGTCTTCTGGCCATGTCGAAGTTAATTGTGGTTTTCTTAAGCAGTACTTGCGTCTGTTTTATAACCTTGGGCGTCGGATCCCCCTTGAGCTTCTTATAGATGGGTTCACTTAGTAGTTTTTCCATCCGGTCATCGTAATCTGTAGTATTCATCACCACTGTGGCGTTCCCCTTGTCGGACTGTACCACTACTAGGTCGGGATTGTTCTTCAACTCTACGATAGCACGACGTTCCTCATTGCTGATGTTCTGCTTTGGTGGCTTTGCATGCGCCAAGACTCGAACTGTCTCTTGTCGGATATTTTCTGCTTCTGCTTGTGGAAGGTGACGTAGCGATGCCTCGACGGATTCCATGATGTCTTCTTTAGGGACTCGTCGAGGTGTGATTGCGAAATTCATCCCCTTGGACAGGATTTGTGTTGCTGCGTCGCTTAATTCATGACTGGAAAGGTTGACCAGCGTTCGCTGCGTCTCCATTGTTTGCCCATTGCCCGTAGTTTTCTGCTGCAAGTTATCAAATTTCTTCATCTGGCAGGTGGCAACACTATCGTTTGTCCTTTCGGCTTGCTGGAAGGTTAACCTATCCACTTTCTCCCAGTCCTCTTGAGCAAGTTTACTCAAAAGCGTGAGGTGTAGTTCAATAAGCTTCCTGTTGCTAGAGTCGAGGCTGCTGCGTGTATGGCGAATCCTTTCCCGTAGCAAGGCTTTGCTGGCTTGTGCACAAATATTCTTCGCCCTGTTCGACTTTATGTAGCACACCAGCTGCAGAAATTTTGGCACAGTATTGTGGGGCCAGAGGGTAAACTGGGCCATCGGGTATATAGGAAAGCTACCAGCACAGGCAGGTACCTTCATGCAACTTCCCACCATCATCCTACGCAGAAGAAGTCTGTGCTCCACACTCTAACTAAGAGGGCCCATCGGATTAGCGATGAACAACACCTGAAAGCGGAATTACAGAACATCAGGTCCACCTTCGAAGCAAACGGCTATGGGAAGAGGATGATTGAGCAAATTATGACATCTAATGATAGAAGTAAAAGGGAAGAGCCAAAGGAAGGACAAACCATCGCCCTATTGCCATATGTAAAAGGAGTCACCGAACGAGTGGGCAAAATTCTTCGTCGAGAGGGCATCAAACCTATATTCCGCAGCAACAATAAAATAAGAGATGTCCTAGGCTCAATGAAGGACAAAACTGACAAGTTGCACACTGCTGGAGTCTACGAAATCGGCTGTGAGTGCGGCCAGGTGTACATTGGAGAAACTGGGCGGCCGATTAACACAAGGATAGCCGAGCACGAGAGGTACATTCGGCTGGGGCAGCATACAAAGTCGGCAGTATCTGAACACCAGGAAGAGTGCGGCAAACATATATGTTTTCAGCAAGTCACTGTACTGGCAAAACAACCCTACACTCTGAAGAGGAAAATCAGGGAAGCAATAGAAATAGCTAAGCGACCCGGAAATATGAACAGAGAAGACGGGTATGGACTTCCCGCGTCTTGGTTGCCAGCAGTAGCAGCGCTTCGCGACGACATCGCGCGCAGTGCAGTCCATAGGGACCCGCCCGAAGACAACAGCGGCCGCGCGTACACAGAGGAAACGGCACGCTCCAGCCGGCGCTAGGTGTCACTGCTACGTCACTGCCACCAGTGCTCCTCATTCGCCAGTTTTAACCAATGGCAAACATTAATATAAACACCAATCCTGGACTCCCTTTTCCACCAATAAGAAGAAATTAAGCAAACACCAATGATAAGAGCCCTGAAACCACCAATGATAACTGCCAACATTTAATATTTAAGACACCAGCTTTCCCTCATACAGCAGTAAACATAACACCCAGAAGATGGCCGCTTGCAATAGCGGCCGAAACGTTGGTGAAATACTTGATATATTGACGATGCGGTCCAATACCCAGAAGAGTTTTATTAACAATGACAACGGCCGCGGAAGCCTTCGTTTACATTCCTTCAGCATTGCCTGACTTTCTGATGCTACATTCCATTATCCTTGTTTTACATTGTTGGTGTTCATCTTATACCCTCTTTTCAAGACACTGTCCATTCCATTCAATTGCTCTTCCAGATCCCTTGCGGTCTCTGACAGTAATTCCGTCATCAACATACCGCTATGTTTTTATTTCTTCTCCCAGAACTTTAATTCCCTCTCCAAATTTCTCCTTGCATTCCTTCACTGCTTGCTCAATGTACATATTGAAAAACATTGGGGAAAGGCTACAACCCTGTCTTACTCCATTCCCAACCTCTGCATCCCTTTCATGCCTTTCGACTCTAATAACCACTGTCTGGTTTTTGTATAAGTTGAATACAGTTCTTTGCTCCCTGTATTTTACCCCTGTTACCTTCAGCATTTGAAAGAGTTTATTCCAGTCGACATTGTCAAAAGCTTTCTCTAAATATACAAATGCTAAAATCGTAGGTTTCCCTATTCCACATCTATCTTCTAAACTAAGTCGTAATGTGAGTATTGCCTTGTGTGTTCCTGTATTTCCCCTAAATCCAAACTGATCCTCCCAAAGGTTGAATTCCTCAAGTTTTTCCATTTGTCTGTAAATAATTTGGGTTAGTATTTTGCAAAAATGACCGATAGTTCTGTAATTTTCACATTTGTCTGCACTTGCTTTCTTAGGAATTGGAATTACTATATTCTTCTTTATGTCGGAGGGTATTTCCCCCATCTCATGCATCTTGCATACCAGTTGAAAGAATTTATTCATGACTGGCTCTGTTAATGATATCAGCAGTTCAGATGGAATATCATTTATTCCAGGAGCCTAGTTTCAACTCTAATCTTTCAGCGCTCTGTCAAATTCTTCTCACAGTATTGTATCTTGTATATCCTCTTCCTCCACTTCGTCTTCCATTTCTAGAATACTATCGTGAAGTTTATTTCCTTTGTACAGGCCATCTATATATTCTGTCCACATTTTAGCTTTCCCCTCTTTGCTTACTACTGGTTTTCCGTCCGAGTTCTTGATATTCATTCAGCTGCTTTTCTTGTCTGCAAATATCTTTTATTTTCTTGTAGGCAGTATCTATCTTTCCCCTGGTTATACATTCTTCTATTGTCCTCCAACCACCCCTGCATAGTCAGTCTCCACTTTCTGTCAATCTCATTTTTCAGACGTTTGTAGTCCCTTTTGCCTGCTTCCCTTGATGCATTTTACTATTTTCTCCTCTCATCAATAAAGTCCAGAATATCCTGTGTTATTCAGGGATTTCTATTGGGTTTTGCCCTCCTACCTATATGATCCTCTGCTGCTTTCACTACTCTCTCTCTCTCTCTCTCTCTCTCTCTCTCTCTCTCTCTCTCAGCTACCCACTCTTCTTCTACTGTATTACTTTCCCCCGTTCCCTCTGCTGAAACCCTCAACCACATCTGGTTCCTTTCAGTTTGTCCAGATTCCATCTCGTTAATTTTCTACCTTTTTTGCAGTGTCTTAAGTTTTAATCTGCAGTTCATTACCAATAAGTTATGGTCTGAGTCTAAACCTGCTCCTGGGTATGTCTTACAGTTTAAAACCTGGTTCCTAAATCTACTCCTTACCATTATAAAGTCAATCTGGTACCCTATAGTGTCTCCTGGTCTCTTCCATGTAAACAGCGTTCTTTCATGATGTTGAAGCCAAATGTTCGTGATCATTAAATTGTGCTCTGCACAAAATTCTACAAAGCGATCTCTTTCATTTCTTTTCCCCAGTCCATATTTACCTACAACAACATTTCCTTCTCTTCCTTTTCCTACTACCGAGTTCCAGCCCCCCATCACAATCAACTTTTCATCTCCCTTAATTTTCTGAATAATTTTTTTATCTCCTCATACATTTCTTCGATATTCTCATCACTGGCAGAGCTAGTTGGCATATAAACTTTTACTACTGTGGTCGGTGTTGGTTTTGTGTCTATCTTTGCTATGATAATGCGTTCACTATGCTGTTCATAGTAACTTACCCACATTCCTATTTTCTTATTCATTATCAGACCTACTCCTGTGTCACCACCAACTGATTTCATGTTTATAACCCTGTACTCACATGACCAGAAATCCTGTTCATCCTGGCAATGAACTTCACTAATCCCTACCATATCTAACTTTAAGCTATCCATTTCTCTTTTCAAATTTTCTAACTTACCTCTGTGATTAAGGCTTAGAACATTCCACGCTCCGATGCGCAGAATGCCCGTTTTGTTTTTCTTGATGACGACATCCTCCTCAGTAATCCCCGGCCGGAGATCCGAATAAGGGACTATTTAACTCCGTAATATGTTACAAAAGAAGATGTCATCATCATATAGTCATACAGTAGAGCTGCATGTCCTCAGGAAAAGTAATGACTGTAGTTTCCCCTTGCTTTCAGCCGTTCGCAGTAACTGCATGGCAGTCATGTTAGTTGACATTACAAGGCGAGGCCCTGTAACTACTGAAAAAGCTGCTGACCCTCTTCAGGAACCACACATTTGCCTGGCCTCTTCACAGATACCCCTCCACTGTGGTTGCAACTACAGTACGGCTATCTGCATCGTTGACACACATAAGCTACCCCACCTTGGCAATGACTGTGGTTCATGGGAGTGGCCTTTTTTCCCAACTTTATTATTTTTTCCTTTTTTTCGTAACTTTATTTTTCCGTTTTTTCTATTTCTTTTTTTCTTCTTTATTATTCTTATCATTTCAAATTCCCCCACTCCATCCCCCACTCTTCTACATCTCCCTTTTATCCTTTCCTGCCCCTTCCCTTCACTGTATTCATTGCCGCTATTTAAATTCCCACCTATAAGAGACTTTAAAATTCATTGTGCAATGCGAAACGTTCCATCCCCACCTTCATCCAGCATCCTTCCCCCTCCACTCCCCACCTCACTCATTGTCTAGCTTGTGTTGCTGCAGTGGCCAGATATGATAGTTGTGTGTGTATAGTTGTCTGAGTGAATGCGTGAATGTATGTGTTTCTTTTTCTGACAAAGGGCATGGCCGAAAATTTAAGTTGTGTGAATGTGATTACCCTGTATCTGTTTTTGTGTCTGTCAGCAGCTCAGTGAGCCTCTTTATGGCGAGTTGTACCTATCCTCCATTACTGATTTTTCTTATTTCCATGCTTGAAAGGACATCAATTTGACAACATAGAAGAAGTTAGGACAAAAACAAGGAAGGAGCCATCAGCCATTTCTAAAGATAACTACAAACAATGTTTCTAACAGGAGAAGCATTGCTGGGAGAAATGTATTAGTTGTGACCGAGTATTTTAGGAGGGTAAGGGTGTTTTACAAACAATTTGAAAATATATAGCTTTTAAAAAATTATTCTGGTTTTTTTTATGGGTACCCCAACAAACGCATTCACTTCGCTACTGTGAAGTGGCCACTATGTATGAAGATCCACTATAGATTTTCTGGGATACATGAAAAATTATCTGTTTCTGTGAAGGAAAACAGTATATCAAATTCCTTGAAAAGGTGGTAAAAGGTATATAAGACTATTAATATGCACTTTATCAGAATAGTGCATTGAAGACCATCAATATAACCATTTTCTATAGCCCATAAAATCTACAGTGGCTAATAATTGTATTTACACTGCCATTTCATGGATTAATTACAATACAGTAAGATACTGCCCACATCTGTGTTCTTTTGGGATTCACTTGTGAACAATCAAGCATATAACTTGTAATCACTGTGCTGACTCTGTATTTGCTTTGTTTTAGTTTTAAAGATTAAGTTTTATCTTTGACTGTTGCAGCAAAATTATAACATGACTGCTATGAAATGTTACTAGAACATAAAAAGCAACTATTTTTTGATCCCTTCCCCATCACCACCACCACCAGCTTAATGCATCACATACTAACAAAGTTCAAAACAAGAAGTATGCAAGTGATTCTTTGTCGCATACAGACTGATAGAAATTTATATGCAATATTACATGGTGGACAATGAAAAATTTGTGCAAAATACATTAATGTACAGATACTGCTTTTCTATGCTAAGAGGCCAGAGATTGTAGAGAGATCATTGCTATTAACAACAAAAAAAGCTAATTATCTTAAGATAAAGAATAAGGCTCTCTCTCAATGGAAATACTGCAACAAGAAATGGAATAGAGTATTTCATAATAAAGTTTGTCATTCCCAAATGAAGCAAAAGCATGTGAGTCTTGGAGAAAGTATTACATATTATGTGTGTACCTGGTTTTTAACTAACTCTTACACTATATGAGAAGTAGTGCATGACACTGCAAAGTTAGTATTTGGTGTTATCTCATGGTACCTCACTGGTCATTGGACAATTCCCACCCTCCCTTTTTTTAAAGACTGTTGATAATACAAAGTCATGATGGAGCATTAACAATACTCTACCATCCAACAGCGTTTTCAAACAAATAGTGCACCACAGCATTGAACAGGATTAACATCCAGTCCTTAAACTGGCTTGTGCTACATAGTAACATTAGGTTGAATGCAAAGAATTTGAGTGTCCCAAACTGGAGTTTGGAGAAAGGGAAGGAAGTATTGGGATTTGTAGTTTGCATATGGATAGACATAATATCAAGACTTAGAGGAGACATGGAACCCAGTTACTAGTAGGACAACACAATGCAAAGGACCCACTAGAGCAGGGCTTCCTGAAGGGTGGTACGCGGAACCCTTGGGAGTCCGCTGAATCTTTCAAGGGGGTCCACGGTCACCTTTCATCGAAACTTGTAAAAGAATGAGTAACATTATTAATCAAAAGAATGTTAAAAAAAGAAAAAAAAATGTTTGTGTTTACATCAGGTTGTGTTCACAAGCAGTGAACTCTGCTCCAAAGTGATGCCCCCCACTGGATGTGCTCTATCTTATCCATAGTTCTGCAACAATCCGAAAGTCACGTGTGCACCGGCTCACGGCGCTCAATGTTTAGTAACGTTTTGCGCACGGTATTCCGAAATCACAGAAACTCAGTCAATCAAACAGAGCACTTGCTGCCACTTACGTGGTCCCAGACATCATACAATATTAAACTTCCTTCATCGGTGCAGTACTTCGTTCATCATTTGCTTATTCACCAGTAAATTACTTCCAACGTGGATCGATGATTGAAGTCAGTATCACTGTAAGAGCGAGGAGTTTCTTCATTACCTTCACAACTCCCAGTGTAAATTAATGAGGGAAAATGGCTAAATGAAGACCAATCATATTAAGTGGCAAAATCAGATGTATTATATGTTTAGAAAGTCTTCCATTAGTCTCAGTATGCTGTGGAAGAGGAATAACAAAAAAGCGCAAGTACAACCAAATATATATAGAAATGGGCTTTATCAACACAGAGGAGGCATAATTTGTGCGCAATTCCTTCTGAACAGTTCAATGGTTCCATTCATTTTGAGGGTACTCATCTAGACTTCCAAACTGAAGACATTGATATTTTGAAGAGGAAGGGCAAAGAATCAGCAGCATCTCAAAGAACAATTAATAAAAATTCCTCAAAGCTTCCTTGTTGGTATGCTATTGACTGGCAAAGGCAGGCAAAGCTTATACCACCGCAGAAATTCTCATAAAACTGTGTGTTATTGATAATGTTTCCTGTATGGTAGATGAAAATGCAGTAAAACTTTTCTTCTGTGTCGCTATTAAATAATATTGTCAAACGATGTGTTATTGACACATCAAATGACATGAAAGAGTGTCTGGTTTCTCCCATCCAACACAATTCATTTTCTCTCCAAATAGATGAACCCTGCTGATGTTGTAGGATTACAGATTTTATTGGCTGTTGGCCGCTACGAATGCTTGGTATGTTACACAGAAGACCTATTGCGCAAACCACTACCTGCCAATACAACATGTGCTGAAATATTCTGTTTAGTAGACAATTTTTTATGGCCAACAAAATTTCATTGATTTGTACACAGATAAGGCAACAAAAGCTATGATGGGTCCAAAGGTTGGAGCAATCATGAAAATGAAAGAAAACACAAAGAACTGCAGCAGCAGTCACTGCGCTCTCCATAGACCTGCTTTGGCTTCAAAACGACAGCCAACTTAATTCAGACAAGTTTTACACGAATCAGTCCAAATTATTAATTACGTACAGTCACGGCCATTTAAGTCAAGACTTTTCTCAATACTGTGAAAAGATACAGGAAACATTCATCATTGCATACTCCTTCATACAGAAGTCCTAGGTTTCCTTTTGGACTACAATACCTTATTAGCAGACCTGATTAAAGACAAAAATTGACAGTGTATACTTTTTTATTTGGCAGATATTTTCTCCAAAATGAATGTAATTAATATTTCACTGCCCTGACGAAGTTCGAGCATTCAAGAGCAAAGTCAGGTTTTGGGTTGAGAGTGTTAAGGAGAGGAAGTTAAAAGTGTTTTCCTGTCCTCGATGATTTTTGGAAAGACAAGACACCGGATTTTGGCAACAATTTGTTTCATCAAATCCTCTAACGTCCCTAAAGCTTGAAGACATTATTGGAGCATTACTTCCCAATAGCTGATATCCCCAAGGGTATGCACTGGTGATTAGACGCAGGATCACCTATGGGGTGTCGTGTGGTGGAAGAAGGTAGAACAACAGGTTGCTGCTAACGAGCTTGGTAAGGTGCAGAGATTAGCCTGCTTAGCCATAGCAGGCGGAATTAGCAGCACACCAACTGCTGGGATGAAAACCATGCTGGATATGCCCCCATTGCACCTTTGGGTCAAGATGGAGGCAGCAGCTGGTGCCTAAAGACTCAAAACTGCTAACAACTGGAACTCTTTGGGATATCCAGAATCACACACTAAAATAGTGAGTGAGGTAAATATAGGAAAGGTTGGAGAAATGCCAGCCGACTATATTATAACCCCATACTGCTTCAACAAGCCTTTCAATATAACAATTGGAAGTAGGGAGCAGTGGGAGAAAATAGTTCGACACCGTACGGGGGATATTGTCTGGTTCACTGACGGGTCAAAATCAGACCAAGGTGTTGGGGCCGGGGTATATGGGGTGCAGTCAAGACTGCAGGGCGTCATATCTCTAGGAAAACTGGCCTCAGTATTCTAGGCCGAAATCACTGCCATCAGGGCATATGTGGAGGAGAATTAGCGTAGGTGCTACAAAGATTGTAGCATATATATCTATTCAGACAGCCAGGCAGCCCTGAGATCACTGGCAGCTCCTGCAACAAGGTCTAAAATTGTTGCAGAACATCACAGGGTTCTCGTGGAGCTAGGGGAAAGCATTAGAGTAAACCTATTGTAGGTCCCTGGCCACTCGGGGATCAGTGGCAACGAACATGCTGACAGATTAGCCAGGATGGGAGCAGAGACTCAATTTGTTGAACCGGAACTTGCTCTGACAATCACCAAGGCAATGATCAAATTGGAGCTACATAACTGGCTCAGAAGACAGCACGTAGAATATTGGACCAAAGTTCATCAACAAAAACATGGCAAGGTAATGATGCCAAAGCCATGTTTTAAAAGAAGCTCTGCAATTGAAGGTTTATTTTCATGAAAAGAATTGCAACCAGCTGCCTTTTTGGATGTTTTTTATTTAATCCATAACTAGTTTTCGAGCCACTGCAGGCTCATCATCAGTGGATAAATTTACAGGAATTTATACACTGATGATGAGCCTGCAGTGGCTCGAAAACTAGTTATGGATTAAATAAAAAACACCCAAAAAGGCAGCAGGTTGCAATTCTTTTCACGAAAATAAACCTTCAATTTACGCTACAGCTGCAGTTCGTGTCCAACATGGATATTTTGAAAAGAAGCTCTGCAATCCTGGGCCTGAACAGGAGAGAGATTAAACTCATGGTTGGATTGCTGACAGGCCATGGGAATTTCAAAAAACACCTACATACAATGGGAATAACAGAAGAGGACCCTAAATGTAGGATCTGTGATGATGGTGATGAAACTGCATCACATCTAATCTTTGAATGCATTGAATTGGAGAGTAAAAGGCACAGAACATTTGGGACAACCAGACCCAAAGAAATTGTGTCTAATAAAGAACTGGTAAAGGGACTCCTTGCACTGTTCAAGGGCATTGGTTGGCTTTACTAGATATACAGGGAGCGATACCCCACAATAAACTTAGTTTCGGTGCGGGCAGTGGTGGGTTGGACCAAGAACGTTTTGGCTTCCCTGAAAAAATCAAATCAAAGTCTACACCAGGTAGTGCATAGGTATCCGGGCCAAGTAATATTAGTCGGAGGAGACTTCAACCTTAAGAGTATAGATTGGGACCTCTCTAGTTACATTTCAGGCGGTACAGACAAGCAGTCTTGTGAGCTACTTTTTGACACGTTCTCCGAAAACTGTCTTGAGCAGTTAAACCGGCAACCCACGCGCAATGGAAATATTTTAGACCATATAGCCACGAACAGGCCTGACCTTATTAACGATGTCTGTGTAGAGACAGGAATTACTGATCATAATATTGTCATAGCGTCGATGGTGACCAAAGTTCATAAACCAATCAAGAAGGCTAGGAGCAAGCTTTTGTTGGGAAGAGCCGATAAGCAAATGTTAGGCTCGCACTTAGAAAATGAATAGGCATCATTTAGTTCCGGGACTATGGATGTAGAGGAATTGTGGACTAAATTTAAGTGCATTGTAAATAAAGGGTTAGAGAAATATGTGCCAGTAAAGTTGATTAAGGATGGAAAAGATCCACCATAGTATAATAATAATGTTAGAAAGCTGCTGAGAAAGCAAAGACTTGCACTCTCGATTCAAAAAAGAACAGGCAAATGATGACAGGCAAAAGTTAGTAGAGATTCTTGCATCTCTAAAAAGATCAAAGCATGAAGCATACAATAATTACCACAGCCATATCTTACCAAAAGATCTTTCCGAGAACCCGGAAAAATTCTGGTCCTACGTAAAATCGATAAGCGGGTCACAGCCCACTGTGCAGTCACTCGTTGATCATTCCGGGGCAATAATAGAAGAAAGCAAACGGAAAGTTGAAGTACTAAATTTAACCTTTAAGAAATCTTTCACGCAGTAGGACCCCAAAAATGTACCATCCTTTGATCAGTGAACTAATTCCGAAATGGAGAACATAGTAATAGGTATTTCCGGTGTAGAGAAACAGCTGAGAGAGAGAAATACGAAGACGTCTGCTGGTCCGGATGGAATACCAGTTCGGTTTTACAAAGAGTATTCTGTGGCATTGGCCCCCTACTTAGCTTGCATTTATCACGAATCTTTAATTCAGTGTAAAGTTCCTAGTGATTGGAAAAAAGCGCAGGCGACTCCCGTTAATAAGAAAGGAAAGAGAACTGACCCACACAATTACAGGCCAATGTTGTTGATATCAGTTTCATGTAGAATTTTGGAGCATATTCTCAGTTCGAATATAGTAAATTTCCTTGAAACGGAAAAGTTTCTTTCTATTAATCAGCAAGGGTTTAGGAAACATCGTTCATGTGAAACTCAGCTTGCCCTTTTCTCACATGACATCTTGCAAGCCATGGATGAAGGGTAACAGGCAGATTGTTTTTTCCTTGACTTTAAAAAGGCGTTCGATGTGGTGCCACACTGCAGACTGCTAACAAAGATACAAGATTATGGAATAGGTTCACAGATTTGTGACTGGCTGGAAGACTTCCTAAGTAATAGAACACAGCACGTTTTTCTCAACAGCGAGTGTTCATCAGAGACGTCAGGCATGCCCCAGGGGAGTGTGATAGGAGCACTATTATTTTCTGTCAATATAAATGATCTGACGGACAGAGTAAGTAGTAATTTGTGGCTGTTTGCTGATGATGCTGTGGTGTATGCGAGGGTGTCATCTTTAACTGACTGTAATAGCATACAGGATCACTTAGATAAAATTTCTAGTTGGTGCGAAGAATGGCAGCTAGCTCTCAATGTAGAAATATGTAAGGTGATGCGCATGAGTAGGAAAAACAATCCCATAATGTTAAAATACAGCATTAGTACTGAGCTTCTTAATGCTGTCGCGTCGTTCAAATATCTAGGCGTAACATTTCAGAGCGATATGAAGTGGCTCAAACATGTAAGGACAGTTGTGAGTAAGGCGGACAGCCGACTTCGGTTTATTGGGAGAATTTTGCGAAGATGTACTTCATCTGTAAAGGAGACTGCGTATAAAACGCTTGTACGATCATGTTTGAGTATTGGTCAAGTGTTTGGGACCCGCAGCAGATCAGTTTAAAGGAAGACATAGAAGCAGTTCAGAGGCGAGCAGCTAGGTTTGTTACTGGTAGCTTCGACCAATGCGTGAGTGTCACGGGAATGCTCCGGCAACTCAATTGTGGATCGCTGGAGGAAAGACGACGTTCTTTTCGTGAATTTTTGTTGAGGAAATTTAGAGGGCCGCAATTTGAAGCTGAGTGTAGTACGATCTTGCTGCCGCCTACTTACATTTCACGTGGTGATCACAAAGACAAGATAAGAGAAATTAGGGTTCGTACGGAGGCATAAGTATTCTTTTTTTCCTCATTCTATTTGGGAGTGGAATAGGAAAGGAAATGCCTAGTAGTGGTACAGTGTACCCTCCGCCACGTACCTTATGGTGAATTGCTGAGTATGTATGTAGATGTAGATGCTTGTCTTCTCATTGCTGCAATGCAAAATGTAATCACTCTGAGTGCTAGCATCGCAGTTACGACATGTGCATGGGTTTGAACATAACTGCAATGATGCGCTGTAATCAGCGTTTAACCCGTGGCAAGAAATCGCTGTAACCCTGTCTTTTCCAGATATAGTCTTTAGTTTTTTTCGAAGAGCTGCAGGGCTGCAGCTTCCTGTAGCAGCAAAGCAGGCACTACCCCAAATGCATGGTGCCGATGGCGTCAGTCAGGCTGCAGGAGGAAATTTTCCCTGTAGCTCATGCAGCCTGGAAGCTGCAGGATGCTGCAGCTAGGAGTTTCCTTGAACAGCTGGTAGACTGCAGCATGCTGCAAGATTGCTCTTTGAACATGAATTTCCATACTGTGCATGCGCGGTAGCAGCCCTGCAGCTCTTTGAACAATCCGTTTGTCATATGCTGATACCGGTGTATGTAATATGGTGGTACTGAAATGAATAATACCCAACTTAAGTAGATAACATATATTATTACTCAGAAAGGTGGTCTCACAAGCAAATGAAACCAGTCATTCTTACATCAATAATGCAACTGGTCATACACGCCAGCCGCGCTGCCGAAGAAACTCATGAAAAGAGACGCTACTCCGCCTTATTGGTTAGTAACATGAGGAGACCATTTATTAAGTGAAATTACTGATATTCTGTGTCACTGTCATTGCCAAGTAAATTATATGCAGTTTTGATAGTGGCTAAGGCAGTGCACAATAAAACGTGGTTAATATTCTCTATCTTTAAATATTACAACCGTAATACCCCTTTTTAACACCACAATGGAGATGTATGTCTCAGAAATATTAAGAATATTCAATAACATTTCTTTGTGAAAGATTTAATCAAAAATATTATCGTGTAATATCGGCCTAAAGGGATCTGTTTTAAAAAACGGAGTAATACCCGCCTAGTGTGTTTTGTTGTAGCAGATAGAGTAATACCAAACTAAATTTGAATAATCTGCGCACCCAAGTTTTTCATTCTTAAATTCTGAAAAAATATGCGCAGATTACTCGAGTATATACGTTACCATGAAAGGTATTGTGAAAATGGAGAAGTGGTGGATGCAATTTTACAGTGGTCAAATCATTAATTCAAAATGTCATGAATAAGCATTTGTGAGAATCATGGCAAAATTTCACAGTTATCATGCGATTTGTTTGTGATTGGAGGGGAGTGATTGGATCAAATAAGAAAATAAAATCAAAATGGTAGATATTAAAACTTGAATGCAACTCATACTTGACAATGATGCGAAACTATTCTACTCCGATAAATGTGAAGACCATACAAAATAACTCCAGAAGAAGAAGAATATGATGATGATGAAACTAATAGGAATACAGCCTAAATATCTGTTTAATACTTCCATTCATCAGAAGACCAGATTCACGTTTTCAAAACCAAAGACCTTCAAATGTTGAAATGTTTGTTAAGCTTATGGGACTTAACTACGAGGTCATCAGTCCCTAAACTTACAAACTACTTATGAACTACTTACGAACTAGGACGGCACAAATATCCATGCCCGAGGGGGGATTCAAACCCCCGACTGTAGTGGCCGTGCTGACCGTGACTGGAGCGCCTCAGTCACCTCGGCCACCACGACTGGCCCGAAGACCTTCAAGTCATCTATTGCTCTTATCAGCATACCATGAGTCTTTAACCCTATTGTGTCTCCCGTTACAATAAATTACATTTCTTCCTTAACAAGAACAGTATAATTACGAAACTCTTTCCGCATATAAATTCTTCTTCAAGGAGAATCATGTTTTACTTCTGTTATTTCCTTGACCAATGTTAGATTTTATACAAGTGACACGTTAACGATTGATAATAGGTAATTAAATGACAATTCATACCAAACTTACATTTTCATTTTGCAAGTAATTCACCTTGGATCTTGAGTCAGCAAGCTGCTGATTTAATGTAGTAACTTCACGTAGTAAAGCATTTTTTTCAGTTTCACATTTATCAACTATTCTCAGTAATTTATCTTCTAAATTTTGGTTTACTTTTTGGACTCTCTTATAAGACTCATACAATCTGAAAAGAAAAGAGAAAGAAATTAAAAAGGGAACAAAGAAGCCGATAAATTAAAAATTCAAATTCAATAATTACACCTTACTGTGAAATACTGAGCAAAATATTTCACATTGTGTAAAGGTCATTGTATTCTGTCCGATTTCATTTGATAGAAATATTGACAATTTATTTCTAATTTGTACAAAGAACAAGAAAAGACATGTGAGTATCAAATGAAATTTGCTATCAAAAGCTTTCAGACAATAATAAAAAGAGAAAGAAACAAAAATCATTTGGAAATCAAAATGTTCAAACGCACATTCATGCACCACTCAAAATGGGTAAGGTTTGGGATAGAGGTAGGAACTGTAAGGTATGGGGAGGAAAAAAGGGAAATTATCGTAGGTTGAGGCCTGGATGATTTCGGGATCGGAAATGTATTGTAGGGATAACTCCCATCTGTGCAGTTCAGAAAAGCTGGTGGTGGATGGGAGGATCCAGATGGGCTGGGTTGTGAAGCAGCCATTGAAATCAAGCAAGTGCTCCTCTCCATGCTGTGCTACAGGGTGGTCCACCTTGGTTTTGGCCACAGTTTGGCGGTGGCCATTCATCGTAATGGATAGCAGGTTGGTGGTCATGCCAATATAGAAAGCTGCACAGTGAATGCAGCACAGTTGGTAAATTACATGGCCGCTTTCACAGGTGGCCTGGCCTCTGATAGGGTGGGATAAGCCTGTCACAGGACCGGAATAGGAAGTGCTGGGTGGCTGGATTGGACATGTCTTGCAGCGGGGTCTTACACAAGGATATGATCCCTCTGACAGTGACCTGGGTTTTGGGGTGGCCTAAGGATGAACTAGGATGTTGTGGAGCTTGGGAAGGCGATGAAACACCACTTTAGGAAGGATGGGAAGGATCTTGGGCTGGATGTCTCATTTCTGGGCACGAGGATAGAAAATCAAAAACTTGGTGAAGGATGCAATTTAGTTGTTCAAGTCCAGGGCAGTACTGGGTGACGAGGGGAACGCTCTTTTGTGGATGGTTACTGGTGTTAGGAGGAGGATTTGGGATGTGTGAGGATATGGCACGGGAGATCTGTTTGCAGACTAGGTTTGTGGGGTAGTTTCTGTCTGTGAAGGCCTTTGTGAGACCCTCAACATATTCAGAAAGGGAATTCTTGTCACTGCAGATATGCTGTCCATGGGTGCCCAGGCTGTAAGGGAGGGATTTTTTTATGTGGAAGGGATGGCAACTGTCAAAGTGTAGGTACTGTTGGTGGTTGGTAGGTTTAATATGGACGGAAGTGTGGATGGCGCCATCAGTGAGGCGGAGGTTGACATCCGGGAATGTGGCAGGTAGGTTGAGGAAGACCAGGTAAAGTGGATGGGGAAAGGAATTGAGGTTCTGAAGAAAGGAGGATAGGGTGTCCTGGCCCTGACTCCAGATCATGAAAATATCATCAATGAACCTGAACCAGGCCAGAGGTTTGGGGTTTAGGGATGCTACGAAGGGTTCCTCCAGACGGCCCATAAACAGGTTGGCATAGGAGGGTGCCAAGCTGGTGCACATGTTTGTGCCTTTGATTTGATGGTAAACTTTCCCCTCAAAGGAAAAGTAGTAGTTAGGATGAAATTGGTGAGGGTTATGAGGTATCAGGCTTGAGTTCAGAGGGACATTGGGAGAGGTAGTGTTCCAGAGCGGCAAGGCCATGGGCATGTGGGATGATGAGTGTATAGGGAGGTGGCATCCAATGTGACAAGTAAGGATCCAGGTGGCAATGGTGTAGGAATGGTGGAGAGTTGGTGAAGGAAGTCGTTGGTATCCTTGATGTGGGAAGATAGCTTTTGGACAATTGGTTTGAGGTGTTGGTCAAGGAGGGCTGAAATTTGTTCGGTAGGAGCGCAGTAACCAGCCACAATAGGGCAACCAGGATTATTAGGTTTGTGAATTTTGGGGAGCGTGTAGAAGGTGGGTGTGCGGGGTGCTGCTGGGGTGAGGAGGGAGATGGATTCATGGGAGAGTTTCTAGGAGGGGCCATAGGATTATAGTAGGGATTGAAGATCTTGTTGGACTTTGGGGATGAGGTCAATCCGGCACAACTTGTAGGTGGAGGAGTTAGAGATTTGCCGGAGCCCTTCTGCCAGGTAGTCACTGTGATTCATAACTACAGTGGTGGAACCTTTATCTGCAGGGAGGATGATTATGTCAGGATTAGTTTTAAGGTTTTGGATGGCTCTTCTTTCTTCTGCTGACAGGTTTGAGTTCTTGGGAAAGGATGGTGAGGACAAGTTGGAGGTGAGAAACTCTTGGAGGGTAACCAGAGGGTTGTTAGGTGTGAGTGCAGGGGGATCTTTGTTTGACGGTGGTATGAATTGGGACAGGCAGGGTTCAATATTGGGATTAGGTAGGTTACAGTCAGAGGGATTGGTGGCAAAGTAGTGTTTCCATCGTAGGGATCGGGAAAAGGAGATTAGGTCTTTGACAAGATCAAAATGATTGAACTGGGGTGTGGACTAAGGTAAGACCTTTGGATAAAAACACATTTTTCTGGTGGGCTGCTTGCTCATGTGAGAGATCTTGTGTTCTAATGTGTGATATTGCATTCTGGCGCACGATTTTATGCGTGATTTTGCGGTTTTTTCCATCATTTTGCGGGCTTGGGAGTGAATCTGCGTGCTTGGGTGTGTAGCTGTGTACTTGTTTGGGCAAATTTCCATACTTTTGCGTGCCTGGTGGTATTTTGCGTGTTGAGGAACCTCTTCCCAGGCCTTAGAATCATCATAATCCACTGTCTCTCCCATCATTCCTCATTTTCCTCTTTCCTTGCACCATCCCTGCCCCAATGGACCCCTGCTCCAGCTATCTGTATCAATTCAGCAAAGTATCCCTTTCCCTGGCCAAAACCCAATCCCACATCCTATTCCTAAAATGCTGCCTAAGTCATGGTATCCCTCCCAATGGTCTAACCTTAAAAATGCCATTGTCTGGATCCCACCCCTCCTTCCATAATGACCTGCACCTTTTCAGATTCCACCAATCCTTATCCCCCACGAACCTAGTCATACAAAATCACCTTTCCATGGCTCATAAATCCCTTGCCTACTTTCTCTCCCTCCTAAGATATTACTATTGTATAACCAAAACTACATACATCCCATTTCCCAGATCAAATCATTTGCTCTCCAGCAACTGGAGGACACTCCAAACACCACCTCCACAAATTGTCTAGCCTGCTGACATCATATTGCCGCCCTGGAGCACCCATATCCATTGCATATCCGACCCACAGTGTTCCTCCTTGCGAACCCCTCATAGCTCCCAGACCATCCCTAGCTGACCTCTTGAACCTACCTCATCCCCCCAAACTCCCTACCACCACCCCACAACATCCAATACCAAAACTACCCCAGAACAATGTGGTTAACCTATCCACAAAAAACCTAAACCCCACTCAAGTTTCCATTTTATCCAAATGTCTTACCTTTAGCCCTACACCCCAGTTCAATCATTTTGGTCTCGTCAAAGACCTACTCTCTTTTTCCCGATCCCTACGATGGAAACACTACTTTGTCACCAATTCTTCTGACCGTACCCTACCTAATCCCAATATTGAACCCTGCCTGTCCCAATTCATATCACCATCAAACAAAGATCCCCCTGCACTCCCACCTAACCACCCTCTGGTTACCCTCCAAGAGTTTCTCACCTCCAACTTGTCCTCACCATTCTTTCCCAAGTCCCTTCCCAAGAAATCAAACCTTTCATCAGAAGAAAGAAGAACCATCCAAAACCTTAAAGCTAATCCTGACATAATCATCCTCCCTGCAGATAAAGGTGCCACCAGTGTAGTTACGGCTCCGCCAACTCTCTGACACCTCTACCTACAAGTTGTGCCGGAATGACCCCATCCCCAAAGTCCAACAAGATCTCCAATAACTACTAAAATCCTATGGCCCCTCCCAGAAACTCTCCCCTCAATCCATCTCCCTCCTCACACCAGCAACACCCCACACACCCACCTCCTACATGCTCCCCAAAATCCACAAACCTGCACTCATTGACCAACCCTTCTAACCAATTGTCCAAAAGCTATCTTCCCACATCAAGGATACCAACAACTTCCTTCACTGACTCTCCACCATTCCCACGCCGTTGCCTCCTGGATCCTTACTTGTCACATTGGATGCCACCTCCCTATACACCAACATCCCACATGCCCATGGCCTTGCCGCTCTAGAACACTAACTCTCCCAACGTCCCTCTGAACTCAAGCCTGATACCTCATAACCCCCACCAATTTCATCCTAACTAACAACTACTTTTCCTTTGAGGGGAAAGTTTACCATCAAATCAAAGGCACAAACATGGGCACCTGCTTGGCACCCTCCTATGCCAATCTGTTTATGGGCCATCTGGAGGAATCCTTCCTAGCATCCCTAAACCCCAAACATCTGGCCTGGTTCAGGTTCATTGATGATATTTGACTCAGGGCCAGGACTCCCTATCCTCCTTTCTTCAGAACCTCAATTCCTTTCCCCCGTCCACTTTACCTGGTCTTCCTCAACCTACCTGCCACATTCCTGGATGTCAACCTCCGACTCACTGATGGCGCCATCCACACTTCCGTCCATATTAAACCTACCAACCACCAACAGTACCTACACTTTGACAGTTGCCATGCCTTCCACATAAAAAAATACCTCCCTTACAGCCTGGCCACCCATGGACGGCATATCTGCAATGACAAGAACTTCCTTTCTGAATATGTTGAGGGTCTCGCAAAGTTCTTGACAGCAACTACCCCACAGACCTAGTCCGCAAACAGATCTCCCGTGCCATATCCTCACACAGCCCAAATCCTCCTCCTAACACCACTAACCATCCACAAAAGAGCGTTCCCCTCGTCACCCAGTACTGCCCTGGACTTGAACAACTAAATTGCATCCTTCACCAAGGTTTTGATTTTCTATCCTCTTGACCAGAAATGAGAGACATCTAGCCAAAGATCGTTCCCACCCCTCCTAAAGTGGTGTTACGTCGTCCTCCCAAACTCCACAACATCCTACTTCATCCTTATTCCACCCCAAAACGCATCTCACTGCCACAGGGATCATATCCTTGTGGAAGACCCCACTGCAAGACCTGTCAAACCACCCACCCAGCACTTCCTATTTCATTCCTGTCACAGGCTTATCCTACCCTATCAGAGGCCAGGCCACCTGTGAAAGCAGACATGTAATTTACTAACTGTGCTGCAATCACTGTGCAGCTTTCTATATTGGCATGACCACTAACCAGCTGTCCATTAGGATAAATGGCCACCGCCAAACTGTGGCCAAAACCAAGGTGGACCACCCTGTGACAGAGCATGGAGCAGAGCACTTGCTTGATTTCAATGGCTGCTTCACAAACCAGCCCATCTGGATCCTCCCATCCACCACCAGTTTTTCTGAACTATTTATTTTCTTTATTTTATTTTTCTCCCCTCACCCACCTCTCTACTCCATTCCTAAGCTGCATCTCGTTATTCCCTTCTAACCCATCCCCACCACCAAGACGTAACCTTCCTATCCCCTCTCCCCTCTCCAACCATTATGTCTGTAAAATTTTGTGGCAATTGTCTGAACGGTACTGCTGTAAGACACACACACACACAGCCGATAACATACGTCGAGAGTCGGCCGTGAGAGTGTGCCACGGGAAAATGCGGTAAACGCCTGAGCACGCCACGGGCAAGTCAATGACACAAACAGCGCGGAGTTGTGCTCTGCGCGCAGTGTGTTGTTTACCAGGTTCGAGCTTACTTCGCAGGTATTCGTACTGCCAGTGCACGCCAGTGTTCTGTGTAGCAGTGAGAGAGTTGTTTTCCGTGAATACAACATTTGGTGATGAGTGCAGTATTTTTTCTTTTCTCTCTCTCTCTCTCTCTCTCTCTCTCTCTCTCTCTCTCTCCGCGCGTTTTCCGTCTGAAGTGGTTGTTTGTCTTACACAATGTCTACTGGTTCTTCAGATGAGATTCTGCGTCGCCTCATCAAACAACAAGAGGTTTTTGCATCGACGATTCACGCTCAAAACCAGGTATTACTATCTCTTGCTACAGCCTTGTCTAGTGGGTTCCAACCCCCGTCCACCCCGCAGGTTGTTTCGCCCCTCGCGCCCTCTTTGTCTTATCTGCCACCTTTTCCGGCGTACGACAAGTCCGTCGAAGAGTGGAACACTTATGAAAAACGGTTAAGACAACATTTTCAGGCTTTTGGCTGGTCTGATGGCACCTTATGTCGTGCGTTATTCCTGTCGTTGCTGTCGCCTCGTCTGTATCAGCTCCTTTGCCAACTCGTCCCTTTGCAGGGTCCTGCGTCGCTGTCTTTCGATCAAATGTGCGGCTTTTTTTCACAACATTACTGCAAACTGACTCATGTGATAGCGGCCTGCGTTGAGTTTTACCACTGCAGGAAGCAGCCACAACAGTCTTATCAGGCGTGGGCCGCGGACCTCCACGGTTTAAGCCATCGTCGTCATTTTGTTACAGATGTGCATAAAGAATCGTATGCCGATCATATGGTCCGGGACACTACTATTTGGCTCACCCCTGATTGCGAGGTTTGCAAACACGCTCTCCTGTGCGAAAATCCTTCTCTTTCAGAGGTCCTTAACATTGTGCAGTCTTTTGAGGTTTCGCGGGCGGCGGGCAACCAAATTGAGGCTTGGTGTGAGGTGGCAGAAATCCAACCCACTTCTTCCCCGTTACAGGCAGGGTTGCAAAGGGATGACGCGGTCGCGGCCTCCGTGCCGGGGCGATCGGCCCACTGCCCGGCAGCGGAAACTCTGGCCAGGAACGTGCAGTCACACAACCGGAAAATGCTTCCTTCGTGTCCCTCCTGTTTTGTCGATCATGATTTACCTGACTGCCCCAAGCGGTGGTCCACGTGTCATCAGTGCCACAAGAAAGGTCACATTGCTTCTGCTTGTGCCTCCAAAATCCAAGATTCCGACGCCGAGATGGACGTAAATTGCGTCTCAGCGATTTCGGTTGCACCCAACAAGCTCTTTATTGACGTCACGGTTTTCCACAAACAGTTGCATATGCAAGTGGACACAGGCGCAGCTGTCACATTATTGAACTCAAAAACTTATTTGGATCTGGGTTCTCCCTCTCTCTTACCGGTGTCACGGAAATTGGTCAGTTACAATAAACAAAATATTCCGATCCTGGGACAGTTCTCAGCGCCTGTTACATACAAATCTGTCACTCGTAGGCTCGCTTTTCTTGTTGTAAACAATGCTCACACGGACAACTTGTTTGGTCTTGACGCCTTTCAGGGGTTTGGGTTCACTATTTCTGACGACGTCAACATTGTCTCTGACATACGCACAGAAGACGGCATCACTGCATGTCACCACAACCAGCTGCGCCTGCGTGTGGAAGAACGGGAGCTCCCCATCCTTCAGCCGATGCTCCCGCACCAGTCTGCTCCACTAACAGGCCGAAGAGAGGTTCCTGCCATTACCTGCAAGTTGTCTGCCACAGCCAGGGACTGACCCAGGTCCCTCCTCTCAGGGACCTACACTTTTGCTGGCACGGCCAATGCCCATGCTGGATTCATCTCCTTTTGATGCATTGCTCTCTTCGGGTCCACCATCACCAGGTCCAGGGACCAAGGTGGAGATGGAGACCGAGCCACCATCACCGGTCCTGCCATATGGGTTGTCGGGGGAAGGGCGCTGATGTTGCCCGCGCCCCAAGTACTTCCAACCCTATGCAACGGTGCACGCCCGCAACCTCAGTCAGGGCCAATAGATGACGACGCCATGGACATTGCTCGCATCCGAGCCTCCCCAAGGGGAAAGGAATGCTGTAAGACACACACACACACACACACACACAGCCGATAACATACGTCTGGAGTCGGCCGCGAGAGTGCACCGCGGGAAAATGCGGTAAACGCCAGAGCACGCCACGGGCGAGTCAATGACACAAACAGTTGTGTGCTCTGCGCGCAGTGTGTTGTTTACCAGGTTCGTACAGCCAGTGCATGCCAGTGTTCTGTGTAGCAGTGAGAGAGTTGTTTTCCGTGAATACAACAGGTACGACTTAAAAAGTAGGAAGACATTACAGGCAGAGAGACAAACAAACAGATGGACTGACGGACGGATGGACAGACAGACAAACAGACAGACATCATCAAATCAACATTATTTTTACAAATATCTCTGAAATGATGCAAGATGTGAAATAAAAACATAAGAGGGCAAAGTAACAGAGAATTTTCTCTTCTACAAATTCAGTTATTCAATTTTCATGTCAGATGAATGGTTAAGATAATATTTTCATTTTAATTTCGAGCTGTCAAAAGGCGATTGCAAAGGCCCATTTCTAGTGTTACTACTGTAACCTCAAGTGGGTTAAAAGAGCCTCTGCCTTGTTGTCCTTGTGGTGGTTTTAGTGCCTGTAGGTGTAACCATACTATATTCAATACAGGTCAAACAAGACCAAGGCTGATAGTAAACTACTACAGTACAGTGAACATTTTATCATAGCCAATAATGAAGAGTATAATTCTTCTAGTTTAACATATAATGAAGAAATTAAAAAGGTTCTGAAATGTTTGTAAAGCTTATGGGACTGAACTGCAGGGTCATCAGTCCCTAAACTTACAAGCTACAGTATTTATGAACTAGCTTATACTAAAGACGGTACAAACATCCATGTCCTAGGGGGGGAGGGAGGGGGGGGATTTGGGGCCTTGATGGTGAACGACATCCCGCATCGTAGCATAGCACCTCAATGCATTCAGTCACTCCGCCATGGCTAAAAAGGTTCTGTCATATAAAATAAATTAGTCAATTCCTTATAGGAGATAAAAATTTCATAGTGATGGGGGACTGAAATTTGATGGAAGTGTTGTGCGAAGGTTTCCCCAGGTAAATTGGATTTCTCTGTATAAGTCTCAACAAAATGCAATTGTCAGGACAATGCCACAATACATCTTAGTAATTGTGTGAACTGATGCATGTATCATACTGATAATGTGTAACTATCCATCCAGAGCATGGAATTGGTGAAATCAGTCATACTTGGCCACCAGCAAGGTCCAACCACCTGAAGATGTCAGACAGCTGATCCAAAGAAATATTGTGGGATTTGCACATCATCTGGCAGCAACATATCTGCCGGGAAAGGTTGAAAAGTCACATACATGTGCATAGTGGTGTACATGGGTATGTGTGTGAAAGTTTTTCTAAATGTTTGTAAATCATGTAACCACGGTAGAACATATGTACCAGTGCGGTATTCATGAAGTTGGATGTGGTATATCACCTGAAACTTTCATCTGGCCTGGTCAGCACACCACTTCATGCCACATGGATTTCAACTGGGGCTGGCATGCCTCCTAGTCTTGGAAAGTGCCAACTTAAAGCATTTGGTTAACAGACATTTATTAGAACTATTCGTATTGAACAATATAATATCTTTACACTACTAACTCTAGGGTATAGTTTCTAGTCCTGAAATCATTTGTACTGAAAAATATCCTTTGCATACCTACATCCACTGTATTTTACTCCAGGCCATCGTTGTTTTCTTTACAAAAAAGGAAAATATAATTTCGAAAAGTAATATGAGAATTTTGTATTCAAAGCGTTCTTATCAACACCACCAGAAATATATATGGAAATATGATGTTTTTGGAGTAATTTCTATATATAATCGGAAAGAAAAATTGTTTCCAGTCCTAAATTACCTTGAATATTTATCTTGCCACATTAAAAGTTCCTCAGTCAGGGCTGCATACTCCCCATTAGGAAACTTTTCTGCCTCAGCTAAAAAGTTTGTTTCCATTTTAACTATATGGTGCTCTCGTTCCAGAAGACGCTGTTTTAAATTTTCAATTTCAACATGAAGGTGTAGATTTGACTGATCAGCACAGCTTTTACAGCTCCATCCACATTCCTGAAAAAATAAATATTGCACAATAATTTTAAATGCTGGTATCATTACACCTCCCAAAAATAAACTTCAAGATGTCTGTAGCAAAATGATTTAATGAACTTCATAAATCTACATGTCTGTATACTGAAATAACTGAAGAATATAATAATGAGAAGTCCAGGTTGGAATTCAACAATATAATGAAGATAGTTTGCAATTCACTGAAAAGATATTTGTTGAGGTGCAACAGGCACATATTAAAGACACTTATACACACAGCATTTGGCCACAAAATTCATCAGAAGACACACATGCACACTCATTCCTAGTATCACACACACACACACACACACACACACACACACACACAGACTGTGGATAAAAGCTTTAATTTATATGTGTGTACAAGTGTGTGTGTGTGTCCCCCCCCCCCCTGTGCCTGTTGCAGCTCAACAAAAGTCTTTCTGATGAGTTTGAAACTATCCTAATTATAGTGTTAGCTGAAAAATATTTCAAATGGCTGGAACATTAGCAAATGGTGGTCAACATGAAAATAACATTGGCTGTATTTTTAATATGACTGAAATTAAAATTTTTGAATTACTGTATTGTGAAAACACTGGTAAAATAATAAAAAAAAAAAAATCACAGCCCCCTTATCTTTCGAAGACTAGTAGTGTTTTTTTCCTCCACACAATGGGGAAAATTGTCTTGCCTAATAATTGTTGCAACTGACACAAGAGCCAGCATGGGCATCTAGCCCTGTCACTAAGTACAAGAGACAGATAGACATAATAATTAAGTAAATGGCAGTAACAATAAGTAACTTCGTAATAAAGCAATTACAGGATAAAATGCACTACACAGTTAGGTGGATGACAAAGACAATGAGAAAAGAACATTAATAAAATAGATACACAATGTGGTAAATACATATTATTATAAAGTAAAACTGTTGTTTGTTTCTCACAAGAAATTCAGGTTTCTCATGGAAAAATTACGTCATATTTAACTGAAGTTCTTCTAAGCCTCAGCTGCTGGCAGATGTTGTAATCAAACAACATAGACATACCAAAATTTGTGACAGGGCCAGGATTTAAACCCAAGACCTCATCCTTACTAGGCAGTTGTGCTACCCTAGGCAGACAGGCTTAATGCATGCACAGACTCTTCAAGCATGTACTCTGCCCGACCCAATCTTTTACATGTTGTCCTACTTCAAGCATTGACCTCCATGGTGCACATCTAACCCTGTATTCAACCAGTAATCCAGTCCTCCTGTGTATCCACACAAAAATATGCGTCAATCCTCAACACGGATGCACACAATTAATAATTGAGGCATATGCCATTTTGGACATGACCAAAAGAGCAGATGCTGCAATTCTTAAATTAAGGTCATTTATTTAACACTCAAGGAAGTCTTAGCATAGTAAAATCCCTTACTTTTCATCCATTTCACAATACCAGTTTTAAATTAATTTCTGATACTGTATAGACATATTAAATGTATGACAAATTTTTGTGTTACGGTCAAGACTGTACTTGTTATGTCATTAGCCTCAAATTTTAACAAAGTCAGGCATTAATAGATATTTAGATACTGTAACTGTATTTGGATTTTGAAACTCTTTTCAACATTATCCACATTGGCTAACAACTGCAATGCACCTGATGGCTTTCTTCTGCAATTTAAACATTAATTATGAACCAGCAGAATTAGTGCAACCAAGGGGGAGGTGGAGGGGGAGGGGTGAGGGGGAGGTGGAGGGGCAAGGGGGAGGTAGAGGGGCAAGGGGGAGGTAGAGGGGCAAGGGGGAGGTAGAGGGGCAAGGGGGAGGTAGAGGGGCAAGGGGGAGGTAGAGGGGCAAGGGGGAGGTACAGGGGCAAGGGGGAGGTGGAGGGGGAGGGGCAAGGGGCAAGGGGGAGGTGGAGGGGGAGGGGCAAAGGGGAGGTGGAGGGGGAGGGGCAAGGGGGAGGTGGAGGGGGAGGGGCAAGGGGGAGGTGGAGGGGGTACACAGAGCATCCAGATTTGATGGTCTCACTTCTTGCATGTGAGGCTGGAAGTGTATCAGGAGAACATATGCCTGAATTTCCAGCACTTAAAGCATTACATAGGGAGAGGAACATGTGTCTTTACATCACACTGTAAATCATAACTCTGACCTATTTGGGGAATGTATCACCCTCAAATGCCATGATGAAAGCACCACTGGACACCCTGTGTTCTTTTGGTCCGCTATAGATGCTCCAGATGAGAGGAGGGGAGAGAAGGACACACAGAGAGGATGGGGATAGACCATACCGTACGTACTGCCTGGTGAAGTATAAAAGGCACTGATAGATGGGAATATTAGTTGCATATGATGAGGTACTAAAATGTTTAATATTTCCATGTACATTCAAGCAGTTTTGTAACAGCTAAATTACTGGAACATATATGCAAATGCTGGACCCATGAACCATAGACATTGCTAAGGTGGATTTGACTTGCATGCCTCAACAATAGAGATACACAAACTATAGATCCAACCACAATGGAGGGGTATCTAGGAGACGCCAGACAAATTTGTGGTTCCTGTAGAGGGGCAGCAGCCTTTACAGTAATTATTAGGGTGCCCGCCGGGATGACTGAGTAAGCTGGCCTTTTAACATCAGCTAATGTGACTTTACCATACAGTTACTGCGAATGGCTGAAAGCAAGGGGGAACCACAGTTGTTAATTTTTCCCAAGGACCCAGTTCTCAGGAGGATGTTGTTATCAGAAGAGACAACACTGGCATCCTATGGATCGAAGCATGAATGTTAGATCCCTTAATCGGGTGGGGAGATTACAAAATTTAAAAAGGGAAATGGATAGGTTGAAATTAGATGTTGTGGGGGATTAGTGAGGTTCAGTGAAAAGATTAAGAGGATTTATAGTCATGTGAGTACAGGGTTATAAATACTAAATACAAACAACAACAAAATATACAAAATATAAATACAAAATCAGCTGGGGGTATTACAGGAATATGTCTAATAATGACTAAGGAAATAAGAATGTAGGTAAACTACTATGAGCAGCACAGTAATTGCATTATCTTAGTCAAGATAAATATGATGCTAACACTGATCACAGAAGAAGTTTATATGCTAACTAGCTAGATCTTCTGAGGACGAGGAGATAGAGGAAATTTCCTCTAAGTTCAAAAAGACGAAAATTTGATTGTGATTTTCGGAAGGGGGGTAGCACTGGAATTCGGTAGTAGCAAAAAGATAGAGAAGGAAAAGTAATAGGTGAATACAGGCTAGGGAAATAGAATGAAAGAGGAAGGCATCTGGTAGAATTTAATCATAACAAACACTTGCTTTAAGAACCAATAAAGGCTGTGGAAGAGACCAGGAAACACAGAAAGCTATCAGATATATTTTATAATGGTAAGACATAGATTTCGGAACCAGGTTTTACACTGTAACATGTATCCAAGGGCAGATATAGACTCTGACCATATCTAATTGGTCATATACTGTAGACTAAAACTGAAGAAAAAATAAAGAGATGGCACCTGGGTAAATTGAAAGAACCTGAGGTTCTTGAAAGTTTCAGAGGGAGCTTAAGGCAACAATTTTCATAAATGGGGAGGGATGGGGGGGGGGGGAGTAACATTGTAGAACATTTATGGGTAGCTCTGAGAAATGAAAGTGTGAAGGCAGCAATTACCAAATAGGTAGAAAGACAAGACCTACATGGTGTCACGTCTTAGCCCTTATTAAGTCTGAATGATGAAAAAGACAAGTATTGTATTATGAAACAATATTCAACAACGGAAAATCCAACTGGAATGTCAATAATGGGGGATAGGTAACACCTCACCATAAAGACATTTCCTGAACTGCTGACCAGCACGTAATATACACACACTCACAAGACTTAAATTTTTGTCCAAGGTTTTCATCAGAAAAAGAAACAAATGCATTCACACATTCATACAACTACACACACACACACACACACACACACACACACACACACACACACACACACGGCCACCATCTCCAGCTACTCCAATGCTACAACCATCTTCACATTGAGTGAGGAGGGAAGTGTAGTGGGAAGTTGAATGGGGCTGGAAAGTTCCACATTACATGATGGATTATAAAGGCTCTGACAGGTAGGAATGTGAGATGCAGCATTGAATGCAGTGACAGGACGGGTTGGAAAAGGATAAAACTGAGGTGTAGGGGTATGTGGGGAGGGAGTCGAGGATTTGATATGATAAAGTTAATAAGGAAAAAATTAAAAAGTAATTAATTAAGGTGATTTGAATGACTGATTCACTACCCAGGCCACCCGGAACCTCCCCTCTACCACCAGCTCTTCTGAACTGCACAGATGGGAGTGGTCGCTTAAACTCATTCTATGGTCCCATAACCACCCTGGCCACACCATAAGACAACTTGTCATCCCTACAACCTAAGCCTAACATCCCCCTTCCCCATTCATTAGCCTGTATCCCTCTAATTCTTGTCTTCCTTCGAAGTGTATGTCATCCCTTACAATATCTCCTTAATTAATTACATCTTTTATTTTCCCTCATTGTTTTTAATAATGGTTTTCCGCCAAGATCACTATTTATTTAATGCTGCTGCTGCTGTTGTTGTTGTTGTTTGTGGGTTTGAGGGGCGCTCAACATTGAGGTTATAAGTGCCCATACAGAAATCTTATAAGTGAATGTAAGTAAAAACACATGAGAAACGGGACCTGAGGAAAATCGGGAGCTGTCAAAAATTTGCCATCTACCTTCAGATTTACTCATGAAAACATGCACATTTAAAACTTGCTTAATTCATGAAGTGACATAGACATGTGCACACAATCTAAAACTGATCAGTAAAACAGAGAACATTAACTCACATCATAGGTGGAAATGACTGGCTGATGAAGAATAAAAAAACGGAATAGCCAGTGAACCTGATGATACCTTAAAAATGTCACCCTAAAATTTTAATGATTAAGTCTGAGAATTCACAATTTTAAAAGACAGATCACAGTCATTTGATCGAAACTTAAAATAGAGGACAGATCACTTGGCAAAAGAGCTACTGCTCTTTGATCTGAATATAGAACACATTAAAAAATGTAATACACAGTTATTGGTTTCATGGCAAGCACCACACCAAGAAGGATCCTCCCGCCAGAGCAAAGAGCCATGTGTCAAGGGACAGTGACCTATATGAAGATGAGTGAGGACGACTTCATCCCACCTGCACGGTTGGAAGGAGTAGTGCCACAGTCGTGTGGTGGATTTCATGACACACAACTTATTGTGGAACCTTTCTACTGTTTTGCCAAGATCACTTTTTATCAACCACAATGAACGGTTTCAACTGACCTCGCAGTTATCATCAGATCTGTGGAACTATGGTGTGTCTAGTCATACCAATAACATGAAGCTCCATCTATTCAGCGTTCCGTGGGTTGTCGAATACACAAAATTGCATAGTCACAATAAAAACCAAACAAGGTCCCTACAAGGTACACAGCCGTTGACACGCATCTCACACCACCCGCTTACTGGGGAAGCCAGCACTGGTGAAATTTCAGCCCACTGATCTAACTAAGAATTTACAGCGGAAGACATTTCATACGCTGTGGCTACTCTAACGACTTCGATAAGGATAGGATCTTCGATCTGTAACAGTTTTCTGCGAACTTCAACATCCAGTGCTAAGCAAACCACTGCATCCCTAACCATTGATTTTGCATGCGAATCATTGTGTGGTTTAGAAATAAAGCAGCAGCACCTGGCCAGATCTTGAAGTTCCGTAACCCATTCCCTGTATGACTGCAATGGTTTTTTTCAAATCCAATGAAAGACGACCGTAGGCACTACAACATGGGACTGTTTTACATAACAACCCAAAAAAGGGACAACATTTCTAATAATGACACCACTATGGGAGCCTGAAGGGTGGGAAAGTTCAAGTAGCCTGGGGACAACAATAGACGGGGGCAACCCTGACAAAAACAAGGCTTTTTGCTTACCCAGGTTCCACACCGAAAAGGCCACGAAGTGTTGACACAGACATTGAATGTAAAATTCCCATTCATCAGTAGTCATCTCAAACAATGGAAAAGCAGGCACTGGCACTGCCGACGGTGCACCAGCGGTTGACCCTGGGACCGAATGCAATACCGCAGATGCCAGGGAAGACACAGCAGCTACTAACAGTTGCTCTTGTTCTGCAAGCAACGACAGAAGACCCTGGAGGTGGGCACAGAAAGCCAGAAGCAGCTCATCCATTGCAAAGATATAGCACATGCGGATGCGAAAAGCTCATCGCTACTTTTATGACTTCAATTTGTTCACTCAGCACAAGTTACAGATTGGCATCAAACCGGGGGAAAATGGCGAGCAAATTGGGTGCCCAGCTTAAATAATCATTTGTCACATCAGGTGGTGCCCTGGTGTCACCGTCCCACTGTCCTCGTATGCCCTTTCGCAGCAGTCAGCCCTCATGTTTCTCATGCGGCCTCTGGTGGTGCGCTGCGAACTGCAGGGTGCACGAGTTGTAAATTTCATTGATCGCTGAGTATTCCAGTAGATTTCCCTTTCCTTAACCTACCTTCTATGATAAGTCGTAATGTGAGTATTGCCCTGTGTGTTCCTATATTTTTCGTAAATCCAAACTATTCTTCCCGAAGGTCGAATTTCACCTGTTTTTCCATTCATCTGTAAATGATTCATGTCAGTATTTTGCAACTATGGCTTGTTAACCTGAATAGTACTGTAATTTTCACATGTCCACACTTGCTTTCTTAGGAATTGGAATCACTATATACTTCTTGAAGTCTGAGATACTTACCCTGTCTCATACATCTTGCATGTCAGGTGGAACAATTTTTTCAGGGCTGGCAGTTCAGATGGAACAAAATCTACTCCAGGGGCCTTCTTTCTACTCAAATCTTTTAGTGCTCTGTCAAATTCTTCTCACAGTATCATATCTCCTATCTCATTTTCCTCTATTTCGTTTTCCATTTCTAGAATACTGCCTTCAAGTTTATTTTCTTGGTACAGGCCCTCTATATATTCCTTCCAGTGTTGCCTTCTTTGCTTAGTGTTGGTTTCCATCCGGGTTCTTTATATTCATACCACTGCTTTTCTTGTCTCCAAATGTGTATTATTTTCCTTTAGGCAGTATCTATCTTTTCCCTTGCTATACATTCTTCTACTGTCTTGCATTTCTCCTCAAGCCACACCTGCTTAGCCAGTCTGCACTTCCTGTCAACCTCATTGCCAGATGTCTGCACTCCCTTTTGCCTGCTTCACTTGATGCATTTTTATATTTCCTCCTTTCATCACTTAAGTTCAGTACTTCCTGTGCTATCCAAGGATTTCTATTAGGCTTTTTCCTTCTGCTTACATGATCCTCTGCTGCCTTCCACTACTCTATCTCTCAGAGCTACTCATTCTTCTTTTACTGTACTACTGTCCATCATTTCAGACAGTCCTTGTCTATCTAATGCTACCCCTAAAATTCTCAACCACTTCTGGTTCCTTCAATTTGTCCAGATTCCATCTCCTTAATTTTCTTCCCTTTTTTGCAGAGTCTGAAGTTTTAATCTACAGTTCATAACCAATAAGTTATGGTCAGAGTCTATATCTGCCCCTGGATACAACTTACAGTTTTTAAAACTCTGTTTCTAAGCCTTTGCATTACCATTATAAAATCAATTTCATACATCCCAGTGCCTCCTGGTCTCTTCCACGTATGTAACCTTCTTTCGTGATGATTAAACGTTGTGTTTGTGATTATTAAACTGTGCTCTGCACAAAATTCTACCTCTTTCATTCTTCTTCCCAGTCCATATTCACCCACTAAATTTCCTTCTCTTTCCTTTCCTATACCAAGTTACAGTCCCCCACAAGGAGTCTTAGGAAACTAAATCACAACTCTGTCACTGACTGCAATACCTGTGAAGTATGAAAAGTGACATACAATGATATTTCTTTGCCTCATTTTGTTCATTTAATGTTGCAGGAATTGGATCTTCCACTTCCTTTAAGATCCGATGGAGTAGGTTGCTTTGTGTTTCCCTCTTCTTCTCATTGCGTACCATTATGAAGAAGGTGTAGCCCCTTGCGTTCGGTAGGGTTTTTTTTTGTTTTTGTTTTTGTGGTTTTAGGGCACACAACTGCTAAGATCATTAGCGCCCAGATAAGAACAAAGATTCGCTAGATCTCGTAAAAACTTTATAACTACCAGACAGAGTATCAAAAGAAGGCTAAAAACGAAAGAAAAAACAAAAGGGTTAAATATCCTTTGATAGATTGGCCATGTTGATAAAACGCAAAACTCGAGCAGCTGCTCGTGTGTCATCAGCTAAAAGTTCCTCCAGAGTAGACAGAAAGTGAAGGGTTACACGAAGATGATTAAAATGGGGATAAGACAGTAAAATATGTTGCACCGTCAGCAATTCACCACAGGAGCACAGCGATGCAGGGTCGGCGGTTAGCAAATGACGGTGGCTGAAACGGCAGTAACCGATCCACAACCGGGCCAGGATGACCACCTCTCGCCGAGAGGGGTGTGAGGAGGTCCTCCGAGCGGTCAGGATCGGTTTTACAGTTCTCAATTTATTGTCGTGGAGTGAGAACCGTTGTTGTTGTTGTTATTTGGATGTTTAAGGGGGACAAAACTACAATGGTCATCAGTCCCCCATTCCATTACAAAATGTCAAAAATAAAAGTGCGGACGTCAAATGAATGCGCCCAGAGATTAAGTTTGCGAAGTGGGATGGAAATCCCACTGGGTCTATAAAACATCAACAAAACGGAGAAGAAACTAAAAGAAAAGGGGGCGAACACACAAAGACACCTTACTACAAAGAGGCCGAAGGCAGTGGTTGACCGACCATAGGAATAAAAAAGGAAAAGTCAACCACTCGGCAGTGCAAGGAAAAGACCAGTCATAGAGACTGATAAAAACCTCCTGCTCGAATAAAACTTAAAACTGAATTCGCTGCTGAAGCATCGTCACGTAAATTATCTGATAAAACGCCAGGAATGTTAAAATGACGCCGCAAGGCGGCTAAAAACGGGCAGTCCACTAGGATGTGGACCATTGTTAAGTGGGAGCCACAACGACACTGGGGCGGGGCCTCACCACGTAGGAGATGTCCGTGGGTGAGCCACGAATGGCCAATACGGAGTCGACACAGCACCACGGAGTCCCGGCGAGAGGCCAGCACGGAAGAACGCCATGCGGTGGTGGTCTCCTTGACTAGCCGAAGCTTGTTGGGTGTGCCCAGGCTATGCCACTCGGCATCCCAACGCTGACGTACGTGGTGGCGCAACAACGAACGGAGATCAGACGCCAGGAGGCCGATGTCCAAAATGGACGCACTGCCTGCCTGCCTGGCAAGTCTGTCAACACCTTCATTGCCCGGGATGCCGACATGACCCGGAGACCAGACGAACACCACCGATTGCCCGGACTCTCCAATGGCACAAAGCGTCTCCTGTATGGCCAACACCAGAGGAGACCACGGGTAACAGTGCTCCAGAGCTCGGAGGCTGCTCAGAGAGTCGCTGCAAACAACAAAAGACTCGCCGGAGCAGGACCGGATATGCATGAGAGCTCTGTGAATGGCCACCAGCTCTGCAGTGTAAACACTGCAGCCATTCGGCAGAGAGTGCTGTTCCACTGGTCACCATGAGTATAGGCATATCCCACACAGCCATCAACCATTGAACCATCTGTGTAGATCAGGTCATAACAACGGAACTCCGCTATGACAGCAGAGAACTGACGGCGGAGCGCCTCCAGTGGAACTGAGTCTTTGGGCCCCTGGGCCAAGTCCAGCCGAGTAGACGGCCTTGGCAAACACCACGGAGGTGTACGGGCACGGACCCGATAGGAAGTTGGAAGGGGAGAAGACTCAAGCTCCCGCAGGAGGGACTGAACCCGATAGGCAATAGTATGACCTGATCTGGGGCGTCGCTGATGGGGACGGACTACCACATCAGGAAAGAGGAGACGATGGTTTGGGTGGCCCGGGGAGCAATACACATGGGCTGCGTAAGCCGCAAGTAGGTGTTGGCGGCGGATCTCCAAGGGTGGAACCCCAGCCTCTACTAGTAAGCTGTTCACTGGGCTGGTGCGGAAGGCACCCGTCGCGATGCGAACCCCACAGTTGTGAATGGGGTCCAGTAGGTGCAGTGCCGAAGGTGCTGCAGACCCATAGGCAATGCACCCAAAATCGAGACGGGACTGCACCAGCACCGTGTAAAGCCGCAACAGTGTGGAGCGGTCTGCACCCCAGGTCGTATGACCCAAGTGTCTGAGAAGGTTGAGATGGCGCCAGCACTTCCGTTTCAGCTGACGAATGTGGGGGAGCCACGTCAGCCGGGCGTCAAAGACCAGTCCTAAAAAACGGTGAGTTTCCACTACAGTAAGTAGTTCGTCATTAAGATAAAATTCAGGGTGCGGGTGGACGGTCCGACGCCGACAGAAGTGCATCACTCTGGTCTTGAAGGCAGAAAACTGAAAGCCGTGGGTAAGCGCCCAGGTCTGCGCCTTCCGAATAGCACCTTGCAACCTGCGCTCAGCAACTTGGGTGCTGCAGGAACTAAAAGAGAGACAAAAGTCGTCAGCATAAAGAGAGGGGGACACCGATGACCCAACCGCTGTAGCTAAACCGTTGATGGCGATTAAAAATAAGGGAACGCTTAAAACGGAACCCTGAGGAACCCCATTTTCCTGAATATGAGAGGAGCTCAGAGAAGCACCAATTTGAACACGAAAGGTACGGACGGCTAAAAAATTCTGAATAAAAAATCGGTAGGGAGCCCCGGAGGCCCCAGTCATATAAAGTGTTGAGGATGTGTCGTCGCCAGGTTGTATCGTATGCTTTGTGCATATCGAAGAAGACGGCAACAAGGTGTTGGCGCCGGGAAAAGGCTGTGCGGATTGCAGACTCGAGGTACACCAGATTATCGGTGGTAGACTGACCCTGGCGAAAACCACCCTGGCATGGAGCCAATAATCCCCGAGTCTCAAGAATCCAACCCAACCGCCGACTGACCATCCGCTCCAACAGTTTGCATGGAACGTTAGTCAGGTTAATGGGCCGATAGCTATCCAAGTTCAGAGGATGTTTGTCGGGCTTAAGCACTGGGATGATGATACTCTCCCGCCACTGTGACGGGAAAACACCATCACACCAAATGCGGTTATAGACCACAAGGAGGTTACACCGACTATCTGCTGAGAGATGTTTCAGCATTTGACTATGGATGCTATCAGGCCCTGGCGCCGTGTCTGGACATTGTTGAAGAGCACTGAGGAGCTCCCACTCAGTAAAGGGAGTGTTGTAAGATTCAGTGCGGCGGGTACGAAAGGAGAGGGGCTGGCGTTCCATCCTCTCCTTCAATGTACGGAAGGCCGGTGGATAGTGTGCAGAGGCAAAGGCGTGGGCATAATGCTCAGCAAACATCTCTACAATAGTGGCCGGGTCCGTACAAACGACTCCATTTGAGGAGATCCCAGGGATTCCCACTGGTGTCCGTAATCCCTGTAGCCGCCTGATCTTACTCCAGACCTGCGAGGCTGAGGTGCCTGTCCCAATAGTGGAAACGTACCTCTCCCAGCACTCCTGTTTCCGTCTTCTTATTAACTGGCGAGCTCGAGCGCGAAGCCGTTTAAAATCAATGAGATGCTCCTGAGAGGGGTGACGCTTATAGCGCTGTAAGGCCCGCCTACGATCTCTAATAGCCTCAGCTATTTCCGGCGACCACCACGGCACTGGCTTACGCCGTGGGCACCCTGTGGAGCATGGAATTGCAGCTTTTGCAGCAGAAACAATTGTGTGAGTGACGCCCTCAACCACCACATCGACGGAATCGAGTGGGGGAGGTTGAACAATAGCAGTGGACATGTAATCTTCCCAGTTAGCCCTGCCTAAAGCCCACCTGGGGGGGCGTTCTGGGGACTGACGTTGTGGGAGTGACAGAAAAAGCGGAAAATGGTCACTGCCACACAGATCGTCGTGGGCTCTCCAGTGGACAGATGGTGGAAGGCTGTGGCTGCAGATCGATAAATCAATGGCCGAGAACGTGCCATGTGCCACACTAAAGTGTGTGGGGGCACCAGTATTTAATAGGCAGAGGTCGAGTTGAGAAAGTAAAGACTCGACTACTCTGCCTCGGCCAGAAAGCGAAGTACTACCCCACAACGGGTTATGGGCATTGAAGTCGCCCAATAAGAAGAAAGGCGGGGGTAGTTGCGATATAAGTGCAGCCAAAACATTCAAAGAAATATCACCATCTGGAGGGAGATAAAGGCTGCAGACGGTAAACTCTTGTGTTGTCCTTACCCTGACAGCCACTGCTTCTAGTGGTGTATGAAGGGGCACAGGTTCACTATGAACAGAGGTAAGGACATACACACATACACCACCTGAGACCCTGTTATATGAGCTACGGTTACAGTAATATCCCCTGTAGCCACAAAGGGCTGGGGTCCGCATTGCTGGAAACCATGTTTCCTGTAAGGCAATGCAGAAGGCAGGTGTTGTGCTTAAAAGGTGTCGTAGCTCAGCCAGGTGGGGGAAGAAACCGCCGCAGTTCCACTGGAGGATAATGTTGTCTGATAACTGGGAAGACATGGAGATTACAAATCAGCGTCACTCAAATCCGCTGTCTGCCTTTGTTCTGGCTCAGTATCCATAATTTCTGTGATGTCCCCGACGGCGAGGTCGTCTGGGGACGCTAGAATTTCCACCTCGTCCCCAGAGGTCGAGGTGGAGTGGTGAGGTGGCTCGGGAGCCACCGTGGTATCCTTCACGTCGTTGTTTTCAAACTTTTTCCTCCGGTCCTTCTTGCCCCTCGGGGGCTTCGCCGGCAGGGCTGGCTTCTCGGACTCAGCCTCAGGGACTGAGGAGGAGCATGAGGCCCTGCGTCCAGCAGCCTTCGGTTTTGCCTGCTGCTGGCGTGTGTCAGAAGTGACACGGGCAGAACCCTCGGAAGGGAGTGTCCCAAGGGACCCCTTCCGAACGAGGGGTGCCGGAGTGGGTTGTTGTGTCTCCGGCAGAAGGTTGGAGGTTGCTCCCGAGGCAGTTACCTGGGGAGCAGAAGAAGGAAGGGGGCCCCCAACCACCTTGGGGGCAGATGTAGGTTTGCGGCCCTGGGGGCCTACAGAAAAAGAATGAGCAGACAAGATGGGTGTCGCCACAGATGATGAAGATGATGATGCAATTGCCGCAAAAGACGTTGTCATGGCCACTGGGTGTAAGCGCTCAAATTTCTTTTTTGCCTCAGTATAGGTCAACCGGTCCAAGGTCTTATATTCGATGATTTTCCTTTCTTTCCGGAGCATAGGGCATTGTGATGAGCAGGGAGGATGCTCCTGGCCACAGTTCACACAGATGGGCGGCGGAGTACATGGGGCGTCCGGGTGGGCTGGACGTCCACAATCCCGGCAAGTGGCGCTGGAAGGGCAACGGGACGACATATGCCCAAACTTCCAGCACTGGAAGCATCTCATAGGAGGAGGGATGTAGGGTTTGACATCAACCCGGTAGCACATCACCTTCACCTTCTCTGGCAGTGTATCGCCTTCAAAGGCTACGATGAAGGCACCGGTGGCAACCCTATTACCTTTCGACCCACGATGGATGCGCCAGACGAAGTGAACACCTCGCCGCTCGAGGTTGACGCGCAGCTCCTCATCAGATTGTAAGAGGAGATCCCGGTGAAAAATAATACCCTGGACCAGATTGAGGGACCTATGTGGCGCAATGTTGACCGCGATGTCTCCCAGCTTATCGCAGGCAAGCAATGCCCGCGACTGGGCAGGGGATGCGGTGTGAATCAACACAGAGCCATTGCGCATCTTGGAGAGGGACTCCACATCTCCAAACTTCTCCTCCAGATGGTCTACGAAGAACTGAGGCTTTACGGTCGTAAATGATTCCCCATCAACCCTTGTACAGACTAAATATCGAGGCGAATATGGCTCATTGATGGTAGCAGCCCTGCGTTCCTTCCAGGGCGTGGCCAAGGAAGGAAACGACTTGGGGTCATATGAAGAGGCATAAAACTTACCACGCTTAGAGACGGTGGTTATACGTCCACCAACGTTTTCTTTTGCTCGTTTCATGTTGTTCCCACGAGCAGCTAGGGATCTAAAGGTCCACCCAGGCAGAGCCCCGCTTGCCTGGGTAAGCCTTATACAACTGAGGTGCGGCAGGTTCCCCAGAGGTTGCTCGCTAACGACTGTTCAACCTCAACAGCCATTCATCTCCTCGGCACGTAGCACACCTTGAGATTGAGGTTTTTTTTTATAGAGGTTTGTACCGTCCTCGCGACCCGGGCGATTAAGCCAAGATCCCCGGGCTCTGAAACGTACAACGTTCCACCGTCGCGCCGAACGATGGTCGTTGAGGCACGCACAGAGCTTACGGTGTAGCGGACTGTTGGCGCGACACAGCCCACGGCTCAGGACCCCGGGTTCGCCAAGCCCGTACTCAGCAAATTAATGCTGAGCCCCTGAGGGCGGAGTGAGAACCACGCACTGTGCCAGGAAGACATGATACTCTGGCGAAGAGCCCGTTGAACATCGTCCGATGGGACACAAAAGGTAGCCATGCGAGGCAAAAGAGCTGCTGCCTTGGCTGCTAGTCGGCGGTCTCATTCCCAGGTACACCCACGTGGCCAGGGACCCCACAGGAAAGAAACGTGACAGCTGTCATCTGCTAGCAACTGGAGGGAGCGTTGGATCCGATACACGAGAGGATGGTTCAAGAAAGTGTCCTTAAGACTCTGCAGGGCACTAAGGGAGTCCAAACATATGGCATAGAAAGCTTGGCGGTGGCGGCAGGTATACAAAACGGCCTGGTGGAGGGCAAAAAGCTCAGCTGTGAAATTCGAGCACTGGTCAGGGAGCTTGTATTGGAAATGGTTGTTTCCAACGACGAAGGCAGATCCAACACCGTCAGTGCTCTTGGAACCATCAGTGTAAATAAATATAGCATTATCGAACCGCAAACAGAGTTCGACAAGCCTCGAGCGGTATACTAAATCCGGGGTGCTCTCCTTGGGCAGCGAACTAAGTTCAAGGTGAGTGTGAACCTGGGCCTGATGCCACGGTGGGAATGGGCTTTCGATCAACCGTGAGGTTGAAGGAAGGGTAAAATCGAGCTGCTGTAGCAGGCGGCGAAACCAAACTCCAGGTGGAAGCAAGGCTATCACAGACAACTGATATTGGCGATCGAGTGAGTCGTCAAAAAATTATCTGTAAGATGGATGGTTGGGCATCGACTGCAAGCGGCATGCATACTGACACAAGATTATGTCACGCCGAGTGGTCAAGGATAATGCAGCAGCCTCGGCATACAGACTTTCAACAGGGCTGGTATAAAATGCACCAGTCACCAGGCGTAATCCCCGATGGTGAATAGTGTGAAGACGGCGGAGAATCGACGGCCGTAGTTGAGCTTCGACTGAACATTGGCCCGGTAAAGGTGAAGCAGGACGGTACGATCCGCTCGCCATGATGTGCCACTGAGGACACTAAGGACATTTAGGGATCGGGCACGGTCTAGCTCCTGCATGGTGAAGGAGTCATTATAATTTTCACGATTAAAAGAGTGGAAAGAAGGCGGCCATGCCTCCTCTACCTGTTTGCAAGGGAGGAAGGCAGGGTGGTAATGGGCAGAGCTCTAAGCCTCCGCAAAGAAACGGCCCAATGCATTGTAAACAACAGCAGGGTCCACAAGGACTGCGTTCTCGACGGTCAGGCCAGAAATCGGGGAGTGGACCTTTATACTGGATAAACGGCGCAGGCCAACCCAGATAGCCGAGGAGGGAGTAAAGCGGTTAAAAGAACTGGTAAAAGCAATCCAGCAAGCTTTTTTGCTGACGTTTATAGCTCAATGACATTCCGTTACACTCGCACATTGGTCGAACCTACCAGTAACAAACGTAGCTGCTTGCCTCTGAACTGCTTCTATGTCTTACTTTAAACGGATCTGCTGCGGCTCACAAATGCTTGAGAAATACTCAAGATGTGGTCGTGCAAGCATTTTATATGCCGTTTCCTTTACAGATGAAGAACATCTTCCCAAAATTCTCTCAATAAACCAAAGTAGGCTGTCCGCCTTACTCACAACTGTCCTTACATGTTCATTCCATTTCATATCGCTCTGCAATGTTACGCCTAGATATTTTAATGACACAACTGCTTCAAGAAGCTCGCTACTAATGCTGTATTTGAACATTATGGGATTGTTTTTCCTACTCACATGCATCACCTTACATTTTTATACATTGAGAGCTAGCTGCCATTCTTTGCAGCAACTAGAAATTTTCTGTCATCCTGTATGCTATTACAGTCAGTTACAGACCACACCCTTCCATACACCACAGCATCATCAGTAAACAGCCGCAAATTACAAGTTAGTCTGCCCATCAGGTCATTTATATAGATAGAAAATAATAGTGGTCCTATCACACTCTCCTGGGGCACGCCTGGCGATACACTCGTCTCTGATGAGCAGTCTCCGTTGAGAAATAACATACTGCATTCTATTACTTAGGAAGTCTCCCAGCCTGTCACAAATCTGAGAAACCTATTCCATAAGCTCGTATCTTTGTTAGCAGTCTGCAGTGTGGCACCAAGTCAAACGCCTTTTTGAAGTTGAGGATAAAACAAACCGCCTGTTACCCTTCATCCATGGCTTGCAAGATGTCATGTCAGGAAAGGGGAAGCTGAGTTTCACATAAATGATGTTTCCTGAACCGCTGCTGGTTGAAAGAAAGAAAATTTTCCGTCTCAAGGAAATTTACTATATTCGAACTGAGAATATGCTCCAAAATTCTAAATGAAACTGATGTCAACGATATTGGCCTGTAATTATGTGGGTCAGTTCTCTTTCCTTTCTTATGAATGTGAATCACCTGTGCTTTTTTCCAGTCACTAGGAACTTTGCAGTGAATTAAAGATTCGCAATAAATGCAAGCTAAGTAAGGGGCCAATGCCGCAGAATACTCTTTGTAAAACCGAACTGGTATTCCATCTGGACCAGCAGACTTTTTCGTATTTAGCTCCCTCAGCTGCTTCTCTGTGCCGGAAATACCTATTACTATGTCCTCCATTTTGGAATTAGTACACTGATCGAATTATGTTACATTTGTGTGGTCCTCCTGCGTGAAAGATCTCTAACAGGTTAAATTTAGAACTTCAGTTTTCCATTTGCTTTCTTCTATTACTGCCTCAGAATGATCAATGAGTGACTGGATTGTGGGCTTTGACCCGCTTATGTATTTTAAATGGGACCAGAATTTTTTCGGGTTCTCGGAAAGATCTTCTGCTAAGGTATGGCTGTGGTAATTATTGTATGCTTCGCGCATCGATCTTTTTATAGATACACGAATCTCTACTAACTTTTGCCTGTTCTTTTTTGACTCGAGACTGCAACAGTCTTTGCTTTCTCATCAGCTTTCTAACATTATTATTATACCATGGTGGATCTTTTCCGTCCTTAATCAACGTTACAGGCATATATGTCTCTAACCCTTTATGTACAATGCATTTAAATTTAGTTCACAATTCCTCTACATCCATAGTCCCAGAACTAAACAATGCCCATTCATTTTCTAAGTGTGATCCTAACAATTGCTTATCGGCTCTTCCCAACAAAAACATGCTCCTAGCCTCCTTGATTGGTTTATGAACTTTGGTCACCATCGACGCTATGACGATATCATGATCACTAATTCCTGTCTCTGCACAGACATCATTACAGCTAGTCTGTAGATGTCTATTCTGATACACAAAAGTACTTTAAAATTATAATTTTAAGAAATTGGGTTAGACAAGAATCTAAGAGTACAGCTTAAATTGTTGCGAGTGAACAAGCAATGATGGCAATGCAAAGCTCACATGTTCGAAATGTACCAATAGTAGGCTGAAATTACGATATGAAATGCTTTTTCCAAATTACCTGTAAAATTTTAATGAGTCCTGTGATTTAATAAAACACTAATCAAATGAAACTTTGAAAATAATTAAACATTGGAAATTCCAGGAAGGATTCAACAATATTTTTGAAAAGAATAGGTTGCTTAATCACCACAGATATGTCCGATGAGCCGCAGGAAGGCACAAATAACATAACAATATAGCTTTTACCCGTTTAGACCTTCATCAGTTACTTACACACACACACACACACACACACACACACACACACGACCGCCGTCTCCAGCCGCTGTGGCCGATCTGAGCTACCCTGCATGACCTAGCGGAGCAACCAGTGGTGGGGGTGAGGAGGTAGCAAGAAGAAGGAAGCAGGAAAGGAGGGGGGAGGAGATGTGTGGCATGGGTGGGGGAATACGCCAGTGCTGTCTGACAGACAGTGAAGAAGGAAGGGTAGGGAATGAAATGTGTGACGGAATGGGAGGCGAATGTAAGGATAAAGAGTGGCAGGGAGAGGAAGGGAAGGGTGGTACAGGCAGGAACTAGTGAAAATTTAGGCCTGTTGTATTGCGGGAGCATAGGATATATTGTAGGGAGAGTGTTCATCTGCACAATTCAGAAAATTTGTGGCGAAGATCCACATGGCACAGGCTGTGTAACAGTCATTGAAGTGAGTCACACTATACAGTGCTGCATGCTCTGGAACAGGGTGGTCTAGCTGCCTCCTAGCCACAGTTTGATGATGGCCATTCACTCGGATAGACAGCTGGGTGATTGGTCATGCCCACACAGAAAGCTGCACAGTGGTTGCAGCTTAGTTTGTAGATAACATGACTGCTTTCACAGGTTGCCCAACTTTTATGGGATAGGAAATGCCAGTGACAGGACTGGAGTAGGCAGTGGTTGGGTGGTGGATAGGATAGGTTTTTCATCTAGGTCTATTGCAGGGATATGAGCAATGGGTAAAGGGGTTGGGAGTAGGGATGGACAAGGATATTACATAGGTTAGGTGGGTGGCAGAATACCACTGTAGGGAGGGTGGGGAAGATATTTGGGTAGGGTATTTCTCATTTTAGGGCAGGATGAAAGGTAATTGCAACCCTGGCGGATAGCTTGGTTTAACTTCTCCAGACCTGGGTGATACTGGGTCACAAGAGGGGTGCTCCTTTGTGGCCAGACAGTAGGTGTGGGGGAGCTGGTGGGGCACTAGACAGACAGGCCCTGAGAGATCTGTTTCCGGACAAGGTTTGGAGGGTAATTGTGGTCAGTGAAGGCCTCAATGAGGTGCTTGGCATATTTGGAGAGGGACTGCTTGTCACTGCAGATGTGATGACCATGGGTGGCTTGGCTGTATGGAAGGGACTTTTTGGTGTACCTATATAGGTAGACATGACGATCATAATAAAATAGGATTTAGGGATTCCTTTCTCTTGTGCGCTATTACAGAATGAAATGGTGGTGAAGAATCATAAAAGCAGCTTAATAAACCCTCTGCCATGCACTTCAATGTTATTTGTAATTTATGTAGATTTAGATTTATGTAGTAAAGTTTATATTTTTCATGCCCTTTGACTCTAATAACTACGGTCTGGCTTTTTTACGAGTTGTAAATAACCATCCTTTCCCTCTATTTTTCCCCTGCTGACTTCAGAATTTGAAAAAGTTTATTCCAATCGACATTGTCAAAAGCTTTCTCCAAATCTACAAAAGCTATAAATGTAGATTTGCCTTTCCTTAATCTATCTTATAAGACAAACCGTAAAGTGAGTACCGCCTCCCGTGTTTATACATTTCTTCTGAATCCGGACTGATCTTCCCCAAGGTCAGCATCTATTAGCTTTTCCATCCTTCTGTAAATAAATTGTGTGAAAATTTTGCACCCATGAATTATTAAACTGATGATTCTGTAATTTTCACACCTGTCTGCACCTGCTTTCTTTTCAATAGAAATAATTACATACTTCTTAAAGTCTGAGGGTATTATGCCTGTCTCGTACATCTTTCTCTACAGGTGAAATCATTTCATCATGTCTAGTTCTGCCAGAGGCTTCAGTTGCTCTGAGGGAATATCATCTACTCCAGGGGCCTTGTTTCAACTTAGGTCTTTCAGTGCTCTGTCAAATTCATCTGTCAGTATACTATCTCCTATTTCATCTTCAACTACTTCATCTTACCTTCCTACAATATTGTGTCAAAGTTCATTTCCTTTGCAGAGTCCCTCTATACACTCTTTCCACCTATCAGCTTTCTCTTCTTTACTCAGAATTGGTTTTCCATCTGAGTTCTTAATATTCATACAGCTATTTTTCTTGCCTCCAAATGTCTCTTATTTTCCTGTAGCCAGTATCTATTTTTCCCCTAGTTATACCTTCTTCTACAGATTTGCATTTGGCTTCTAGACACTCCTGCTTAGCCCTTTTGCACTTCCTGTCAATCTTATTTCTTAGTCGTTTCTACTCCATTTTATCTGCTTTGTTAACTGCATTTTTATATCTTCTCCTTTCATGAATTAAATTTAGTATTACCTGTGTTATCCAAGGATTTTATAGGTCTTGCCTTTCTACCTATTTGGTCCTCTCCTGCCTTAACTATTTCATCTCTTAAAGTTACCTATCCCTCTTCTACTGTTTTATTTTCCACCGTTTCTGTCAATTCTTGCCTAAGTCTCCCTATGAAATTCTAAAGAACTTCAGGTGCATTCAAATTACCCAGATCCCATCTCCTTATATTCCTTACCATTCTGCAGTTTCTCCAGTTTCAGTCTACAATTCATCACCAATAAGATATGGTCGGAGTCTGTATCTGCCCTGGATACGTCTTACAGTTTAATACCTGGTTCCGAAATCTATCTGGTAGCTTCCAGTGTCTCCTAGATTCTTCCACATACACATGTTGAATCAAAATCAAACATTTTCACAAGTTTTTCCTGACATGTTTGAAATTCTTTAATTTCCGAACTTGTGTCAATTCTGTTACTATGGACATTTGTAGTACAGGCACTGCAGTTATTTACCCATAATGTGTGATTGCATCATTCTTGCATCACTGCACCTACAGCAGCAGCGGCCCCCACCGCTCTGCCCTACCCAACACCAACAGAGTTTTGTTTGCAATAGTTAGTAAGCAGAAAACTTTATTATTATTATTATTATTATTATTATTATTATTATTGCTGCATGCTCAACTGTTGATCGCATGAGCAAGTGACATCTTTTGTAGGAGCTGGCAATTATGGTCCCCCAACTACTGCCATCTGTCAATCACAAAGTAATTTTATGAGAAAAGCGCAACTGTGATTACTGAACACATGCTTAGTAATGAAGCCAACAATATTTTTCAAAAGAGAGAGATTGGCTGGCCAGTACTAACCTTTGTGCTGTACTGCCGATAGCCACACAAAGAAAAAGGACAAAAAAAGATCAAGCTTTCAGAACAGGAAATATACAGTATCTCTGACTTCCACAATCCTAAAACACCATCCAAACACTTGTATTCCCCAATATATAACCATCCATATTACCTAGGTCATGAATTCTTTCCTCTTAAATTCTTATTCCTGTTTTCTTCCCTCCTCTCCTACCTGAAGAAGGAACCCTGTTCTGAAAGCTTATTCTTTTTTCTTCCTTTTCTTTCTTTGTGTAAATGATTGGTAAAGGAAGGGAAGGAAGAAGGATAGGAAAGAAAGGATTGACAGTGGCCACATTTGGGCACTGATATTAAGCAATGGCTTATGAGCTGGACTGGGAATCAAACCCGGGTCTCCCATTTCGTGCCAGCGGTCATCGTAACCACTTGGTCATCTGTGCTCACCTCCAATCCATCTCAAACTCTCACACTATGTTTGTAGTGCCCCTATCGCCCATACCCCCTTACACTCGCCATTACAGATTCCCGCGCGAGATCGGACGTATGACCGCATCTACAGTGAAAGAACTGAAGCTAACGCCGTATTCGTGTTTAAATACTTATTGTATTGGTGTGGTGTCCAAAAGAACAGACACCACCACCACCACCACCACCACATTTTCACTAGTCGCCCAAATGCGGCCACTGTCAATCCTTTCTTTCCTATCCTTCTTCCTTCTCTTCCTTCACCAATTATTTGCAAATGCTATTTGGCTGCGAAGCAGGAGTGGTGTCTGTTCTTTCAGATGTCCAAAAGAACAGACACCACACCAATACAATAACTATGAAAACAGTCCCTTTGCCATTGTTAAATTTTCTATCAAAATGTGAATTAAGCATTTCACACAATAATTTCAGATAGCTATTTGTTACTTAACAAGTGACCACATTCAGAAACATCTGTGCAGAAAACAGACTGGATCAACTTAACTTGTCAATATTTTATTTGGCTTTTCCCCGTAAACTACTAATGGTGTGACAAACAGGAGCAGAGCTCAACACTACAAAATAAATATTTGCACTTAGGCCTACATTAGTTTTTAAAGTAGTGTTATGTTGAAAACTGCAGGTGGTTCAGAATTTGAAGGCTGTGTAATTAGTAGAGCACACCACTTTACACTTAAAACAGGTTTATTGCTCAAATGCGAGGTTTTCAGTGCCCGGGCATAATACTTCTGAGGCAAGTGTTGGGGAAGTTCTTTACCAGGTAAGGATAACACACTATAAAATGCAGGAGTCAACAAATGGAGGCAATACTTCATACAGAATGAAACAAGGTAGATAAGTCAAGTGCCAAAATCGTAGCTTTGTCTAAAAATTTGAATGTGGATGAAGAAATGAAAATGACAGAGCAGAGGACTAAAGCTAATTGGCTGCAGGAACAAGAGGTATCAACCCGCCGATCTACAATACACTAAAACCTCCAGCCTAAAAGCTTAGGCCAGAGTCCAAATGTTGCAAAATTTTAAAAGTTTGAACACACTCACCTTGTCATAACCTAAAATTTGTGGCAAATCTGCACGTAGATCCGCTTCTGTTCTCTAAGCCCAATATAAGGTACACTTTACTAAAATGTACGCCACAGGCATCACACAGCGGGGGCTCTTCTCATCGGAGGAGGAATCCGTGGGTAAGCGGACAGTGCCCGATTTGAGGCGGGTATTGGTAACCTCATCCCGCCTTAGGGGCCGGCAGGAGGATCGTCAAAGACGGGTAGTGGGCTTCAGCAACTACAGCTTGTTATCCATTACTGACCACCAGTTCTCCTCCCACAACTGCAGGGACCACAGCCACAACAAGGAAGTGACATCCTGCAGAGGAATAGGACACCGTGCCACAACGCCATCTTGGCAGACTTCTTTGGTGGCCCAATTTGCTTCTTCGTTATCTGGAATTCCAACATGTCCCGGCACCAAACAAAACTTGACCTCTTTCCCCCGATGTGAGAGGAGGGACAGTGCATCCTGTATGTCTTGCAATAACGGCACATCGGGATATAGCTGACACAACAATTGCAGTGCACTAAGAGTCGGGGCAGAAATGAAACCGTTTATCCCAATCTCTCCTGATCTGCTGTAGCATCTTCAGATTCGCATTAATCTCTGCTGAGAAAACAAAATAATGTGCAGGAAGACGAATCCAGATGACATGGTCAGGGAAAACAACAGAGGAGCCAGCGGAATCATCCTGTTTCGAACCATCAGTGTACACCACTGTATAAGTGTGATGCATATCTAAAATATTAAAAAACACAGACCGAAAGGTAAAATCTGAAGTTTCATCTTTCTTAAAAGTCTTGAGATCTGAAACAAATCGGGCCTCTGGAGAAGCCAAGACAGAAATCTTCCCCAACTTCGGCGTAAAACATTCAGATCTGCCACTCCCACATCTAAAAGACCATCCCTTGCACGGATCCCAAAAGGCCGTGTAGCCCATTGTTGATAATGAAAAAGCCTTTCGAATGGAGGAGTAGCTATGGTATTGTATGCAGGTGTACAGTGAGTGGACAGCATTTTGTATGCCTGGAACACCATGAACAGCCGTCACCTGATATTTAGTGGCAGCTTGGCAGTCTCAGCACAGAGACTTGGTATGGGGCTTGTTCTGAACGACCCACTGGCCAGCCATATACCTGTATGGTGAACTGCATCAAGCATCTTTAAATAGGATGGCCATGCAGATCCATAAATCATGCACCCACAATCAAGCCTCAATTGCACAAAGGCTCTATAAAATCAGAGCAGGCAAGCCCTGTCTGCTCCACATGACGTATGGCTGATACATTTTAAAATGCTGAGTGCTTTTAGGCACTGTCTTTTCAAATCTATCAGGTGTGGCTGCCATGAAAGTTTCGTGTCAAATCATTGAGCTGTCTGAGAATAAGATGCCGACAAGTAGTGTTGTAGGCCTTCTCAATGTCAAAAAATATAGCCAAAAGGTGATGCCTTTGTAGGAAAGCCTGTTGTATTGCCGTCTCTAATAAGGCCAGGTTATCCAAGGTGAAACGATATCTCCTGAAACCACACTGTAAGCAACTAAGGTGTTGCCTGGATTCTAACATCCAGACGAAGCAGTGGTTGACCATATGCTCCAAGGTCTTTCCCACACAGCTAGTGAGGTCAATACTACAATAGCTACTCAGGCGTGGAGAGTCCTTTTCAGGTTTTAAAACAGGAATCATAAGCGTTTCATGCCAGGAGTTGGGGAAAGTGACCCGACTGCCAAATTTCATTATAAAGGGCAAAAAGAATGTTTTTTTAATTTCAGGCAGTAAGGTGCTGTAGCATGCTGTAATGTATCCTGTCATATCCAGGGCATATGTCATGAGTTGAATATAGCGCAGAATCGAGTTCCCACATGGAAAAGGGACAATTGTAATCTTCATCAATAGTGGACTTCAAAGTCCAAACTACCCCTCTCCACAAACAACTTGTGGCGTCTGAAAGCAGGTATCTGACTGGCAGTAGAAGTGACTGCGGTGAAATGTTCCACCATAGTCTGTGCAATCACTCTTGGATTCGTCTATGGAGTGCCATTTACCATTACAGCAGCAAATGGGCGCCTTCCTCCTCTCCCAGATATTCTCTTGGTGGAACAATTAATGGTACTGAGGAACTGTTGGCCTGGCCGTTTCTTGCTCTCTGAATTGTTTGCCGACACCTTGCCCTTGCCACCCTAAAGGCTGCAAGGTTCTCTACAGTTGGTCGGCTTTTGAACCGACGCAGAGCTACTTGCTGTGTCCTTATTGCAGAGTAGCATTGGTCACTCGACCATGGGACAGGGTGCCTTCTCGGTTGACCTGAAGTCTGAGGAATAGAAGCTGCAGCAGCGTGGTGGATCTTTTGAGTGACATGGTCCACCAATTCCTGGAACTAAGACGGCAATCGAATTCAGCCAGTATGCCGTAAAGAGTCCAGTCCGCTTTGCTAAGCACCCATCGGTGGCAGTTGTCTAACAGGCTCCATTCCATCTGGCTGGTGGATCCAGATTGGAAAGTGATCACTTCCGTGAAGGTCGGCATCCACTTCCCGTTAAATTGTAGGGGCAAGGGCAGGAGAGCAAAGCACGAGGTCTATAGTAGAGAACAACCCTTATGCAGTACAGAAGTGTGTGGAGTGTCATGTGTTAAGTAAGTAGACAGAGGTGGTCAGGAGAAGCCTCTCAATTGCTCGACCCCTGGGGCAGGTAGTTTCAGATCCCCAAAGCACACTATGTGAGTTAAAATCACCACAAAGGATGAAAGGTTGGGGTAGCTGAGTGAGAAGGTCATGCAGAGCTTCCTCATCAATTTTCTGCTAGTGGCGGGTTCTGAACTGGGAACTACCAGCACAGTAACTGTGATGCTAACCACTGCACCACGCCTTCTGTCTAAATACTTGCACCATTGCTCCCCTTCTGAATAAACAACAACTGGCTGTTAGGGTTCCTTTGGAACCAGCTGTGTCCTGGATCTTGATCTTGTCACGTGTCCTCTGTACAACAGTTCTGGAGAATCCTTCCATTCTGTCTGCATGACTTCCTTGCGGTGACGATGACTGGTGACAGACTCTCCTGTCGTGGCTTCATCATTACCATAATGGTCTTCAGAGTCCTTGAACAAGAATCCATTTCTATCTGCTCTCTGGGATTGTCTTACAGTTTCATACAGAGGACAGCCCTTGACTTCATGTGTGATGTCTGACAAGTGGCATATGACACTATACGGATCCAAAAATCACTTCAGTAACTTTTCTGATAGCCCAGCGTATCTATTGTCATCTCAGCTTCCCGACCATTGAGCAGGAAAAGTGTCTTGAAGCCTGTAGTGTCTTGTCTTGCTGTTTTATAAGCAAATGTCACAACTGGCAGTATTGTATCCCAATCCTTCTACTCAACATCAATAGAATATGTGCTATAGTCTTGTTAAAACATTCTGTAAGAACACTTGTCTGAGGATGGTAGGCATTCTGTGGACAATGTTGCAATGTGACATTAACTCTGATACTAGTTTTATCTGGAATATTTTTCCATGATCAGATATCATCACACATAGTGCACTACACTTCAAAACAATGTCTTCTACCAGGAATTTTGCGAACCCTGGGGCTTTTGCTGTCATTACAGATTTGGTGACCGTAGCGGGTGAGGTAGTCGGTGCAGACTATTAGCCATTAGTCACCCGTTGCCAACTTTGTGAACGTCCCTAAAAGGTAAATTCCAATCCAGTAGAATGGAGTTGCTGCAGGTGGAAATGGTACTAGATGCCCTGGAGGTAACTGCGACACATGCTTCCGTCACTGATACTCCTTACTGTGACTTACATAAAGCTTGATGGAGCGGTGGAAACCTTGCCAGTAATAACCACATTTGATTCTGTCTAGGATCTTCACAAATCTCAGATGACCGGATATTGGAGCATTGTGGAAATACTTGAGAATAGCTGGCCATAGATGAGCTGGAATGACCAGAAGCCAGTTGGGACCCAGTGAACCATAGTTTCTCTTATAGAATGTCCTGTTTATAAGTAGAAACTTTCATTTGGTTGGTTCTCTTTTCTGCAAAGCCTGTATGGTTTGTAATAATGCTGGATCTTCCCACTGTTCAGCTGTAATTTCATCTAATTCTGTGAGAGCAGAAATTTCACCCATACTGATATGTTCCACTAAAGGATTCCTCTGAAGTCAGTTAGCATCCTTGCATTTGTATCCATTTTTGAATACTACTGTGAAATCATACACTTTGACATTGTGCTCTAGTGCCCATCTTGCTAGTCAACCTGATGGATCTTTCAAGCTAGTCAGCCAACATAGAGAATGGTGGTCTGTTATGATGGTGAATGGTTTACCGAGTAAATATGGCCAGAACTTGTTGATAGCTCAGATAACTTCTCGTTTGTAGAGTATTTCATCTACTTGGTATATACCTGCAAAAGTGCCTTGTTACAAAAACCCTTTATGAACGCTGGTAGTATGAGCACAGCCCGAGAAAACTTCTCACATCACGAATGTGCTGAGGATTTGTGAATTCTGTGTCTGCCCTTACATTATCTGAATCAGGACAGACACCACCTGCATTGACTAGGTGTCCTAGGTTTTTTATCTCATTGGCAAAGAAGAGGCACTTCTTTGGGTTGAGGCAGAGTCCTGCAGTCTGAACATAATTCAACACAGGTGACAGATGGCTTAGATGTTCTGCAAGTGTCCTTGATAAAACGACAATGTCATCTAGGTAACAAGGACATGGCGTTCATTTAATGTGTCGAAGCAAGTTGCCCATCATGTGCCAGAGCATTACATACTCCAAACAGCATGACTTTGAATTCATAGAGTCCATCCAGTGCAATAAAAGCAGTCTTCCTGTCAGCTTCATCAAGCTTGATTTGCCAGTAAGCTGTCTGTATGTCCATGGTTGAGAAGTATGTAGTTCCTTTCAAGCAGTCTAAGGTGTCATCAATGTATGATAATGGGTAGACATCTTTCTTTGTGATTTTGTTCAGCTGCCGATAGTCAACACAAAAATTCCACATGCCATCCTTCTTCACAACGAGAACCGGAGATGACCAAGGACACTCTGACATTTCAATAATATCATTGTGTAACATCATCTCCACTTTCTCCTGAATTATAAGTCTTTCAGCTGGTGACACACTATACAAATGCTGGCTAATTGGTGGATGATCCCCAGTACTGATACAGTGTTTCATCATGGGCCATTTCAACTGGCTCTTCTCCTGCCTGACCCTGAATGCACTTGAAAATTGGTGTAGTATGGCTAACATCTTCTGACGTTGTTCCTGGGTTAGACTGGACCCTATATGCAATTCCATAGTAGTTTCTACATTGAGATGTCACATGCATAGTCTCTTGATATCCTGCCGGTTCCCTCGGAACACGCTCTCCTACTTTGGCTTTGCTCGGACCGAGAAGCATTCTTGCATTCAGGCACCACCTCTGTGTAGATTCTTCGTCACTGAGACATAACAAGCATTGCCCAGTGTACATCATCAGGGGAGGTGATCTACACATTGCACCCCCAGGGAAGACTGATGACAACCCAAAACATTTCAGAGCAATTTCTCTTTTATGCACCATTTACAAACTATTTCAGAGGATTTAGGTGTTTAAACTCTCTCCATATATAGAACCTTTCCTACTGATGGAGCAAGCAGGTTTTAGACCTAAAAGAAATTACTGTGATCAAGTCCTTGCCCTCACGTACATTGAAAAAGGCTACTAGGGTGAAAACAACACCGGTGTTGTCCTGTTGGATCTAACATCAGTATATGATACAGTGTGGACGGATGGCCTACTTTACAAACTGACAGAAAAAAACTCAATGCAAACATATCCATAAACTGCTGAATAACATTTTAAGTGGGGAAAAATAAGAGCAACTCTCAACAGAAAGACCAGTAGATGTATTGCACTCAACAATGGATCTTTTCTGGGCTCTGCATTGGCCCCCTTACTGTTTAACCTTTACACAGCAGACATTCCAGAAACACAGCATCCCACTAGTTTACATATGTGGACAATATGGCAATAGCTTATCAAATTAAACTTTCAAAGAAATGGAGCAAAAACTGAACAAAGATCTAAACCTGCTGCACCGATATTACATTACATGGCATCTTCAACCTAATCCAGACAAAACAGCCAGTGCAAACATGCATCTCAAAACAGAGAAACCAAAATAATGCTGAACATCTGCATGCATAATCAAGCTTTTAAACATAAAGATAACCCTCAGTACCTTGGAGTAAAAAGTGATCAAACTAACTACAGAGGCCATATAGCAAGAAATGCCATCCTTTCCAAACTCACCAGAATAACCAAGGAGTTTGACGCAAATACATTGCGAACTTCAGCCTTGGCACTAGTATATAATGTGTTTGAGTACTGTGCACCTTTATGAGCCAGAAGTGCACACAGATAAAAAATCAATACGCAACTACGAGAAGCAATGAGGCTAATATCGAATTCGTACACATATATCCATAAACAGGTCACATGTACTAACTAAAATAGCATCACCTCAAATTAGAAGAAGTCAGTTACTATGCAGAGAATATAGTGAAATACTGTCAAACTCAAAACTTCCCATACACCAGGGCTTGACAACAAAAAATTGTTTAAAGTCAAGGTCACCTCTATGCAAAACTGGTGAATAGGTGTTTCCCTATGATCCAGCAAAGAAATGGACAATATTATGGAGTAGAAGCACAGTGAAGAACAGATGCCTGATTGCTGATCCAAACATACCAGTAGAGGGCTTTCATCTTTTGAGAAGGCTATAGACTACCCTAAACCGATTGAGGACAAGTGTCGGAAGGTGCAAGGAGATGATGACAACATGGGGCTTTCCAAACGACCCTCAATGTGAGTGTGGACTCATTGAATCAATGGACCACCTGATGGAGTGATCATGCATGGTTTAATGGTGAACTTGAGGATATACATAATCTTAAGAGACAATTCCATAGAATGGCTTAAAACATTAAGTCTTATTGTATATTTAAAATATTGTATTATGTAATGCTAATTGTCTATTATTTTGTGTTGTAATCCATTTTAATATTTCCCCTTGTAAATGCTGAGCAAATAACATAGTAGTTTCCTCTAGTGCATAGTCAGCAGTAACAGCAGAGCATGAGGCGTCGTCGATGACATTGAGCTCATTGTCCTGGACTGGTTCTGCTGTTCCAGTACACATTCCTTTTAGGGACTAGGTGTGATTGCTCTTGAAAATTAGTGATCCTAAACTCTCTGCTACTCCCTGTAATGCTTATGATAGTTGTTGGGATGTACATTTCTTTCATTATACTGATTAGCTTCTTGCCGTCGACAAGCAATTCACCGTTCAACTGGTCATCTTGGCTGCTGAATGGAGCACTTGTTATTGTTAATGGTGGGATCTCAACAGCAAACAACCTTCCAGAGTAATATGTGTTGCCTGTACTTGAACAGCTACCTCAATTTGTAGCTCAGATGTTCCACAGTTGATGACAGCTAGGAATGCCTGAAGGAAGTCTCATCCGAGGATGGCATTATGGCTACATGACAAATACAAATGTCTGGGTTCTGTTGTTGATAGTATTCTTATGACATATGTTCCTGCTGGCCAGATGCATTTTCCATGTTTGACCTTCAGCACAATTGCTTTCTTATCACAGACCATAGTCTTCTTTAGTTTGCGGCAGTACTCACTCGACAATACAGAGAAGGAGGCTCCTGGATTGACTAGTGCCCAGACACGCTGGCCATCGATGATGACGTCAATGAAATTACCTGACATCATAGTGAGTGACAACCATGGAGGATTTTCATGTGCAGCAGCTTCACCTCCATAGATGGTCACCTCATCCAGTTTTCCTGATCATGGCAGCTAGGCAATTGGCTGGCACCTCTGTAAGGCAACGGTGAATGGCGGCAGAGTGTTGGGGAGCGACCACATCTAGGATATGGCGATGGGCTTCGTCCCATAGGTCAATAGCAATCATCTGCAGTTGACTGCCATTGAAAGGACTGCTCCAATGGCTGGAGTCTTGCGGCATAATAATTGTCAAATGGTTGTCTTCTCTCCCTACAAGATCGTATGACATGACCAGGAAGCCCACAGTGAAAACATAGTGGGACATTGTCTTCTGTCCTCCAGATATCAGTCCTACTGTGAGGCTTTATAGTTGCTGTGGGAGTTGGTTGTGGTCGTAGCGGTCAGTTCCTAGGCTGCCATTTGGTGGCTGCAGCGAAAGTCACAGCAGGGTCAGGCCATTCTTCACATCGGGTGCAACTGGCGAGGCAGATGGGCACTAATGTTTGAAATACCTCTCCTCAGCAGTGTCTGCTCTCTATGATGTACAGGACTGATATCCATGGCCATAATTTGTTCCAGCAGTCCTGGATGCCATAAACCATTCTAATTTTTCTCTCACAATTTTTGTATGTGCGAAACAAAGTAATGCAGGTCTTCCACAATGGCCACAGGAAATACATCTGGGAGTCTTTCATACTTCTTTCATCCAACCCTCCCCTTCAATTTTCTGTCACCATTTGTTAAATGTGTCATTGAAATATCTTTTAATAGAAGAGCTTGTTACATGTCTTCTGTAATGCCGTTCATCAGGTATGAAATTTAATTGGCCTCAGTCACATCTGGATTCACTATATAACATAGGGCCAAAAAAATTCTGTGTATGCGACTGTGCAGCCTCACCATGTTGTTGGACCCTGTTCAATTGCTCTTCTGATAAACAGACTTGGTGGTGGTCTCCAAAGGTCTTGTTAAGTTCTATCTGGAATTATCCCAGCTATCGAGCTTGTCCTCGTTGCTTTCAAACCACTGCTGGGCTGTACCACCCAGGGAGAAATATATGTTTGCCAAGCACATCGTGTGATCCCACGTCCTATACTTGGCAACCCGGTTGAATCCTTTCAGCCATTTGTTTGGGTCCTGTCCAGCAGCTCCCAAGAACAATGACGGGTGTCTGATGTGCACTGTTTTCGTATCCATGCGTCTCTTGATGACATGGACCTTTGGAAGAATGTAGTGAGTATATCCTTTGTATTCCGGTTCTTGTCCGTGTAGACAACAGCTTTTATGCTGCCTATGCACATGTTTGGCAGTATACCTGGCACATCCACCAAATAGTGTAGCATTGAAAACTGCAGGTGGTTCGGATTTCGAAGGCTAAGTAGTTAATAGAGCACAACTCTTTACACTTAGAACAAGTTTATTGCTAACACACATGTACCCTTAGAAGAGGCTGCCTCCTGATTGGAGTATCAACTATTTATACATAAAAGGAATTTTCTGGAACTTACAAGTACATCAAACATTTCTCTCTCTCTCTCTCTCTCTCTCTCTTTTTTTTTTTTTTTTTTTTTTTTTTTTTTTTGGCAGTGGCGGGATTTGAACCAGAAACTGCCAGCACAGCAACCTGTGTTGCTAAACACTGCAATATGCATTCCATTGGAAGACTCCCATCAATACAAGATGTGGCTACTAAGTGAGTTGTATTATAACCTGCACATGAATGTCAATGTCAAACCTTATCGGGAAAAGTTATTCCTTGCGAGTTGATAAAGTTAGGCTATCAAAGGCATTTTTTGAGCCAATTACACCAGTCTGTTTTCACCCATGATGTCATCGAAATACCAGAAATGATATATATCACTTGTTGCCAAAATGGCAACATAAACAATACAAAAAACCACGTGCATACGGTGTATTAACATGCAAATAAACAACAAAGAAATAGTATCAAACACTTGAATAATTTCAAATGCGCCATTCTAACAATCTTCTTAACCAAAACCAATTTTGTAATTTCACATTTGTTGCCTCCACCAACTCAACTAGACTTTGGGTTAAGTTACAGATCAGGCTGTCACCACAACAAATTCCTCACTTTACACATTCATTGTCACAGCCAAAACCAATAATCACATCACACCACACGACCTACATGCAGTATGGTATGTTGCCAACCTATGTACAATGGCAAAATGGCAATGCTGCTTCCTTACAGTGATCTGAACCTTACACAAACATCCACAACTACCACCAACACCAATAGAAACTACACTACAGGCGAAAACTTAAAAAAGAAATTTACAAAAAATATGTACCACTGTATGAAACTCTTAACACAAAAAACAAACCACACACACATAACTACCCTCCCTTGCATCGACTTTCGTAATCTTCAGTGGTAACATCAAGCAGCTGAAGAAATTTTATCATGGCCAACATAGTTTCCCCCCCAGTGTGTCATGGAGTGAGAAAGAATTAAACTTATTCGTCACAAATGTAAATCAGAACAATAAAACACATTAAATTATAGAAGGCCAAACTAAACAAAAAAAAAACCACTACTAAAATGCATAGTAACACACACAACAGAAAATGGTTCAGTTGAAGTCTGCAATACAACCTGTCAGCTATGACCAATGACATCATATATGAGAAGACAATAGTTTGTTTACAAGCATAACATAGACTACGACTTTGTGTTTAAAAAATGATCTCTAGCTTCTCTCTGATAGGTATAGGTTATAGGTTAAGAGAGAGAGTTCCTCTCCCCCCCCCCCCCCCCCCCGCCCAGTGAGTGCCGAAAGTGGGAATTTTTGGGACAAGACCTGCGAGCAATGGTACAGTCTGTTCTGGTAATCTGTAATTTACGAGGATAATCACAGATTATTGATTATCTGCAGTAGATAAGTATTAAAATACTATCCCATATGTTAATATTGGTCAATAGTGTTTTTTTTCCTAGTTGGTATACCTACGTAGCATATCTTGTGAGACTCAAATATGACATCATTGGTCAAAGCCGATAGGTTGTATCTCGGTCTTAAATTATGCCCAGAGAACAACTTTAAGAGAAGAAATCACACTACCCGAATATGAAGAATGTCACACACCATAAGGACATTTCGACCAAACATGACTGCGAACCATTTAACTTCCACCACAAGCACACGCCACCACATGCCTACAAACACTGTCTTTAAATACAGACAACTGAAAATTATCTCACAAAGATAATGTTGTGTGGTTCTATTGTTGATAGTAGTCTTATGGCATATGTTTCTACCTTCAAACGACCCCTATCAAAAGATTCACATAAATCTACACCTTTATATTTAAAAATGATGATACTAAATGAGAACAAATGTGGTATTCTACATATTGCGAATAATAGTAACCCTGACAGTGCCCACAGTAAAGGTTTTAATCCCTCGATCTGATTGCATTTATACAACAATTCTTTTCATTAAAATGTAAAGCTTGCATGAGTGATTACGAAGGAAATAAATATGAATCAAGTTAAAATGAAATGATTTTTCCAAGAGTCCCATACCTACATATTGAGAGTCCAGGGTGATTATGTATAATATCTTAACCTTATGTTTCATTCTGCCTGTATGAGATTCAATGCTTCCTGCATGAGGTACTTTAGTATCTTACCCACTCCCACAATCAATCCTGTCTTCTCAGGAAATGTATACGTCTAGCAAACAACACAATGTTTGTCAGTACCACCATGGAAAAAGTCTAGAAAAGGCTGTCTGACCTTGGTGAGTATGTTCAAGAGATATCATTAGCAAACATATGAGCAACATCTACATCTGAAACAAATATATAAAATATACCAGATGTTATATTCATTAGGGCCAGAGAAAACAGATGAGTGTACAGCTGAATATAAGAATGCAGACAGAAGTCTAAATGTTGCCATTAGCCAGCAGCAAATGCAAATGGCTGATGGTGACAACAACAGACTGTGACATTGTCACAGGTTTTTCTGCAACACACAATCAAAGGTGCTGCAAAACACAACTCTTACAATGTAAACAAAAGCTTCTAGCTGCTTCTACATTGACAGCAAATGTAATATTGACTGAAGTTGTGTGTGCTACATGTCAAGAATTTAACCCTTCATCAAAATTAAATATGTTTCTAGTTAATATGCCTTGTCTTTGGTAGCTCTCTTTCCTCCACAAAAGAAAGTGTTGTAGCAATGGAAAATTAAAGACAAAGAGCTAGCCTACATTAAAATAAGAGACAGGAAAACCACTCGTCCCTTTAGTTCAGTATAGTATTAATAATCACGTTAGGTCTATGTCTTATTACTGTTGATACTGCTTGTAATGAATACAGCAGTAAACACATCAAAGACCTATGTCATCACAATTTAAACCGAGGGATGGTGATACTGACAGTGCCACACAACGAAATCTCAAAATTAATTAGAAAATAACACTAAAAATTATACATGAGCCTTATACGTTGAAAATTCTACAGAAGAGCGCAAACTTCACCACAGTTTTATGTAGGCGATCACGATGGCCTGCACATAAAATGGATATATGTTTACTGTTGTTGGCATTCTTTTTTAACGTTGATAAATATATTATGATTGTGTTATTACTGCTCACTAGTCCTTGGAATCTGTAACTACGTATGCCGCTACCTAATAAATTAAAAACTTTTAGAATAGTAAGGAAATTATATAATCAAATATGAAAGTCCGAAACCATAATTCTTCACTCTCTCTTACCTTACACATGGACGCTGTCTGAACTGCCATCTCCAAATGAATGAGGAATAATGAGTAAAATGTGCTGCCGTCAATATTTCTCTTCGCCGTAGAGCTGTCATAACCTTCTTCTAAACAGCTGTTTTGGTCCACAGATTTTAAGAACTGCAAGAGTTAAAGGGCACCGCATAAACATTTTGATCATCCTTTTTCATCATTAGAACGTTTATTCTGCATTAGTGACGATGTTGTAATTTAATTCACTTTTAATCACTGATTGAATCCACTAAACACGAAAAGTATGACAAACAAGTGACTGCTTTTATATGCTCAACGATTAGTTCAAATCCTTGAAGAAACATGCATACAGTAAAGACGTGTCACAGTTAGAACTGCTGTCACTAATCATTTTTTGAACTTACAACGAGTATCTTAACAATTTGTTACATTCCTACTTCGTTCAGCACCATCGTGTCACAACTCACTCAGTATGACGTTTACCACCAGCACCACCTATTAGAAAACATGATAGCTAAAATGTAAACATACGATATCCAAAGCGCACAAGCTAAGAATAACAATTTTCCAGGAACCAAGATAATCACCACATGAACACGAATATATTTAGGCTTTTTTCCCCCTTAAGATCTGTTCAACAAACGTAAAATCGTAGTTTGATTCCTCCATGTAAGAATCGCTTTAAGGCGAATAGAATGAAATACAATCATAATATAAAACGTTGTAGCATAGTCACCTATATACCTACAACAGCAGTTTATCTACAGTAGTAAACCATTTTTTGGTATTTTGCCATAAAACAATACAAACTGTATCTTACATAAAGGCAGTGGCGGCACGTCCTAAGTTTTCACTGTTTCAGTGAAGCCCAGGAAAAAATCACGTCGTGAAAAAGAAGTAAATAAAAAATTAGATAAAAAGTGTTTTTAAACTGTCAATCTTTATTTCGTTCTTCTGTCGGATCATTTTATAAGCACATTCAAAATCTTTTTATCGCAAGAGAAACGTTTTACGTCGCGAAGACAGTCTCTGCGCGGCCGCCTAATGCAGGCGACAGTAGCCGCAGCGTTGCAATGCGCATGTGCGGCTAAGGTTCAAATTCTTTCCTGAACTCCTTGGAAGCAGAACATGGTACGGAGGGGCGAGGGAAAACGCCGCTTTTAACATTGGCGTTGGAGCTGGTAGATACACCTGCTCCTGGGAGGTCAGAAACGGGCCGAATGTGACTCCGGTCTTGCGGGTTGCATACACTAAAACGCCTCCCTTCAACGCCGCTGTAATTGCGTGAGTACAGCGAGCAAGCCCTTTCTACACGGAAAGTGAGAGCTTACGAGATTACCCATGATGCGCCGGTCACGCAGTCCGAATACACTGTAGACGCGTCCACTTGCGCAAGATACACGCATACGTTTCGCTAGTAGACAGAACGGGATGGATCCTATTCTCACGAGTATGGAAATGCTTCGCGCATGCGCAGACGACCGAATGGGGAACCCAGCTAACAAACGGAGGCAAGTTTGAGAATGTGTACGTACATCATCACACTTACTTAAAAGTAGAATTTTGTGTATGTTCTACACGTTCATTTCCACGTAGTTAACCGGTTTTCTGCTTACTAGGACATATTCAGACATTAAACTACGCCTAAAACCGGTTATTTAAACAAAAGTCAATATGGTGCTCTACCAAGAACCGACGAAAGAATCAGTCAAAATATCCAAATCGGTTTGTTGTACATACCAAGAGATGTATCTCTGTAGCCAATAAAAATTGGACACACTTTATATGAAATTTTAACTGCAAATCGTCTTTATTACCATCTTCTAAAATATTTGCTATTTTTCCTGAAAAATGCTGCAGGTAACAGATGAAATATTTGTTTTTGGTGAGCGTTATTTGAAGTTTAATCAAAGTGAAAGGTCTAAAGCCCTTTTTAAACGATGAACGAAGGTGAACAAGATAGATAATCGTCTACTGAAGCGCTCCTAGCGTACTACCCCTTAACTACAAACTCAAGCAAGATCTTGTGGCAGCGTGTTTAGACGATAAACGTAATCGAACAGTAATACCCGATGTTGAAAGTGAGGTTATAAAAGCCGATTTGTTATGTAGGAAGTCATAATTTAATACTGGAATTGAGGAAACAACGCTAAATGTTATTGACGGCCAAAGAAAAACCTTGCAATCGATGTTTTTGGTCAACTTAGTGTGGTTAAGTTCTGGGTATTGAAACAACATTTCAAAACATTCACATCTATTTTCAAGCGAAAAAAATTAACTTATGAACACATCACGCAATATTTATAAGATGGTAAATAGAACTTCTTTACTTTATCAACTACGATTTGCCCAATGACATTGTTAATAACGTAATGCACAACTGAATTTTTATCTTTCATTTGGACTGACTTTTTCATTTAAAATGCTATTTAATGAAAATTTCATCATCAAATTACAATCTTATTCAAATAAACAATTGGTGTCAGTCTTTTTTGTTACGATATTGCAAATCATAAACCATTTTTCGGTTTCAGATGTACGACCTCGCTTTTCGGTGGACAATAATTGACAAAAATATTTAAGTCGTCATGAAACATTTGAATTTTACCGCTAAACCATAGTATAATAATAAACTAAAGATTAATAAGACAAGTTTGCGTGCAAACCGTGTAATCGCGTGACGAAAATAGGTTAACTTCTGATGTCAGCAGACGACCGTCCAATCAAAACATTCTTCTTGAGAAAGTTTAACGTGACGTTGACGTTAGGTGACGGTCTGGTGACGGACAGTGTGAATGCCGTCATTAGAAATACATTTTGTAATACATTCTGATCATAAGCTTCGACATAACGAAAAATATACGTAAATACGAAGGAAAATAGCGGACTAACTGGAGCGGCGACCGCAGCAGACAGCTGCTAGGTCGCGCATGCGCAGTGAACCGTCTAGTACCGAATTTAGAACTCGTCCTATTTCTTTATCGCTATAATTATCGCGCTTCGATACTAGCGCGATCATACTAGTGCAGCCGTTCAAACGACTGACGGCCGCCATTAACGCAACTTGTTAGCAATCTATTACTAGTTCGTTGATCGTTTAAAACGGGCTTAAGGGTAGACACCTGAGCTTGTTCATCACATACGTAGGCGCCAAAAACCACAGGGGCTGGAAGTATGTAATCGCATTTTACAATTAGGACGTTAACACATGTGAGCGACGTAGTTACGCATGAACTGCACGAAAGCAATATAATACAGTTTCACAGTGACAATGTTTTGATCATCACGATATATGGTAATTGTGAAGAACGCTTGCACGAACGCCCGTTTCGATAAATCTCGAAAGCGCGATTACACTTCGATATATGGGGCATTTCGATATGTTCCAAGCTGGCGGGAGAATCTGATTTGTTGAAAGTTAGGTTAGGTATAGGTTAAACAAGAAGTTTTTTTTAGTATGTGAGGGCGCGTAGCGCCCGAATCTCCGGTTCAGGACGGTAAAATTGCCGAGTCTGTTGCCCGTGTTATTAGCATGGCGTGTATGATGGGAACTTTGAGTGTTTCTGAACCGGAGATTCGGGCGCTACGCGCCCTCACATACTAAAAAAAAAAAAAAATCTTGTTTAACCTACGCCTAACCCAACTTTAACTTAAAATGATCACTGTTTCGTACATCAACAAATCAGATTATCCTGCCATCTTCGAACTTATCGAAATGTACCACATGTCGAAGTGTGGTCGCGCGTTCGAGAGTTATCGATACGGGCGCTCGTACAAGCGTTCTTCACAATTACCCGATATATCGTACAGTTTCGAAAAGTGATATCGCGGCGATTAATTTGCTGCAAGTTGACAAACGAAGTAGACGCACGAAACTGACGACTCAACAAACGCATACCGTTTGAAGAAAGAATGGATACAAGCATACCGTTTGAACCCTTCTTTGTAATTCGACAGTCTATCACAAGGGACGCTGCAGCTGACAACGACTTCCTTGTGCATGTTGCACATTTCGTCTAGAAAGCGCTGATGCTGCCGTCCCATTGCACTCGTGGACTCATAGTCACCAGACATAACCTTGCGGGTGCCATGACTTGATATCCATGAAAGCTCACAGTTATCTGTGTTTTAACTAAACGAAAGCTGTATTTCATTTATTAATAAAGAATGTCCTAGGTTTCGACTCATAAGCTCATTTTCCAGTAAATAACTGTTACCAAAAATGACAGCCAAGTAAAGATAAACAAACCAACTCCCAAAGGTATGGAATCTTGAGTTGATCTTTATAATGTATCTTTGAGTTCTGACCGTATTGTGTAAGGATTCAAAAATTATTTAGCATTAATTACAGTAACTATCACAATGGTGACAAAATTAACTCGAATTTTATCAGTTCCTTACAAAAAGAATGATACATTTTCTTTAATTAAGAAACTATAAAATGCTGCATCCTTTTATCTATTACATTATCGACGATGACTTACTATGAAATTAAAATTTGCTACGTTGGTTGTTGATCAATGACGTTACAATATTTCACTAAACAGAACTGTGCATCTATAAGTAATTGAAAAGTATTATTCACAAATGAGAAAAGAATGGGGACATAAGTGTTGAAAAACGAATCACTGGTCTATGACACTTCCAGACCTAAAGCAATATTGTTCAGATAGTGGCTACTCCCGCCGGAGGTTCGAGTCCTTCCTCAGACATATGTGTATGTTGTCCTTACTGTAAGTTGGTTTAAGTAGTTTGTAAGTCTGTGGACTGATGACCATAGCAGTATGGTCCAATAGGTTTACAAACATTTGAATATTTTGAACAGCCAATAAAAGTACCACTTTCGATATACAGCATATGGCAGACTGCTCGCCCGCTATCTGCCCCCCCCCCTTTTCTGCCTGCTTGTGCTGTTATTCACAGTGTGGTGTGCCATGCTGGAACCGTACCTCCGCTGCAGCGACACAGCCTGGTGCAGGTGCAGATCATATCGGCGTCCCCTCCCACTCTGCGCGGTCCCATTAGCCTGCACTGCGCCGTCCGTCTCATTTTGTGTCCGACCTGGTTAGCCGTTGTGCTGCTTGGTTGTGCACTGTGCATGTAGGACGAAACAGCTCTATCTCACCCCTTTGGCATGGATACTAAAGTGTGTACTGTCAAAGTATTACCTGTTCACCTTATAACTGCTGTTTCAACTGTACATTCTGTTAATTCATTCTTGAACAGAAGAGCAATCGAAATGAATAATATTGTTTTACGGTCAAAGAGTGCAGCAGTGTGTTTGCAAAAAACTCTACAATAGTTTTGTATACATTATTGTGAAGAGAAATGTGAAATGATAAAAACTGTAATGGTACTATGTAATAACTGGAGCAAATGCATAATACATTTGCTATTAATACATTTTTCTACAGAAAAGTACATGGAATTAAAATGAAATTGTTGTTTTGTGATGAAAGAACTTGAGTTTCAGAGATAGCAAATAAAACTTTAGATTTTAGAGAATTCTTAATTGAAGTACCCACCATCATGTACCTTACGAATCTTTTGTATACATTGACCTTCTCCTTGTTTTGAATGTCAAGTGTGCCAAATTTAATCAAGATCATAATAAAACTTTAGCTTTTAGAGAATTCGTAAGTGAAGTACCCTACACCATGTATCTGACGAATCTTATGTAGACAGTGACCTTCCCCTAGCTTCGGCCAGCCAGTGTGCGAAAGTTCATCAAGATAGCAATAAAACTATAGATTTTGTGGAATTTTGTAAGTGAAGAACCTTTCATCATCTAACATACGAATGTTTTTTATACATTGATCTTCCCCTTGTTTCGAATGTCAAGTGTGCAAAATTTAATCAAGATCATAATAAAACTTTAGATTTTACAGGATTCGCAAATGAAGTACCCTCCACCATGTACCATATGAATCTTATGTAGACAGTGACCTTTCTCTTGTTTTGAATTTCAGGTGTGCAAAATTTTATGAAGATGATAAAAACGTAGATTGTGAGGAAGTCTGTAATTGAATTTCCCTCTGCCATGCACTACACGACTCTTATGTAAGAGTATCCTCCCTCTTGTTCTGAAAGTGATGAGTGAACATTTGTTTTGAATAAACTTCATAACTACGTGTGAAATTCATGGTTTTTTGGACGGTTCACTAGAGGGTGTGCATAGACTCACAGACACTGCCATTTCATGGCTTTGTGATTTAAGTGTTTCTGTTTAATTGTTAATTATTTTGACAGATTACTACATGTATGCAGTATAGATTTATAAGTAATGTAATATGTATAACTAAATTTGTGATGAATAATGTTTTTTACATTTGTATGTTAATTTAGGTTCCCCATTTTAAATGTTTATAGTAGTGTAAGGCATCTGGCTTATCGAATGCAAAATAAATGAATTAATAAGCTACATAATCACCATGCATAACTTGTATCTGTGGCGAAAATACAGTAACAGGGTAGGCCGCCAGGCTTGGCTAGGCTCGTCTGGCCAGGCTCACTGAACCCGTGCACCCAGCAACTCGGCTCATTGTACCCATTGTGCCTGCCGGTTTGGCCCACTGTACCCGTTGTGCCGGCCGACCCGACTTGCTGGCCTCTGCGGGTTCCATTTCACCGACAACACAGCTCATGATTCTGTTGCCGTGTACCATTTGGCAGGCGAGCCAAGTCGGGAGGCCCACGAGCGCAATGGGCCGACCCAGTGGCGGGTTTTAAACAACTTTTAGGAGACCGTTTCGAATCTGTACTGGCTACTCGAGCTCTGGCAGTTACACAAAAATTGTAAAAAGTAAGACAAATAGTGCTACTGTGCACCTCGCCTTGCCTATGGGAAAATCCCCCATAAAGGCAACATCCGCCCTTCATATTTATTTTAGCGCATTTAAGATTCATCAGAAACACTTCATATTTGGTAAAATATCTAAAAATATAAATTAAAGATGCATCAACTGTAAAAACCTTCAGAAGATACGAACATGAATAATAATAAGTCACTTATCTCCACTTATCAATAATAGCCATGTGGTTAGAGGCATCACACTGTGGTGTCTAATGTAGTGGGTTTGAGACCAACTGCAAGCAGTTCTTTTTAAGCCCAAAATTCTTTTTAAACCCAAAATTCTTTTTAACAGATAAGGGAACACCAATGACTTTTATATTGTTACTTGCCACACAGCGTTCAACGTTTTTGCGAATGTGTCACGATTTTCAGGGTAAATGACATTTACACTCATTGTGACAAATATTCAACTGTTTGAAGAGAGGTGGGGGAGAGCGGCCTCTGTGCATGCATTAGGTTAGGAGGGGGAATTGCTTAGTGTCAAGTGATCCGAATCATAACAGATTCATTCAAGCATGGTGGGCCAACGCCTCAGCTTGAGTTGAAGCAAGCACAAACAAACAGAAGTAAGACATTCTGCAGATCTTTTAACGAAAATATATCTCTGGCAGGGGGGGGGGGTACACAAACCAGGGCACCTTCACCCAGCGCCACTTGCATAGATGCGCCAAATTGTCTTTGTTGTGCAGAGTGGGAGGGTGGGGCATCGCCACTATCAAGATCTGATCCTGAAAGAAGTGAACTCCCATTTATCTGAAGCACCAACTGCCACTGCATAAAGGGTAACTGACAGGTACAGTAATGATACAGGATGAAGAAGGGCCGCTGTGGATTGGCCAAGCAGTCTAAAGCCCTTTTTAAACGATGAACGAAGGTGAACAGGATAGATAATAGTCTACTGAAGCGCTCCTAGCGTACTAGCCCTGAACTACAAACTCAAGCCAGATCTTGTGGCAGCGTGTTTAGACGATAAACGTAATTGAACAGTAATACCCGATGTTGAAAGTGAGGTTATAACAGGCGATTTGTTATGTAGGAAGTCATAGTTTAATACTGAAATTGAGGAAACAACACTAAATGTTATTGACGGCCAAAGAAAACCTTGCAGTCTATGTTTTTGGTCAACTTAGTGTGGTAAAGTTCTGGGAAGTGAAACAACATTTCAAAACATTCACATCTATTTTCAAGCGAAAAAAATCAACTTATGAACACATCAAGCCATATTTATTAGAGCGTATATAGACCTTCTTTACCTTACCTACTGTACTACGATTTGCCCACTGACATTGTTAATAACGTCATGCACAAATGAATATTTGTCTTTCATTTGGAATGACTTTTTCATTTAAAATGCTATTTAATGAAAATTGCGTCATCAAAGTACAATCTTATTCAAATAAACCATTGGCTTCAGTCTTTTCTGTTACGATATTGCAAAACATAAACCATTTTTCGGTTTCAGATGTAGGCCTACGACCTCGCTTTTTGGTGGACAATAATTGACATAAATATTTAAGTCTTCATGAAACATTTGCAATTTACCGCTAAACCTAAGTATAATAATAAACTAAAGATTAATAAGACAAATTTGCGTGCAAACCGTTTAATTGTCGACTAGAATATGAAAATCGCCTGACGAAAATAGGTTAACTTCCAATGTCAGCAGACGACCGTTCAATCAAAACAATCTTCACGAGAATGCTTAACATGACGTTGACATTAGGTGACGGTCTGGTGACGAACAGTGTGAATGCAGTCATTAGAAATACATTTTGTAATACATTGTGATCATAAACGTCAACATAACGCAAAATATACGTAAATACGAAGGAAAATGGCGGACTAACTGGAGCGGTGACTGCAGCTGACAGCTACTAGCTCGCGCATGTGCAGTGAACCCACTAGTACCGAATTTAGAAAGGGCCCTAATTCTTTATCGCTATAATTATCTCGCTTCGATACTAGCGCGATCATACTAGTGCATCCGTTCAAACGAGTGACGGCCGCCATTAACGCAACTTGTTATCAATCTATTACAAGTTCGTTGATTGTTTAAAACGGGCTTAAAGCGTCTCGCTGCAGAGCGTGCGGTTGCTCACCGTGGAGGTTCGAGTCCTTCCTGCGGCATGGGTGTGTGTGTTTGCCTTAGGTTAGTTTACCTAGGTTTAAGTAGTTTGTAAGCTACGGACTGATGATTACGCAGTTTGGTCCGATAGATTTACAAACATTTGATGAAGAAGGGTGTAGGTCTGTCTCTTATGATAAGGGTAATGTTATTTTTTTAATAAAACATATGTACAAAATCTTAAATACTATATGTTGTGTTAACGATTTTTGATGATTTAGAATGCGAGGATTTGTTTAAGTAAGTGCATTTGTTCATTAAAGTATTCATATGATGCAGTTTTTTGTTGTTGTGATTTTTAGGTTTTAGGTACTTCTGGTGTGTCTTGCGTAGACATGCGTTCTCCTTATGATAAGGCGGCCAACTGTCCCGAATTCTGCGTAACAGTCCCACATTGGGATAGTTAGTGAAAATGTCCTGCAGAATGGCAAAAGTGTCCCACATTCCCGCTTTTCAGTAATTTTAAAATTGTTGGTCAAGAGCACAAGCTGAAACCATTCGTGTGCGCTATGCTACGTCATACTGCTTGCAAGTGAATTTCGCAATGCGTCACTACGAATAAGTGACACTATTGTTACATTAAGTATGAAAACAAAGATACACATCATCTGACCATTACAAAACGATATATTCGCTAGCAGTGGAAGTTTATGATTTATGAAAGAAATCTGTTTTGGGCATATTTTCTGTTCCTTGTTAAGTACGTTTCAATAACTGTAATCGAATTTTTTCGGTGCTCAAGGTGGCAAACATGATGTAATATTATCGCAGTCTGTATAAACGTATTTAAAATATGACTTGCAAATACAATATCATCATTCATCTTACTTCCTTCAGGAATAAAAAAAAGGTGGTGAAATTCTGTAATTGCAACAACGAAAGTGAGTGAGCAGTGCATATAGTTGTTGTTGTTTTGGTCTTCAGTCCGCAGACTGGTTTGATGCAGCTCTCCACGCTACCCCGTCCTGTGCAAGTCTCTTCATCTGAGAATAAGTTCGGCAACCTACATCCTTTTGAATCTGCTTACTATATACGTCCCTCGGTCTCCCTCTACGATTTTTACCCCACACGCTTTCTTCTAATGCTATGTTGACAATTCCTTGATGTCTCAGAATGTGTCCAACCAGTCTATCCCTTCTCTTAGTCAGGATATGCCAGAAACTCCTTTTCTTCCCGATTCGGTTAAGCAACTTCTCATTAGTTACGTGATATGACCATCTAATTTTCATCATTGGTCTGTAGCACCACATTTCAAAAGCTTCTACTATATTTTTATCTGAACTTCTTATCGTCCAGGTTTCAGTCCCATACAATGCTGCACTCCAGACAAATGCTTTCAGAAAGGACTTCCTAACATTTAAATTAATATTGGATGTTAACAAGTTTCGCTTTTTTAGAAACGCTTTTCTTCCCATAGCCATTCTGCATTTTATATCTTCTTTACTTTGGCCATCAGAAGTTATCTTGCTACCCAAATAACAAAATTCATCTACTATTTTTATCGTCTCATTACCTAATATAATTCCTTCAGCATTGCCTGATTTTCTGAAATTGCATTCCATTACCTTCGTTTTACTCTTGTTAATGTTCATCTTATATCTTCCTTTCAAGACACTGTCCATCCCATTGAATTGCTCTTCAATTTGCTGTCTCTGACAGAATTACTATGTTATCCGCAAACCGCAATGTTTTTATTTTTTCTCCCTGCACTTTAATGCCCTCCCCAAATTTCTCCTTCCATTCTTTCACTGCCTGCTCAATCTACAGATTGAACAACATTGAGGAAAGGCTAGAACGCAGTCTTACTCCCTTCCCAACCTCTGCGTTCCTTTCCTGCCCTTCGAGTCTAATAACCGCTGTCTGGTTTTTGTATAGGTTGAATATAACTCTTCGCTCCCTATATTTTACTCCTGATACCTTCAGAATTTGGAAGAGTGTATTCCAGTCGATATTGTCAAAAGCTTTCTCCAAATCCACAAAGGCTGAAAAAGTAGGTTTCCGTTTCCTTAGCCTATCTTCTAAGATAAGTAATAATGTGAGTATTGCCTCCCATGTTCCTACATTTCTCCTAAATCCAAACTGATCTTCCCCGAGTTCGGATTCCACAAGTTTTTCCATTTGTCTGTAAATAATTCGTGTTAGTATTTTGCAACCATGACTTACTAAAATGATAGTTCTGTAATTTTCACACTTGTCTGCACTTGCTTTCTTTCGAATTGGAATTACGATATTCTTCTTGACATCAGAGGCTATTTCCCCTGTCTCGTACATCTTGCATACCAGGTGATACAATTTTTTTTAAGACTGGCTCTCATAACGCCATCAGCAGTTCAAACGGAATATCACCTACTCCAGGGGCCTTGTTTCGACTCAAGTCCTTCAGCGCTCTGTTAAATTCTTCTCGCAGTATATCTCCTATCTCATCTTCCTCCACTAGGTCTTCCCTTTCTAGAATACTGACTTCAAGTTTATTTCCTTTGTATAGGCCCTATATATATTCCTTCCACAGTTCAGCTTTGTCCTCTTTGCCCAGTACTGTTTTTCGTCTGAGTTCTTGATATTCATACAGCTGCTTTTCTTATCTCCACATATCTCTTTTTTTTCCTGTAAGCGGTATCTATCTTTCCCCTAGTTATGCATTCTTCTACAGTTCTGCATTTTTCCTCTAGCCACTCCTGCTTAGCCAGTCTGCACTTCCTGTCAATCTCTTTTTTCAGACGTTTGTACTCCCTTTTTCCTGTTTCACTTGCTCAATTTTTATATTTTCTCCTCTCATCAATTACGTTCAGTACATCCTGTGTTATCCAAGGATCTCTATTAGGCCTTGTCCTTCTGCCTATATGATCCTCTGCAGCCTTCACTACCCTATCTCTCAGAGCTACTGAAATTCTCAGCCACCTATGGTTCCTTCAATTTGACCAGGTTCCATCTCCTAACCTTACTACCTTTCTGTAGTCTCTTAAGTTTAAATCTGCAGTTCATAACCAATAAGTTATGGCCAGAGTCTATATCTGCCCCTGGATATGTATTACAGCTTATAACCTGGTTTCTAAATCTATTCCTTACAATTATAAAGTAAATTTGGTACCTTCCAGCGTCTCCTGGTCTCTTACATGTATACAGCCTTCTTTCATGATGATTAAGCAAACTGTTGGTGATCATTAAATTGTGCTCTCTGCAAAATTCTACCAAGCGATCTCCTCTGTCATTCCTTTTTCCCAGCCCATTTTCTTCTCTTCCCTTTCCTACTACCGAGTTCCAATCCCCCATCACAATCAAGTTTTCGTCGCCCTTAACTTTCTGAATGATTTCTTTTATCTCCTCATACGTTTTTTCGATATCCTCATCATCGGCCGTGCAAGTTGGCATATAAACTTGCACTAATGTGGTTGGTGTTGGTTATCTTTGCTACGATAATGCGTTCATTATGCTGTTCGTAGTAGCTTACCTGTATTCCTATTTTCTTATTCATTATCAGACCTACTCCTGCATTACCACAACTGATTTTGTATTTATAACCCTGTACTCACCTGACCAGAAATCCTGTTCATCCTACCACTAAACTCCACTAATCGCTACCATATCTAACTTTAACCTATCCATTTCTCTTTTCAAATTTTCTAGCTTACCTACCTGATTAATGGTTAGAACATTCCACACTCCGACCCGTAGAATGCCTGTTTTGTTTTTCTTGGTGAAGACATCCTCCTGAATAGTCCCTACCCAGAGATCTGAATGGGGGACTATTTTACCTCCGGAATATTTTACCCAAGAAGAGGCCATTATCATATGTTCATACAGTAGAACTGCATGTCCTTGGGAGAAGTAACAACTGTAGCTTCCCCTTGCTTTCAGCCGTGTGCATATTGTAAGGTACAATTAAATTCTGCACTTCATCGAAAGAATTTCTATAATAGAATACATCAAATGGTTTTAAAAGTAGTTTTTATTAAATTTAATTCGAGATTATTGCAAAAAATAATTCTTTGGGTGCAGTAAGCTACTTATCAAAATGTGTGGAGCATGATGCTCTAAGAGCTGGAACAAATAAAAGTATTACAGACAACGAAGATGATGAGAAAAATGTAATGGAGAAAGAATATATAAATATTGTCAGACTCTAAAATTCAAATAGGATCACGAGAAAATATTTATGAACTGTAAGTAAAGATCGAAAATGAAGAATAAAATGTCACTAATGTTAAATATGCTACTTTAAAAGTAAATGAATAGCTCTACACTCCTCTCCTAAATTTCTTTCCTAGTTTCAGAATAACTGGCACAGCAAGTCACGTGATCTTAGTCCTCCCTCACATCCTCGAAGTGTTCCGTATTGAGTTTTGGAAAAGTTGGCCGCCTTACCTTATGCGGCGTGCATTCTGTACCTATTCTTAGGTCTGGACCTTCCACGCAAACCAGCTATTAGGGCCCCAACTCCGAATATTAACAAAAGATACCGAACTGCTATGAAACCCACGATTTGGGATCGGGCGGATACTTTCCATGGCATACACAATCTTGCTTTGTGTATTTGATGATTTTCCTATTACAACTGAATTATTAAAAACACTTCGTTCTTAGCACGATTCAACATAATCTGGTATTTTAATGTGCCACATTAGTAATTAAAATTTGGAATCAATTACAGAAGTGTTGGAAGCGGCAGTAATTTTCCCTCTGTGGTAGTGTATTGGTTATAGGGTTAGGTTCTGAAGTAATTATGCTAGGATGGTGGTTCCCGAACTACCACCAACATTATTTTTCTTTTTATTCACACTGAGACCTGGATGGTTTTTGGGCACTCTTATTAATGAAATAAAGCTATGTTCTGTGACATTCAGAGTTGTTCACATGTAAGAGCCTTTCCTCTTAAATACTGGACGTTGAATTCTGAGCTTTCTTGGGTCGCGAAGGTCGCAGATAGTAATCGACGCGAGTAGGCAATGCTGCCACTAGATGGCAGGCGCAACAAATTCATGACTAAAAATAACTGCAGTGTACATTATTTATTGTCGGACTTCTTACATGCCGGTCGCGGTGGCCGAGGTGACTGAGGCGCTCCAGTCACGGTCAGCACGGCCACTATGGTCGGGGGTTCGAATCCCCCCTCGGGCATGGATATTTGTGCCGTCCTAGTTCGTAAGTAGTTCATAAATAGTTTATAAGTTTAGGGACTGATGACCCCGTAGTTACGTCCCATAAGCTTAACAAACATTTGAACATTTGAACTTCTTACACGCTCTGTATATGTTTGCTTTTCCATGAGATAATACGTAACATAAATTTTACTGCAATTAACGCGAACATAAGCTATTATTGCATGTAGGATGAATATGCCTACATTTTATAGAACTCCAATTTGTAGTATTACAATGGTGTTGCGTAAGACTCCTCTAAACCCGACCTGAACTGTCCGCAATTTTTCCCCCAAGCTGTAGCAGTTGCCACGTTCTGGACGAAGCTACCGTGTTACCTCATGTTTCATTCAACTCACTCACACTCACAACTACTCACTGTATGAACGTGGAATTTTCATCAATGATTCGCGACGAACTACACTACAATTTCATTTTAGATTCATTTGTGGTAATTGTTTATTTACAGGATTTACTGACATTTTACGAACGTGCACTTTCTGACTATGTTACGAAATTTTCGACATTTGAGGCACTTTTTTGTCTGTTGAAGTTAGGTGAACACATTAAGCGAGTGAAATGTTCAAATATATCAAATTTTCATCCTCACTAAAAGAAACTCTGGGAGAAATGTATAACTTGAGATAGATACTGAGCAAGGTGGCACAGTGGTAAGACACTGGATTTGCATTCGGAAGGGCGGTGGTTCAAATCCACCTCCGGTCATCCTGATTCAGGTTTTCCGTGATTTCCATAAATCACTCCAGGCAAATGGCTTCTTTCAATAGGGCACAGCTGATTTCCTTCCACATCCTTACCATAAACTCCAAGCGTTAGCTCCGTCTCTAATGACCAAGATGTCGATGGGACGTTACACCCTAAGCTTGCTTCCTTCCTTCTTATAACTTGAGATAATGTCAGTTAAATATGAAGCACTTGAATCTGCCTGCCCATCTAGTAATACCTCGTCTCAGGATTTGAGCTAATAATTAGGCACAGAATTACTGTATGGTGACGAATTACAGTGATGATAATATTATCAATATTTTCTCACAATAGCGAATTTCTTTTAACGTCACTGTATAAGGTGTCAATGTTATACCAAATGGTGACATATGAAAATTTGTGCCAGGCCAGGACTGGAACCAGGGTTTCCCGCGTTTCGCGAGCGGTCGCCTTAACCACTAGGCTACCCGAACATGACTTCAGGACCGACTTAAACCTCCATATGCCACACTGACTGCACATATGAGTCAACTACATTCACTTGCTTCCCAAAAAGTTACAAAATTGCAAAGTAGATGAAGGTATCACCTCAGTTACATGGTTGTAAGGTAAAGTGGTTAGCCTTGGATCTTTACCGAATAGTTTAAGTGAAATAATGAACGATAGATATGGTATGGTGTTGGATCATAATTTTTTGATACAAATATCTTTGGATTCAGTAGCGTTTTTCTGAAGTTTTTATTGTACAGTTATTGCTCTGTCATTTTCTATAGATTTACTGAAAGAGAATTACATGTTCTCAGAAAATAAAGGACCGTAAATACAATTCTTATTGAAAGAAATTGACTCTCTTTCACTTCGTGCATGATCTTGTGGGTGTTGAAATACAAATAAATGTACATGTCTGGATACATTTTTCCGATTTTCATTTGTTTTCTTTCATACAGATTGTGATTATGCTAAATTCTAAGATTTAACTCAGCAATTGCAGTCTGAAAATTAACTCAATATGTTACGTCTTGATTTCCTGGAATTATTATATTTTGCTTTTAACTGAGCAGACCAATCTCACAAAGATAAAATGATACAATAGTAATCATAACTTGATGTGTCAACTCCATTCAGTTTAGCTAACACAGGACAATTGCTAACTCATCTAATGTCATTGACAAATGAACATCCATTATCTCTCTTTTGTTATTTACCAAAGAAATTTTACACGTTGCTTTACTATTCTTTACATTTTATGGAACTAACATGGAATAAAAACAAATAACAATTCATTATTACTAAAATAATGAAATATTACTCCATTTCTATCATTCATATTTAGCCATCCCACAAAATGTATCTTCTAAAAGTACCTCTAATTTGTTAGTCACAAGCACACTGTCTTTAAGATCTCTGAATATCCTACGCCATACAAATTCACAGCTTTTAGAATGAAGATGAAGCAGTTGATTATGCTGCTCGGCTAGCATTTACATCAGTCTGTTGATTACATACTTGTGAAATTGCTTACTTTTTATTTATATCTTGCTTTATTTTCTTTGCTGTTTTGCAGATGGTACTTATCTATCACTCATTATTCAACTACATTTTTATTAAGTAATATTCAGTAACGATGATCATAAAATCATGTTTCAAGCTAAACGAAAATCAGTGTTGTATTCAGTGCCTGTTGGCTTCTGTCTTGGGTTTTATGGCTGAACGTTTGTTTGACGTTTTAACTAGTACAAAATCGGAACATATTTCCTAGCTTTATGAACCTTCGCTTTCCTTTGCTGTCTAACAGTCGCACTGGGCGAAACGTCTGATCAAACATGAAAAGTCAACATAAAATTTCGAGATGAATGCCAATGATCAAAATGTCAACAAATGGTCGTGCAAGCTTCAAATGTACATTCAGTACATAATAATTTGGGACATGTCTGTACAGTATCTGCATTCCCAGTGTCACGAAGGTCCAGTAGCTACAACTGTGACTAATCTTTGATTTGTAGTAAATTACTTAAAACAAACAATTAAAACATGTAAATCTTCTCGACCTACACAATGGAGCTTATGTTCTTACTGAAAAGTTTTAAATGTTTTAACTGTTTGTTTTAAGCATTGCTAATGATCACACAGTTATCGAAATCGAAATCTGAGTAAATAAAATATATACGACTGTTTACTGACAGTTTTCTACAAATAAAAAAAGAGCATAAGTGCCTGATAAAGTCACTTATCATATAATTGCCGATACCAGTACAAGAAAACAGTTTAATGTGCACTGTGCCAGTCATTATTTCATTTTGGGCCCCTTTCCTGTAGTTGTATAAGACGCTACTAATAAAATTTGTATGCACACACTAATCTTGCACTAACAGTCGTTTCCACTCGTTCCTGGCAGAATTCTAGACGCAATGCTGCCAATATGACGTCAGCTGATTGTTTCGAACAGACATTGGTGTTGTCATAGGTTGTTATATTGGACTTCATATAAAACTACAAGAAGAGGAGAAGAAAGTGTAAATTTTGTGTTTTGGGAATCAGTGTGGCGTCAGAAGAGCATTCAGATATTAGAAATAGGTATAAACCAAGTCACACATGTAAACAAAAATCCATTCTTGATCCAGTTACGATTAGTAAAGGTAAATTTTGATTGGGGTCTGCTTATTGAGCCCTGTAAAAAAGTCTGATATCAACATGCAGTACTTGCTCAAGTGATACTATTAGTGTCATTGTGATATTTGACACCTCACCATTATCGGTCACCTATTCAAACTTAATATCTTGTCATCAAAATAAGTTCAGTGTTCTGATGTAATGTTCTGAATGCTATTTACAATGTTGTGGACGTTTATCTGAAAGGTATCATAGCTACTTGCACTTGCCTACAGTTAAATACATTTTAATCTATAGCGAATTTTTAGGTTATGCTTTGTATAACTGCAGTGACAGTTACTGTAATAGAATGCATTTCGTTATTGACTTATACAGTCGATCAGAAATTATAACAGACACCTTCTCACTTCCTTTCTGAAATCCATTTCGCAAGTGTTTCAGAGCAGTGCAAATGCCAACTGCATAATCTGATTATACTGCCAGCACCACTGTTATTTTCACCATTTGCAAAATTAAATACGCTGTTTTTCTTGAATACGAATAAAATTACACCAGGACCTTCATAATTCGTCCACAATTGATGTAAAACAGTTGTGGTCTTCAGTCTGCAGGCTGGTTTGATGCAGCTTCTCATGCTACCCTGTCCTGTGCAAGTTTCTTCACCGGATAATACATTCAGCAACCTACATCCTTTTGAAACTGCTTACTGCATTCGTCCCTAGGTCTTCCTCTACGATTTTTACCCCACACACTTCCTTCTAATGCTAAGTTAACGATTCCTTGATGTCACAGGATCTGTCCCACCAACCTATCCCTTCTCTTAGGATATGCCAGAAACTCCTTTTCTCCCCAATTCGGTTAAGCACCTCCTCATTAGTTACTTGATCTACTCATCTAAGCCGGCCGCGGTGGCCAAGGAGACTGAGGCGCTTCAGTCACGGTCTGCACGGTCACTACGGTTGGGGGTTCGAATCCCCCCTCGGGCATGGATATTTGTGCCGTCCTAGTTCGTAAGTAGTTCATAAGTAGTTTGTAAGTTTAGGGACTGATGACCCCGTAGTTAAGTCCCATAAGCTTTACAAACATTTACATTACTCATCTAATCTTCATCATTCTTCTGTATCACCAAATTCAAAACCTTCTATCATCCTTTAGTCTGAACTTCTTATTGTCCACGTTTCACTCCCATACAATGCTACACTTCAGACAAATGCTTTCAGAAAGGACTTACTAACATTTAAATTCATATTGGATGTTATATGTTTCGCTACTTTAGAAATGCTTTCCTTCCCATAGCTATTCTGCATTTTATATTTTCTCTACTTTGGACATCAGATTATTTTGCTACCCAAATAACAAAACTCATCTACTACTTTCATTGTCTCATTACCTAAACTAATTGCTTCAGCGTCGCCCATTTTTCTGACATTACATTCCATTACCCTCATTTTAAACTTGTTAATACTCATCTTATATCTCCCTTTCAAGACAATGTCCATTCCATTCAGTTGCTCTTCCAGATCCTCTACAGTCTTTGATAAAATTACTATGTCATCGGCAAACGGCAATGTTTCAATTTCTTCTCCCTGAACTTTAATTCTCTCTCCAAATTTCACGCTGCATTCCTTCACTGTATGCAGAATGAATGGGTCTGCCTCGCGGCAGTACGTACTTGGTTGTTTGGACGTTTAGCTGTCGGAAGTTTACATCAAGTGACCAGTCAACTTTTTTCAAAATGTCTTCCTATTTTAATCTTCTCTTTGCTGCCACACTGAGCGCTCCGTTTTTATCTTTGTTATTGCTTATTTATTTCTTTGTTCGTGTTTTCTGTTATTTCATTGTTGCTGTCTTTTGGTGAACATTAGTAATTCGCACAAAACATACCAAATGCGTGAGGAATGCAAATGTAAAGCTTATGGGACTTAACTACGGGGTCATCAATCCCTAGTGAGGAATGCAGTTCCGAGTTCAATATGCATTAGATCCTTTCACTTACTATAAAGTTCTTTTATCTGGGTACATTGGTGTGTCGAGAAATGGAAGAGTCCACAATGCGAAATTTCATTATCAAGATGCAGTTCCTAAAAACTGCTATCAAATAAAATGTTAACCCACTATGCTCCATTCGAGTACTTACTACACTGTAATTCTGTGGCATCTAATTACTTGACATGATACTGTGCTGCACAACGAATTACTGGCATTATTGTAGATAGCTTTGGTACAGTATTTGAATGAATAAAACATGATAAATTAATGAAATTTCTGACATGTTTTTACTGCAGTGCATTGAGAACCAAATACGAAGAATTGGATGATTATGTCATGCTTCAGAAATTCTGTGTAAAACCTTGGAGTAGTCTGGTATTTTCAGTGTTATGTCAAAATACTTAGCGCTCTCTCTCTCTCTCTCTCCCTCACACACACACACGTGTGTGTGTGCGTGCACACAGCAAGATGATTTACAAACATATGTAATTTACGAGGATAATTACAGATTATTTATTATCTAGCCTACAATACAGATCGGGCACGGATAACCTTGCTGTTGAGCGCCCTAAAACACCAATCATCATCATCATACAATACAGATGTATGAAGATATCCTGTTTACCGGTTAACTACATGTACCAATTTACCCATTTTAGGCACAACTAAAAAAAGGTTAATCGAGTACTTCTTAATCAATTAAAGATTGTGCCTGTTTTGGCCAAATGTGACAGTGTGCAGCTTACACCTGAAATTGTGAATGTACTGATGGTCATCCCTAGTGCAGGTTATGTTGAACAGTGACAGTCATTTTGAGTTGGCAGTTGGCATTCGAAATAAGTAGCGATGGTAGACTGATTTGCAGTGTAGGGCAGTGTCAACATTTTCGCCACATTTATTTTGAAATATTAATCACATTTCATTATAAGAATTAAAAGTTCCAAATAATCACAGGGAAAAAGAAAATAAACACCTTTCCATTGAATATTTTGGTGCATCCTCTACACATGTAACATAAACTAAGAAAATTGCAGTGATGGTTTACTGCTTAACTTTTACACCATGTTGTTTATTATAGATGAACGACTACAACATGAGATGGAAATACAGCTCACATTAAACTGAATTCTTCAATAGTTTCGACAACAAATTCCACCAGGAACACAACTGCAGCCCAAGGTTACTACATAATGGAGCCAAGTATTAAAACCACATTGCAGTCCTCCGTTTACATATTAGTCCAGTCAATATGCATATTTACCAGGAAAGTTTTGGGGTAGTTTTGATTTCTTCGATTTTTTGGTGTGCTGAATCCGAATCTGTCATTTCCCAACAAAATTTTGTGACGCAACATTGAAAAAAAAAGCAAAAATTCGAAAAAATAGCATTTTTCGGCGGTTTTCTGCTTATAACTCGGAAACTATCAACTTTTAACAAATTGCCTTCCGGTACAAAATTAAGTCAATAGAATTTCCTACAGAGTTCACTACCTATGTTTTGCTGTCAGATGAGGCGTTCCGGCTCAAGCGCTAATTGAAAATTGGCGTATTCTGGCTGTCTCCGCTAAAATCCACTTTTTCCACTCAAGAATAATTCATTATTAAAAGCTGACATTCACTGAATTATTTTAATTTTATTTATTCTCTCCCAACCTCTTTATATCGTTTAATAACTGACCCATCTGGTTTAAATACCCTTTTCCAGCTCCTTCATACTTCAGCCTTACTTCTGAGTTAACAGTCTAGAGTTCCTCTCTATTGTTCACGACGGCTCCCACCCTCTATCTACAAAACCTTCAAACACACTGAGACACCGGCTATCTGCTCAGGGTGTACTCTCTGTTTTTTGTTGTTGTTTTTTTTTTTTTTTTTTGGGGGGGGGGGGCATTGGAAGTAAGTTCCGCACACCGATTCTTCAATCCACTGGCTGTGCGGCAAAAAGAAGCCAGTAGAATGTAACGCAGTGCTGGCAACATGCTTGCCATTACAAATAAAGTATGTTCTCAGCGACGCTCACAGTGCCACATGTTAACAGTAACAGCTGCTACATACTCCCACATTCGTAATGTCAGCGATAGTAGAACAAAATCACGGGCGTAAGCAAAGCTTCAAGATTCAGGATATCATATTTGAAAGTATCATGAAATGAAGAGTCTGTAACTGAGCCTGTGTAAACCACAGCTCGTTTCATCGGCAGAGAGACGGGATAGAGAAACTCTTCATTATTGAGCTCCTGCTTACAGCACTTAGCGATATTGTTAGTAATTTTTCTGGCCCCACTACATAATGTCCTACCACTTGCTCTCCGCCGGCCGCGGTGGCCGAGGTGACTGAGGCGCTCCAGTCACGGTCAGCACAACCACTACGGTCGGGGGTTCGAATCCTCCCTCGGGCATGGATATTTGTGCCGTCATAGTTCGTAAGTAGTTCATAAGTAGTTTGTAAGTTTAGGGACTGATGACCCCGTAGTTAAGTCCCATAAGCTTAACAAACAGTTGAACAGTTGAACTTGCTCTCCGAGGAATTTATGGGCCTGGAAGCACTTCGCCACTCTCCACTAACTATATTTGTTTTCGATACAACAGAGCACAAACAACAACAATGACTACATATTGTATGCAGTGATCGCTGAGGTTGGCAGCGGCCGCGTTATTCTCGTTGTGAACAAGTTACAGTCAGTGTCTTACAAAATGAGTAGTTCGGTGTTAAATGGTAAGTTCTATATTTTGTCGCTAGAGTCCAACGGAACTCAATCCACAGTTTACATCTAGTCTTATAAATGGCTTCAAACGTGTGTTTCATAAATGATGACGTGCTCGATAACGATGTAGAGAAGGTGACAATGGTGCGGCGAAAAGGTTTAATAACGTTAACGAAGTCCAGCAAGAAGAGGAAGGATGGCAAGCATGTTCAGCTAAGTAAAAAATCTGTAGTTAAGCTTCATGAGCGTTGTCGTACAAACTACATTAATGAAAGAATGATTGCTGCTCATTTGAAGAAGGTCGAGCAGCGCAGGGAACAAGTCACTGATGCACCTTTCAGTTTCAAAACTCAGTGCTTTCTGTGTGGACTCGCTATAACACCTCAGTTCACAGAACAACAAAGAAAGAAGAAAACCAATCGCAATATTGTGTATCAGGTTAGAGTATTGAAAGTGAAGGAAAATGTCTTAAAACGAGCAGAAGAATGTGGCGATGAGTATGGTCAAGCCATAATCAAGCGTCTTTTGCCTGTCTCCGACTTGGTGGCCTCTGATTGTCAGTATCATAGTTTATGTATGAGAAAACTGAACAATCGCCCAAAAACTCAAGATAAGGGTAAATGTGGACCTTTCGCCAATGATGTTGAAGCAGCAGTGCAAAATGTCTACAATTATCTTGAGAATAATGATGGAGAGTGCCAGTTTCCCTTGATGAATTAATGGACCAAATCAAGATTGCTTATCGTCCTGACGGAAAGACATTCAGAGCTCATCTACTAAAAAAATATGGCAGTGATATAATAATAGCTTTTTCTCCCGACAAGAAGCCGGTAGTGTGTTTCAAAAACACGGGGTATAAAATTTTTAATGCTGCTTGGTACCAGCAACCATTGAAAAATGAACAAGAGGAAAGACTTCGCATTGTTAAGACGGCTGCTTCAATTATTGTTGAGGATATCCAGAGCCAGGTTTATGAGACAGAACAGTATCCCCCACCTACAAGTTTTTAGAAGGAAATGAGGAACTCATTCCTGAAACCCTCTGCACGTTCATGGAAACAGTTGTAGTAAATAAAAAAACGTGGTGACCATGCTAAGAGGAAGAAGAAGAGCAAAGTGCTGGCTCATAGTCTTGTAGCAGCGGTGAGGCCCAGGTCATTCGTCTCGCCCATCCTCGCAGGGTTGTCAGTGTTTCCTTACAAGAAGTATGGCTCAAGGAAATTGATTGATGTGGACCCACAGCCAAGCTCTGGGTTGTGTATTTTGAAATGGTGACTTGGATTAAGCGATTTGTTGAAGCAGAAAGAAGCAGCAACTGGGAACTACACCTCCAAACCACATATGAAATGCTCCCATTCTTTCATGCAAGTGGCCATAATCTGTACACCAAATGCAGCCTTCTTTACCTTCAAGACATACATACCTTGAAAACTACAATGCCACCTGCAGAATACGAGCGTTTCACCACCCAGGGATCTTTCAACATTCGCAAGAGTGAGAAACTGTGGTGTGGCACTTGGAGTGATATGGGTATTGAAGAAACTATAATGAAGTCAATGAAGACATGTGGTGGCCTTACTCATGGCCGTGGAGTAACTGCAGGCGTTGTGGCAAGATGGGCACAGGGAATGACAGCAATGCATAATGTATGCCAAGAAACTGAGCACTTTACGGAAGTTGAACTCGCAACGTCAGAACAACACGATGACAGTAGGGATACTATGCAAAAGCGGGACAACACTGACGCACATAAGTTGCTGAACTGGTTTCATGAGCATCCTCCTTTCCCAGAGACCACTGACCTAATGACACTAAGTTCAGGTGTTGTCGGAGATTAGACGATAAACTGCCACTTGTCCAAAGAGATGGGCGTGAAAAGTATACAGTTCATTGTTGTTGGTGATTTCCAAAGAATAAAATTCAAACGAAGCGAAAGAGTGCGGCTTCTTGTAATCATTAACAGTTCCATTCAGTTTCAAGACAGGGCTGTAGTCATCAATCCTACTACAATTGTTCAGCGAATGACCATTGTGAAACATTCAGATGAAGAGCAGTGATAATTTTTGTGTTACGAACTTAGCCCCTACCCTCTCTCTCTTTTCGATGAGCGTGGGATGAGGAAAGGAACCAAATCGGGCTTGTACAAGGCTTTTTCACCGACTGAACAGGCAGACTTCAATGGTACAAAATATGTAATCGACGGCGGGTTTTTGTTACATAGGGTCAAATGGCACCATGCCCAGACATATGCAGAAGATTGCGACATTTATATATCTTACGTGAAGTCAAACTACAAATCAAATGTCGTAGTCATTTTCGATGGTTACCCTGACGAAGTTTGTGAAAGCACCAAGGGCTTAGAACGATTAAGAAGAGCGCAAAGAAAGTAATCTGCTACAATATCATTTACAGAAATGATGATGCCTACTGTTTTGCCGGAGAGTTTCCTTGCAAATTACAAAACAAGGGACGGTTCGTACGTATGTTAATGCCAACAACTTTGGACCCTGCTCCGGACTCGATACTCCGACATGTTTCTTGTAGATGCAAGTACGGCTGCCAACGTAATTGTGGATGCAGGAAAGCGGGCCTCCACTGCTCCCCCATCTGCACATCCTGTGAAGGGCTGTGTAATAACTTCAAACTTCCAGAAATCATCACTGATGTAGAAGATGAAGAGATAGAAGAAGAAGAAGAAGAAGACAAAGAACAGGCTGAAGAAACACGCCTGCACCATGTGGAAGGTATGTCAAATCTCACAATCTGTTTTGTAAAAATTCTCCTTGATATATATTCACTAGTCATTGATTTCTCACCCACCTCCTTCATTTTTGAGATGAAGTAGCCTGAACACTGGCGACAGAACAACCTGCACCGATGCCAGGAACCACCACCTTCGAAGAACTTCAGGCAGGACCCTCTTGGAAACGACAGCGGCATATATAATTGATGCACATAATATTGTATTCTGTGTAATACAATGTAATAATATGTATAAAATTTTCAAAATTTTGTTCGGAATGTCAACTTTTTGTGACAATTTGTACAATTTCTGATTTTATTAATAACTTGAACTACATGTAATTTCTTATTTAATTTCGTATAACTTTACATATATGATATAAAGTAGGTGTGCATAGAGAACTGGGAGAAGCAGTGGATACCAGTCTACATTCTGTACGACTTAGAACTTGTAGGAATTCACTAAATGTCCGCTTTTAATAATGAATTAGAATTCTTGAGTGGAAAAAGTGGATTTTAGCGGAGACAGCCAAAATACGCCAATTTTCAATTAACGCATGAGCCAGAACGCCTCGTCTGACAGCAAAACCTAAACAGTGAAGTCTGTAGGAAATTTTATGGACTTAAACTTTGTACTGAGAGGCAATTTGTGAAAAGTTGATTGTTTCCGAGTTATAAGCAGAAAACCGCCGAAAAATGCTATTTTTTCGAATTTTTGCATTTTTTTTTCAATGTGCGTCACAAAACTTTGTTAGGAAATGCCAGATTCGGATTCAGCACCCCAAAAACCACACGGAATCGAAGAAATCAAAACTACCCCAAAACTTTCTGGCTAGGGGCTCTATTGAGCACAAGTTGACTGGACGACAGATCCCAGAGTGAATAACATTTGGGAAATGTTACAACCCTGTCTGACTCCCTTCCCACCCTCTGCTTCCCTTTCTTGCCCTTCGACTCTAATAACTGCTGCCTGTTTTTTTTATAGGTTGAGTGTAACTCTTCGCTCCCTATATTTTACCCCTGCTACCTTCAGAATGTGACAGAGTGTATTCCAGTCGACATTATGGAAAGCTTTGTCCAAATCTACAACTCTAAAAACGTAGGTTTGCCTTTGTTATCAAGTTTTTTTTCATTTAATAACTTAAGAAAACGGGATGTATGATACTCAAAAATCTTCACTATATTAAGTAAAGATCTGATTGATTGCAAAAGAAGCTGTATTTGGATAAAATACACACACTGCAACACACCCACAGAGAGAGGGAGAGATATCCACAAAGTGTTTGGCTTAGTGAAAGAAACAAAAAATTTCCAGAAAATGTTTCTTTCCCAGTTTTTGTGACAAGGATTTACATATCAAGACTTTTTTATTCTCTTATAAACAGTTACATTTTTCCTAACGCTCACACCATTTTTCCGTTTTACTTAGTTATTTAATAAAATATTTGCACTGCATGTCATTATACACTGTATGATATATTCAAGGGTGTGACCTTTTAAACAATGAAAACTAAGAAATAAGGCATTTGGTACATTAGTGGCTGCTTCATTCGCAACTACATTCCTTTGATTTACTTGTTGCAGGAATAAGCTTTCCTTCTCTTTATAGATGTTTTGGAGTGCTACATATACATATGAAACACTTATGTTAAACTTCCCCTATCATTTGCCACTATCAAATCATCTGCTTCTTTTGTTTCTTGAGATGTGACAAACTCTTTACAATAGGGACAATTTATTTTTAAAGCACTTGGTGTGAGTAATAACCTGATATACAATGTATTTATGGCCAAGTGTTTTCCTCTATTTCATCAACACCATTATCATCAAGTTGTCAAGTTGTGACTTTAAATGAATCTCATCCATCAACAGGAGGACAGCTTTGTTATTTGCAGATAAAGTACCAGCCTTCTGTGTAATGTAATCGAGAAACTGCTCACTTTGCTGCTCAATGGTTAGGCTAGTTGAAAGTTTGCTGCTAAGTCTTGGCAAAGTATTGGGACCTAGAATGGAAAAAATGCAAGCACTTCTCAAAAACCTATATTTGTGCAGACTGATAGAATAAACTAATGGCTATAGAATCATCGAATCACTTCCAAATCTTAGAAATGAAACTTGATCCTTCAAAAAATTAATTTTATATTCACTTTCCGGTAATTTTTCTAACTGCTTGCCCAAAATGTCTTCAACTGTAGCCTCAGTTATACGAAGCATAACATACATCTCATTCAAAATGTTACTTACTATACGAATGCCACTTACTTACATTAGTAATTTAATCTTACTAGCACACTTTAGCTCAGCTTTCATCACAAATGCACTTAACACTAAATCACTATTTACAATAATATGACACACAACATTTCGATAAGGAACATCTTTTAACAACACAAGACAAATTGTTTGGTTTGGTTAATGTGACCCAGTCACTGTGCTTTTCACAGTCACAACACTTTGATTTAAATTCCTCTAAACTGGCAAATGAAATCTTCTCAATCATTTTTGAGTGTGAGTCCACACTTTTCTCAGTGACTTTCTGAAGTGCTTGGTTCTCCAAATGTTCCCGACAACTTTTTGAAACTTCTCGAGCTGGTGCTTGTTTTGAAGACAAATATGTAGGGCATCCTGGCGACTTTGATGCCACATCATCTGTAAATAAAGAGATAAACATGAGATTCGTTTAGCAATTTCTCATGATGAACTAGTCTGTGTTAGATATATAACAATGAGTGTAAGAAAATTTAGGAACCTGTACTTTAATCTACATATGATTACAAGTATTCTTTACGACGTTCCAGATAAGTTTTCCCAAACCTTTCTTTAAACATGGATGGTCCAAAGGAGCTGTAAGGAGCTTGCCAGTTTATGGATCATAAGCACTGGTAATTCTTTCAATGTCGTCTGGAATGAAATGCAGTTCACATATCTGAAAGGAAGCATACATTTTACTGTTAATGTAGAAACAGAAATTAAAACGACAAATGAAATCTGACCGAAAACTACATAAATCGAGCTTAACTGTACACTGCTTCGTTATTGTTTAGGCTATTGGCTAGAATTTTCAGTTTTGTAGAGTAATAGTATTAAAAAGAGTAAGCACAAAGGAGTTAAATTTACAACAGACTGTTTACTGTGTTCCAGTCTTTCCTATGAACTGCAGCAATCTATTTCAACCTTAAGGCTTCTTCAAAAGGGAATGAAAAGACACTAAATTTTGGACTGTTGTGATAATTTCCACTACAATTCGGTACACAGCACTTGTGCGGCATTAAGAGCAGATGCTCAGTAACACTCTGAATCATATATAACAGTGAGAACATGATATCTACCACAAATATTACGGAAACAAAGCCACGCCGTGACCTCGTTTTAAACCACCGCTTCCACCACAAATAGTACTGCTCAGCCGCAAACGCTGACGACGTAGCTGTCACAGAATTGTGTACATAGGCTGTGTTTGTAGGTGATTTTGGTCGAATCCGTTCACATATGCGTCCCTGGAATGCCCGCACTTTCCCGTGCCCGCGAATCTCGCGTTGACTATGTTCCACTAATCGAACGTGCCCGTTTACGCGTCCTGAACGCCGATGCCATCCACTTCTTTCGCGTCCATCGCGAAGCCTTCCGCCATGACACTTTTCGCAAATGGTACTACTCACCACATATCGCCCGCGTCTGCACTAGATACTGTACAACCAAATCTGGACGTACAGACTGAATCTGATTCTCTACGTCGCCTCTTCTCCAGATGTCAACGTGTTTAGGCAGATTCCCCAAGTTACTGGAGTACAATAGGGACAACCCATGGTTCGTCCTCGTCGACGCTATTCTAGTTTTGTGTGCCTGATTGGCCATCTGTATTCGAATCTGGACTCGATACGTGACTTTATCCTTACATCTCCAGCCATCCCCCCTCCCAAATATGCCAAGCAAAACAACTGTTCGTAGAACACCTCTCCCGCACTTCCCAGGAAGCTCTACAACACATACTATATGAAGAACATTTCGACGACAGGACACCATCTCAACTCCAGAGACATCTCTGCTCCCTTGTCAAAACACTGGCATTCCAGAGGCGACTTTACGGGCAATTTGGATAATGAAACTCCAGGCAGACATCCAGATCTAGTTGCTGTCCACGTCAACATAGCCTCTTCATTGGCTGGCACAGGCTGATTGGGTGTACAACATCGTTCGCCACTGACACCTCATTGAACTGATGCAGGACTTTGTTTCCTCAAGTGCGTCCCACGGCATCCCAACCAACCCACCCCCTCTTCCCACACTTCATCACCTGCATGAAATCAAACGTGAATGCCAGCCCTCATCATCGTCAAAGCGGATTTCACCTGTCAACTAGGCGCTAAATACCGAGAGTGCCGGCCGGAAGTTACCAAAGGGTGAATTTGGACGACTTTCGAGTTTTTTGGACGAATCATTACACTCGACGCAATAATCACAATATTTATGTACACAAACAAACGACGGCTTTTGACATGCGCGAATATGAATCTTCTTGCATCTCGTTTCACTCACAAATGATCTGTTAGGTTCACAACTAATCACAAACTTGTAAATTTCTACATATTTGGAAATAAACAGCCAATTTTTTCTTTTAAGGGAAAGTCAGGTGTTCGACTGTCATCAGTTGTTTTCAGATTCACATTTATGGTTCAGGCTTTTATTACTGTATGTGGTAATGCTACATGATGTGTAAATGAAAGGTTTAACTTTCCATGCACTGATGCAGTAAATTTTCTATTTGTGCTCAATTATGGAACTTGACAACCTTTTTTATTAAACTAAATGCAGGTTATGGTTGTGGGACAATGACATGTTTCTCAGACATGTCGGAAAATTTTATGTGGCACATGAAAATGGATTTTTCGACTGAAATCATAACTATGAATTACAAATAGTTGGTGAGAATCGAATGTCTTTCAATAAATTGTTCTGGACTGATCCCCTACAAATAAGTATCACCAATCAGACACTTATTAGCTGCAAGGAAGAATATAAATGTCAGTTGTACTGTACGTGTTTCAGTCCAACGAGCATAAATTTCATAGAGTGGCGATACGTTCGCTATGCTTGAGGCAAATTGAACTGACATGCGCCATGTTATTTGGGGTATCGGCTAACAGCTGGTATGCCATACCCACTAGAGAATTTCACCTGTTTACAGTTCCACGTTTTAAATAAACTTTGACTATTGAATACAGATGTGCATCAAGGTCTGTTAGACTTTATCGAAACTGCGAATTGACGAGCCTGGTAGTATATGAGGGGGTTAAAGCCAAAGTGGTGTAAGTCATGTTTCATGCATTGTGAGAAACAGAAGGTTTTGTGAGAAGCATTATAATAAATTCCACAAGAAATCAATACCACTTTTTTGTGTTTTACATCACAGGAAGGTGTCATTGTGTCAATGTGTTCATAATTGAAAACGGTTTAATAAAAAATTAGGTGTCTTTTGAAGGGCCCAAATGACTTCCACCATTTTGCCTTTAACCAATCTTGTATTTGCAGTAAATTTAAATAAAAAAGGTATTTTTAATGACAAATGATATATTTCAGAAAAACTAAGAGCATTACAATGAAATATCCTTTCTTAGCTATGACAACTTTCAGTCACGTTCAGTATCAACAACATCCAACGGGCCTGCATCACCTACTGTTGCTTCAGCTTTTGTAAGTCCCTGTCTTGATCCATGGCATAGGTTTTCCATAGCAATACGTCCAAGTGAAACTGGCCTCACTCGTTTGGTTGGCTTTAGACATAGAACGATGAATGTAAAATTCTTATTAAGATTTTTATTGTAATAGAGCATCAAAGGTTCGTTCTTCAGTAAACGAATCCACTGGTTTTTAGCGACATTTTGTTTTCTCCTTGTAATAGCTTGTTCAAGATTCTTAGTAGACTTGAAGTCTTCACATACCATTTGCGTAACAATAAAAGCTTTCCTTCTTCTTGATTTTGTGGAGCACCAATCAGCAGGAACATAACCTGTTTTACCTCTTCCATAGGATTCTATAGATCCAAAATCTTAATCATTAGGGAGGTGGGAGTAGCCATTAAGCATAAATGTATGGTCCATAATGTCGATGTTAACATGGGTTTGAAGCAATTTCATGAGACACAATGCAAATTTCAAATTCCTATTTTGCCCCATACAAATGTCACTGCACTTGACGACATGTTTTGAAGCTGAAACTCTTGTAGTTTTACGAATTGTTTTGCAGAAATTATGCTACATCGTTTAGTTCGTGCACCACATTTGCTATTATTTTCTGTGAAATTACGTTTATAGGCCAGTCATTGTTCAACTTCAAAGACATGATAATGTGTTACTAACGTAATTGGCCAAATGATAGACTACGTGAGTTAAACTTACCTGAAGAACCAAACATTTCATTCTCTGAAGGATCATAATAATCACAAGATCCTGCATTTTGCAATATACTGGGTCCACTACTTGTGTCTTCATCAAATTGAGGATCGATCTTCACCAAAACAAGTAAACTACACAGTACGAAAGCACACCTTAGAAGCACTTAGATGAATAATGTCGTAAGTCAGACTTGCACCGCAATGCCTGTAAACAAAGTGGCCGTTTCATTCACAAGTGAAACTGCTAACGCAATTTATAGGGGTAAGAACAAAACTGTGAGTTACACCATTCTTCCATTTAACTAATCCATATATCAAAATTGTATTGCAGCACTTAAGTCAATATTTTTGAAAAAGTGACTTACACCACTTCGGCTTTAACCCGGTCATATTTCCTAAAAATGTGGCAATGAAATACCACGAACCTGTCAGTAATACAGTTCATTTCGAAGTATAACAGTTAGCTAAGGTTTGCAAAAACAACGAAAGTGCCACTGTGAAAATATTAGCGTTGATTTTAATGGAAGTACATGGTCTAAATAAGCTGTGAAATAAAAAAATGTTCAATATTTGTAATTCTTATTACATACTTACATACTTACATACTACTGAAACTAAGTTAAACTAACCTAAATACAACGCACACATTTATTTCCAAGGGGAGATTCGAACCCCCGACGTGGGAGGCCTCAAGATCTGTATCGTGGCGGTACAGATCGCTCGGCTACACCCGTGCAGCGTTGCGAAACATACAGTGAACAGTCATTGTTATGACGAACAATCATGACAATGGATTTGGATCTGTTGTTAATGTGTTGTAACAACTGTTTTCATAAAGTCTAGTATACAATCATCTTCTGTTTACTAAATGTATTAAGTCTGCAAACTTTTAAAATTGCTGTCAAAGGATTTGGTTGTGAACTTTGGTGGATGAAATCTGAGTACAAAACAAAATTGTAGTTATAAATGCGCTTTCTTTATCTGCCACAAAAGCATTTCAAGTCGAAGTACGGTGTCGTTAATAACTGTTTTTGTCGCCATGTTGAAACAAGTAACGTTTGGTACGTGAAATTTGGGAACAAAGACGAAAGTGACAACAGCATACAGCAACAAAAATGCGCCTGGTTCAGCTGCCACGAAAGCATTCCACTCCGAAATAATGTATCATTAATAACTTTCGTTGTTGGCATGCTGAAATACGTACATATTTGAAGCAAAGAACACAGAAATATACAAGTGAAAAAATTATGGCAGTCACTACTACTTCCACCCTTCCCAATGGTTTCATGTTACCAAACTCCATCAAATATTGACAATGACAAATAAGAATATTTTTAAAGAAGGTGTAGACACTCAAAAGTGTGATTTCATCAACCACAGAAGCAAGAGGAGAAGAAATGTCTCAAAAGCACACCAACACTAGGTAGGAAACTGAGAATGTTTTTATAGTGAAAACTTCACGGGAATTGCTTCATTCTTGGTGAAACTAAGTACCATTAGTCAGGAATTTTGTGGGGTATAGACAGACTGAGATCAAACAAGGCAAAATTCTTGGTGTTCTTATATGAAGTACTTGTCGTTTTATCACTTCGACTTTGCTTTTAAATGATGAACCACTTTAGGCATATTTCAGCAGGAAAACGTGTACAGACAATACACACAAAAAACAATATACACTAAATACAACACTTAAACCTCAACAGCAACATACGGTAGACAGATTCCAACCAACTGTACTGACCACCAAACATATGGCGCCCAGGTTTCCACATGTTGCGCAAAGAGCACTGTATTTTGTGTGTTAGCCACTCTGTTAAATTTACGCTTCCCTAGGTTTTGTAAGATACCTGCTATGGGAAGGTATACATTTCATATTCAAATGTACTTCGAATTTGAGCCCAGTGTCAAGCTAGTCAGGCATGGGTCGTTTATCTTTGGTGGCAGGCTTATTTTTCGATGGCAGTACTATCGATATTGGAGACGGCGATAGTATTGTTGCCGGGAAGTAAGGTTGTGATTATTGAGAGTGCAGACTTTGCTAGGCGCGCGGATGAGATTGCAGAAGCTTGGGGACTGCGGTAGTGTGCAGTTGTTGTTCTGGCAGGATAGCTGAGGAGATGAGATTTTGAGACTTGAATACTGAGCCAAGCTGTTTGTTTAAGATATGGAGACGAAAAGGAATAGATGACGTTGGAGAAACGATCTTTTGAAGTTTTCATAAAGTAAAGTTTTTCATGAAATACTTGGCATGTTTCTATGGCACAAGTTCACATTGGTAGGCTGAACTGGTGGTAAAAGTAACGGTCGGAAAAGATCTTGTTGTTAGCTTATGGTCTCAAGATTCATGCTAGGGACTCCTTTCTATGTTAGGAAAAATATCTATTTTAATAGTTTAGTTTTGAAATTACGTTTTGTTATGAAATAGGAATTTCATGGGTAGTGTTATTGAAATATGGTATTGTTGTAACATTGTTTGTGTACATCAAGTTAAATTTATTAACAGTAAAGAAATGTTTATCTTTGTTTAAAAATAATTTTGTAGGCAGATTAAATATCTGAGTTATATTTTTCTCTGAAAGATTTTAAAATCATAATCATGATATTATTAGTAATTTTCATGAAGTTACATCAGTTAGAAAATAAACCAGATACTTAATTTTTAATAATTAGTTCCAGTTTCTTAAACAGATTACCAGTTTATCCCACCTCACATTTTTATTAAAACTGCCATAGATATTTTCTGTAGTTAGTTTTCCAGTAGTTAGTGCAGCAGGAAGCAGTTTGGTGTTGCGCAAATTTATGCAGTAAGAGACTGTGAGAAAGATTCAGTTTTTGTCACACTTACAGTTCAGTATGATTTACGGATTTCAGGGTAGGACAATTCATACAGTGTTCAGGTTAACTGTTTGCCCTGAGTCAGATTGTTTTGATAAATATATTGTTCATTACATTCCATTATTCATTGTTAGTTCAGTCAGAAACAAGTTTGTAGGGCCAGGATTATTAACACAGTGATTTTTATTATCAGTAATTTTCAGACAGTGAACTTTGTTACGACATTTTCATACAGAAACAATTAGCAATTTGTGTCTCATTATAGTAAACATTACGCAGTCGGATAGGTTTTGCAATACCTTTAAATTTACATAGAATACCGTTAAAAACACGCAGTCAGATTAACATTACGTTGTACAAAGGCATTCAGCTAGAGCAAGTTCAAACACACAGCAGACGGAAATTTTGTAAGAGAGAAGGAGAAGCAAGAAACTTTCAGTTTTTAACTTTGTAATTTATGTAAGTTCACCACACGGCCTTTTTTTGCTAAACGAGAACCCCTTTCGTTCAGAGGCATGAGGGATAGCTTTTCACTTCATGTTTTTAATGTTA